>VZRR01008868.1:101462-127097 GCA_013398015.1 Oreocharis arfaki
GTGACTTTGTTTTGGTTTTCTTCTTAGATATGTCATCACAGAGGCATTACCAGCCTCTCTCTCATTGGCCCAGTTCTGGCCAGCAGCATGTCCATCTTCAGAGCCATCAGACATTGGCTCTGCTGGACATGGTGGGAATCTTCCAGCAGCTTCCAGCAGCTTCCTCACAGGAGCCATCTTTGTGGCCCTCCTGTTACCCAAAACCAGGCCGTGCCAAACCAGTACAAATTTGGAGCAAATCTGTTGCTTTAACTGCACTGAGAGAATTAAAAGAGTACACGTTCTGCTCTAACTTGAAGAGCTGGCCTTTATTAGCGACAAGATACTCTACAAGATACAAGATTCTAATTTTTGCTTCCTCAGGTTTGGATATGTAATCAAACAGAGCTGGCCACAGCCCTGGCATATTGAGAGAAGATCTCCAGCAATCTCAGTCTAGAAGAGGTGTCCAAGACAGGATGACCACCTCTTTCTTATCAGATACTAGATAATCAGACTCAGAGTAGATGCCCACATTTTCTTGACCTAGTTATTCTGGCTTTCTCTACCCCGGTGAAAGGAGATATTTTGACCAAAGAAGAGCTTGGCAATTACAGCTTTTGCATTTGGGAGTCTTCCCAGCACAGTTAAAGATATCATAATTCATATCTCATAATGTTTCAGGCCAACATTATTAAGCCAGCAATAGCAGTTTTGATCAGAAACACCCTCATTCAAGAGCAAGGGCAGAGAAACTTGGGCCACAGTGTTCAGGCTGAAGCTTGAGTTCACAATTTTATTCTTATCACTATCAGATAGAGAAGCTGAAGGATGCAACACAAATGTATCGAACACATGAAGAGCACAGGAATGTGGTAGTGTATGCATGCGAATACATGCATGGCCAAGGAAATGCTGTTTGTATGGCAAACAGCACCAATATTCATTACGGCTAAGTGCATGGTGCACGTTGTGTTCTTAGCATACCGCCCTGTACTTCTCCATTGCACATGTGCAGTTTATCTGCTGGCATTTGATCAGCCAATGCCAGCTGCCTGGTACAACCTGGTCTGCTTATATCGAAAGGAACCACATGGCTCCTACAAAGTAACTTTAAAGATAAAGGTGACACTGGGAGATAACAGTGCTTTGGTGACTGATGCAGTGCAGGGTTGAGCTTAGAGTTACGTTTCTGCATCTCATCACAGTATATACATCAGCCTGTTTTTGGTAATCTCAGAAAAAATTCCGGGTCAAAGCTTTGAATGCCAATTGCATGTAAAGCCTGTCACTGTGCTCTGCTTCTCCTGAAACCTGGCGGGTGATGAAACCCCTACCCTTTGGAAAAATAGTTAGAGAATATGATTTTGATATTTAGTTCAGAAAGACACTTGGAGCGACAGAGAACCAGCAAAGCAATGGACATCTTTGAGCCAAAACTACCATGGCTTTACTCAGCTTTCCTCTTAATATTCTCTAATTTTGTGAAAGTTTCTAAAGAAACCACAATCCTCTGTATCTAGCTCCAGAGAAATCAAAACATGCAAGCATTAAAAACATACAAAGTGTAATAGATTGGCAAAGCAAGACATTAACAAAGAAGGAAAGAATAGATGAAAGTGGAGGGGAAGAAGGAAAAAAATTAGTATTCCAGACCATACGCACTTATTCTTATGTTTTCATTAACTCACAAAATTAGTTTGGATTCAGCAAGCTGTCACTTTACATTCATATAGATGAAAAATAATTGCATTTTTAAGCTTGTTTTGGCTTCTGGCTGTCATTTGGTTTTTTAACCAATGACAAAAAAAGAGAAATAGAGTGGTTATGTAAATATTCTAGACCACAATAGCTAACAGATACTCATTTCATCCTTGATTTTGTGCAAAAGGATACTATGAAGGGAAACCTTTCTCCAGTTTTTAAAGTACAGAACTACTTGCTAGGATGTTGAAAATGTGCCTGAGCTCAAAAGGAAACTTGACAAAACCATGAAAAAATACCTGTCAAAGACTTCTTAGATGCAATGTCAGCTCTTCCGACTTAGGTGGTTCTTTGTTCAAAAATTGCAAGACACAGGCAGAATACTGCTGTCCTCTTGTTGCTTTCTCCCTGGGCTCCTGCTACAGGCACTACTTGAGAGAAAATGGACCACTTGTCAAGGTCAGAGGTATCTTTGGAACAGTTGGAGGGATGCCTGAGGCATTGGATGTGTTTCAGACTGAGGGATTAATGAGCTCAGTCCTAATGTTGAAACCAAGTGCGTAACCTCTGTCTTCAGGAGAATAGCAAAACTTGCTGCTTAGCTAACACCTATACCCAAAAACCAGCAGAACTCTGCGGTTTCATAAAATCTCCCAGTTCATCTTCACTGATGAACTTCACCTTCCAGGCAAACTTTATTTGCCCAGACTTTCAGTGATAGTCTGGCAAGGGTCTTTATCCACTTGCACACTTTCAGTAGCATCTTGATTTACAAGGTGTTTTTTATAGAAAAAAAGTTTTATTTAAAACACACATGATGGGAAAGCTTTATCCCTGATCCCTTTCGGACATTTAATAAAAAGAAATAGTGACGCATTTATCATGGCCTGTTTCAACAGCTGGCAATAATAGAAATAGGTAGACACAAGCAAAATTGTGCCCACTTTCTGCAGGCTGGGGAGAATTTACAGTAGCATATACTCATTATATCATTAACATAGTCAGCTTTGATTCACTGTAAACCTGCCCTACTTGACTGAAGAGTCTGGAAAGCCTTCAGGGTTATACAAAAACTGTAAATTACTGGCATCCTTACATCTTTCAATTTACTTATTTGTGAAAACCAATAAAAAACAAAATAACAGAATAGGTATCTCATATGTAGCATGTATTTCGGGTTCCTTGAGATTGAAGGTAGTGTCTGTTACAGAGAAGGGCTGTGCTTAGTGAGAAGGCTAGTGCTTGTGATTTGAAACTAAGAGGCTTCAAGATAACCTCTTTGGGGATTTTTCTTGTTCATCTCCTGCCCTATTTCTATCTCAGGGACTTGCAATAAAAGTGTTGACAAAACCAGTTTCCCATAGTGGACGGCAGGGCACTGCTGGGCTTTGCGGGAGCACAGAGTTGCCAGGGCCACTCCACTGGTGAATGATGGGTTGCTTCCCTCCCAGCTCTAGAGCAACGGGTTAGATGTACCGGCACAGGGAGATTTGGGGTAGAGGCAGCACACTTCAGGTGATTAAGTTAGTGGAAACATGATGATTATCAGACCGTGGTGATTATTGACTTAGTAAGACAGAATGTCCTGTGATCTCTGTAAATGCTACTTTTCTGGGACATCTCAGCCCTCGACTTGGAGCACTGCTGATAAGGTGGTACTTTGGAACAAATGGGAGCTCTTCTCACTAGGAATAACCCTTTTTGGTTGTTTTTTGTGTACCTTTCTTTTCTTTTTTTAGTGTGACTGAATTTTAAACACTAGGTGTCAGTCAGTCACCTCTCAAAAGCATGCTCTCAAGCACTAGCACTTGTGTCTTTGGCAGCAAAAACTTTTAAAGAGATAATATACAATAATGTGCACATTAATAATAATTAAGATCGTGCCAAAGGCAGGTGAGGCAATTATTTCATAGGAGTGTTTAACAGACAGACAGATTACAGAGCCTGGAAATGTCAAGAAAAACCTTTAGAAAGACCCTTGCACACTCTGTAGTGAGTATTTGCACTGTCATGATAAAATATTTGTTAATCTGTTGCCTAATGCTATGGGTGACTGATAAATTCCTCTTTCTTTCACCCATTCTACTTCAGCTTCTGTACCATTTCTAAAAAACTTATGTTTCAAAAGAAAGGACACCCATCCTGACCTGTGGAGTTTGCTCCCCTCAGGGAGCAACATCATTGGGATATAGAAATTTGTGCCTTCAACCAAGCTATTGTGACAGCTGAGGGCTGTTTAGGAAAAATGTTGACAAGAATTTGAGTATTGCTCCTTTTCTCAGTTCTCCAAACAGGCCATTTTCCCGATGTTGAAGCAAGAGCCACTGGACTTAACAGGTCAGGCCTCTCAGGCAGCTCCACACTGAGTATTTCCAGTTTTATGGATCTGGATTTTAGTGATCTGGTAGCTCAAGAGATGCAGATAATGGAGCTGTCTCCATAAAATAATGATATAAAAGAGGAGCTGTTTGCTTAAGCACTGCTGTGTGACTACAGACATACTGCCTCAGGACTCAAACTCATATGTCCTCACTTAGCCCCCAGCAGAGATATCTGGGATATCTCTACTGCACATGGCTTTCCCTTCGGATTGCATCATGGAGCTGTCTCAAATGCTCACAGCTCCAGTAGATGTTAGGGCTCACATATCCTCTGGTCATTTAAACAGTTTCTCTAATTTGGCTTTGTAGTTTTTGAGGTTTTTTTCATTAATCTCTTCAGGTGCAATTTGATTTAGTAATCTCAATAGTCCTTCTAATCTATTACCTATTCTTGAAACACATTCAGACTGCCTTTCTTTCCTGGAATCATAAATGTGTGTAATTTCAAATACTGAACTATTGAGACAATGCCACCGTGTAGCTTGAATGGAAACTTACTCTAGGGTGCATGAAGAAATGTATTTTTCAATTATGATCTTTATTCTTTTACGCATATATTTAAAATTACTGCATCTCTGCTGTGAGGGTCTGAGAAGAAATGTCTTTTATGACATGCTGACTCCATAATATACTTTTTTTCACTCACCCTGTGATATCCCAGGTAGCTAGGCTTGTACTGCTCTTGACTGTCTGATCCTGGAGTACTAAAGGTTGGATTAGTGTAGCTCTCTCCATGTGTCAGCCCAGAGATTCAAGGACCACTGAGGACATGAGATTAGAGAAGGCAGGTAACAACTTTCAGGCTAAAAGAACAGAGCTGGATTTTTCATTGCTCTGTACTTTGTGAGACAATACACCCCTGTGCAGGTCTCCCAAATGGGAGCAATTGCCTTTCAACCCACTCTCCACTCATCCTGACTGAGTATAGGTCACTGCAGAAGGTGAGGGGACTGGAGAACCAGCCTCTTTGATGTCTAGATCATCACTGTGTTTGGGTCTTTTTTATTTTATTTTGTTTGTTTGATCTCACATCAGGGCTTTAGTAATTGTTTTTTTTTTCCTGGTGATGGAAAGAAACAGCAATGAATGAGTTCCTCATCTGTGTGCCTGTCTTCCTACTGTGATCACTTTCTTGTTCCCTTTACTTCAGGGTACTTTTGCAGCTGCACATCACCATGACGGCCATGGCAGCTCCTCAAATCAATGAAAACTAGACATATTTGTGTGACAGCTTTCTACCAAGGTAACAGCTGTTCTGTGTGGAGTGACATTCAAACACCAATACTCGGATTCATTTCACTTAAGTAAGGTGCATCTGTTAGAAAACCAGAACCCCCCATATCCCATGCAGAAAGACAGATACCACCAAAGGATGGCTCGTGCCACATGAAGATGGCTGTTTTCTTCTACTTTTCTCCCTGGATTTGCAAGACCTCCCTCTTGCTCCCACTCTTAGTGCAAGAGCTCTAGTTCAGCGCATAAACTTAGTTGAAAAAAAATAAGGGAAAGGCATTAGTTATTATATCAAACAGCACAAACAGAAAACATAGTTAAAATGTAGAAAATAGAAAGATGGAGAAAACATTATAGTGATGAATAAGAAAATGGCTCTCAGGTGCCCTCTGTCTTCAGACCTGTCTTCTTACCATATGTACCTGCTACTTTTCAAGTTGTGTTATTGCACTTGCAAGACTGATAACCATCACCAAAAATGTCCTCCTGAGTGCTTGAAATGGTCATTTCTGACTCTGTCTGAAGTTGGTCCAGAAAAGTGGATGAATTTTGAACTCATTATCTGCTTGAAACCTGACCTGGTGTCACAAGTGTTGTCTTTGCCTCACTCTGAACCAGAGCATGTACTGCTAAGCTGATTTGATCTATGAGATACAGTCATAAGCAAAAGTTATATCCTTCCAAATTATCGTGTGGATCTTTTGTTCCAAAATGGCTGTACAAAGCTGAGTTTGTTGTTTTGCTGCTGAAGTAGAACATAAGAACTCTACCATAACAAAAGAACTCTACATTCGTTGCCTATGGGGACCCTTTCATGGCTATGAAGGTTGAATGAATTGGCCTGTCACGGAGTCTGCCCTATCGCTTGGTAACTAGTTCTTTAATGTTTGTGAACACTGAATGTTTACCAGTCTTTTACTTTCAGTCAAGCTCTAGCTGAATCTGGTGAGTGGGATTAAGAATAAAAAAGAGGTGGCTGAGTCATAGGTCTGTACACACACACAGAAGGATCAATCCAGCTTCATTTACCTGATAAATCAGGCTCAGAGTTCTTGAAGACACACTACGATCTTGAAAAATGAAATTATCAAAATACTAAATACATGCACAAAATCTGACCTGTAAATAGGTTGGTTATATTTATTTAACTCAATTAAATCAGTCTCATGCCTACTAAGCAATCTTTAGCTAATGAGCTGATTGGTATGTTTCATACTTAATAGATTCGAAGACTAAATTTTATTTTTGTTGTCAGTAAAGCATAAAAGAATTCACTGATTTTTTTTTTTTTCTTCTGTAAAAGGTCTTTCTTAAGTGGCACCGAGTGAAAGGGCTCTCTGAAAAACAAAATCAATTGTTTTACAATGCATCTAAAATCAGGAAATTGTCAAGGAAACCAGATGAGATAAACACTGAGCTGCTTGGAAATGACATGGGTTTATTAAATATCTGTTTTAAAAAGCATATAGCTCATTGCTGTGGTTGCATACATCCTAAAGATGTGTTCAGATCTGTCATTAAAATATAATTTTTGTGCTTGTGCTGGATGCAAATCAGACAATTATGAAATCTTTATAAGGGCACACCAACCTTGTTCTCAAAGAAATTGATAGCAAAGTTCTCACTGAGTACATGGAATTTCTTTATTCCATTGAAACACTGGGAAGTGCATATAGTTCTTGCAGAAAGCCTGGCTGTTCATCACAGCACGGTAGAAACTGATACCAGAGTCTGGTCTCATCCGCAGAAAGAGGGAGAGATAAGTGCCACCTGAGCATCATATCAGAATGAAGATATATTTTCCTTGGCTTAAAAACCCAGTATAATTGTGCAAGCAGGAACTATTTCAAAACAAATCTGAAGTTTTTGAAACAAATGATATCTAAATATTGCAGAATCACACAGTAGAAAAGATTGAAGTGTATTAGTTTTGGTTATCTGGCTGGGGTTGGTTATCTGGGGTTTTGTTTTGTTTCTGTTTTGTTTCTTTTTTGTTTCTTTTTTTTCCAAAGCCAGATGATACATGATATAAAGCAGCAATTTGATTTGTTGAATCATAACACAAACATCCTGTCAAGACAAACTGATGGTCTATCTGGCTTTTTCCAATGTAGTGTATGTGTATGTTTTATTTTCTAGTTTCAAGAATTTTTGGAATTAATGAGGTAAAAAAGAGCAAGCCAGAATATATTCTAGTGACGTTGTAGAACTTCAGGGTGTATCAGTGGCTCAAAAACTGCCTGCAGGTTGGTTTGTCCAACCTAGAAGCATAAAATATATCTAGAAAGTGAAAGGCAACAGAGGTAAAAGGTGTGGAGGAGCTCACACCTGAGAAAGTACTATGTGGCCTAGGATCCTTCAGCCTGGAGCAGAATAAGTGGAAGGATGGTTATACTGGTTGTAAGCAAAACAACTGGCTATAAACTAAGATAATCAGATACTTCTCTTCCAACAACTTCCATTGTTAATCATTAAAAACCTTGTCCAAGGAGTGCTGTGAATGTTGATGAACATGGTGCCACCTGGTGATTCAAAAATCTCATACAGTAAGCCTTAATTCATCAAGGACTATCAAACAAACTCCTGTAACTCAACAAGCCACTGAGCTATTGTCCTGTTTTTGGCTGGGATAGGTTTATTTTTCTTGTTAGCCAACCAGAGAGGAGGAGGTTGCATGCTATATTTCTTACATCTTTCCTTTGGCCTTTCCAGGCATGCCAGCTGGAGGATTGGTTGGTTTGGCAGTGTCAGGTGTCCTCCTCACCTGTACTGGGACCTCTGGAGTTTTCCAGACTTAATATGGAGGGGCTGAGAGTCTGCCCTGTCTGCCTGGGAAGGAGTGGACTTTCGGGAGACCAAGTCATGCTCTCCGTGGGTGGGAATAGAGGAGAGATTTGGAACAGAGCTCCTGCCTGTGTTTGCTTGTGCACCTCTTGGTAAGGGAAAGAAAAGATACACTCTTTGAAGTGTAGTAGATAAGCTTATCACTTTTGATAGGAGTATGTGTAGGTGTGGCCTGTATCTTCTTCCCGGAATCTGTTCTCTGAAAGGGTGTAGAAAGTTCCTAAATATGGTGATCATTAAAATATAACCTGGCACAGCAACTATGTCATGCAGAACAGCCATCCATGATTTTGGAGAGGGGCACATGACCTTCTGGGGTCATTTTTAATGGCCACCCAGGTAAGGCTATTACTGCCGGGTTGTGGGTCCAGGCACATCACTGGCTGCAGCAGCTTCCATCTCTGCATGTGAATTCAGAGGTGTGTCAGCCAGAACTGGTGGGCACATTTCATCTTTTGAACTCCCTCCTCTACCTTCTTCCTTCCACTTTGCAAAGAAAAGTGCTGCCTGAGCATGAATGTGGAACAGAGAGAATCCATATGTTCAAAACAAAATTTTAAGCTTTGTCAATGTGTTCTGCTTTCTCTGTTCTGCTGCTTGATAAAGGAGATAATAAAATTTGAGATAAGAAAAAAAAGAAAAAAGTTCTATCTTGATCTGTTTGGTTTTTTTCCCTGTAAGTAGTTTGTATTACATGTCACTGAATTTTCCTTCTCTTTCTTAATGTGACATTGATTTCAGCAGAATTTATTAGTTGTTTTCTTATTGCCCAGTTTATCATCCCTACTAATCTGAATGTATTCATACCTAATTTGTGTTTGTATTTCAACACAGAACTGAGATGGATCATAAGCCTGACTGACACTATGTTTGCTATCTGTGGTGAGAGGGGTGGCAGAGATGGGCTTCAGCCACGCACAGCTCTCCTTGCAGCATAAGGTGGGCTGCTTTAATCAGCAAAAGTGATGAAAATATTGCCTTTTGTAGTTTTGTGGTTGATAACTGAAGGAGGGGGGAAAAAACAGAAAAATTCCACTTCACAGGCTCACATAGAAGGCCACAATTTTCACTAGGGGAAAGTAAGATAAAACTGAAGCAATTCCGTTATAGCATTGTTTTCCACTCATGCTGAAGAGCAGTGAATCAATGCCTGTGCTGAAACACACTGAACATTCAGCCTGACCCTTCCTTAGCTGTGAGCTTTGGTCCTCTCGTCACATAAGTGAACCAAGAAAGCCTCTGCTCTGAAAGCCACTCAGTTACAGCAACATTAATGGGTTTATGTGGGAGAGGGGCAGGGGAGCATCGGAAGTGGAAAGCCTGTATTTATTGCTTCTATCTATCTATTCTTAAAGATAGAATTTGCTAGCTTTAGAAGTGCTTTTCATTGGCAATGCGAACTGATAGACATGTGACATTGCCACCTTTGGTGAGCAGGCAATCAGAGGAAGCCCTTTCTAGTTAGAATCTCCACAACCAGTTTTTATGACTACTCCACATCACTGAAGCACCTTCTACAGTAAGCCTGTAACTGGGCTTGGGCAAAGGGTTGGGCAAAACAGTATTTCCTTGCAGTTATCCATGGATTCATGAAATTCTCTGTAGCTGAATGGGTTTCAGGAAAGAAAAGCATGGAATATAACTATCTAGTTACCAAATATCTATGTAGCATAGAAACTACTTTGATTCCTTTCACATGCAAAGGAGCGCCGTCATACCCAAAATTTAAAGAGTTATACCAAGTCAAAAGTGAAATTTTTCAGGAAAAGCAGATACAAATTTTCAGCTTGATTTTCCATACCATTTTAAACAGAAGTAAATAGAAAATATAATCTTGAAAAGTTGTTCTTTAACAAAAGCAAAATCCTTCTTTCCAACTCCAAAAAAATATGATCTTTCCATAAGCCCTGCCAGCCTCTATTTGCCCTTTCCAGATTTCCTTCTAAAAAATACTAAGGAAAAAAAAAAGGCCCTAAATACATATTCTTCCTCTTAGATCTAATTTGATAAAGACTACCACCCTCCATTCTCCATATGCCTGCTGGTCATGGCCATCACAAAGTTAATATTGTTACCAGAAATGAGCTTAACTTAACTCAAAACATGTGTTTGCCTGTACAACAGCATTTTAGAAAACTTTGCTTATATTTCCCCATCCTCAACTCTTCGATGCTTTGTTTGAAAACAACATTTGAAATTCAATTATATTTGCTACAATTCTGAGAAGGGCCCCTGCTTCCTTTTTAAAACAACTCACAGAGAAAATAAAATGGGAACTGTTGAGAAGAAAACCCAAGCTGCTACTAGCGCAAAAGACTGTTAAGAGACTGGCTTTCCCTGTCATCCTTTAAGCAGATTTATCCATTTGTGCTCATTTCCAGTTAGTTTTGTACTGAAGGGTCTTCTCAGAAGTCATTGGCTCTGCTGGACAATCTGCAGCTGGACCAGAGGATAAAAAAGCAAGAAAAGTTCCTAGCTGAAGAGTCCCCCTCCAGCCCAAAAATAACTGGTATTTGTGAAAAATGAATGTACACTCTATCTAGACACAGTGGCCTTGCTTTGAGTATTTTTCTATTCTTGCTCTGCTAGATTCAGGCGATCTTCGGTGTAATCAGCCATTAAAATGCACAAGAACATTTTGTTGTTAATATCAGTTCAGATAACAAAAGATTAACCATGGACCTCGTTCCTGGATGCAAAATTGTCTTCCCTGAAGGCAGAGGATTGTTAGATCTCCTGAGAGATGGATGGCAAGATCCTCTTTACTGTAGGATTACCCATGGAGTATATAAATAGTTCGCTTGACTCATGACTCTACACCTGAGGAGCTCTTCCCTCCAGCCCTGCTTTAGGTCTTCAGTACTACTTGGGGCACAAATAACCTAAGAGTAACTGAACAAGTACCTATTGAAATTTGAGATTCTGATAAAATTTTTCAGAAATACAGGCATATTGGGACCTGAGGGAGTAGAAACATATTTAGCTAGATGATGATGGGCAGCCATTTGTTCAGCACAACGGAGTATCATTAAACATCCACTTATCTCCCTGCTTTCTTTGCCACTACAAAGACTTCCAGAGTTGCAAAGAATCCAAGCTCTCCCCAGGCCATTATATCCCATTCTGCTGTATTGGACTAAGATAATGGTAGGCGGGATAGAAAGCTCTCACAAAGCACCCAGCACCATCTGTTGAGTATTGAGACAGCATCATTTTTAGGGAGACGCCAAACTTTGGATGGATATGACATGGGACTTCTTAGAAAGGTTTGGCAGGTAGATGTGAGGAGATTCCTCTATACTGGAAATTCACCTCTAATCAACAAAAGAAAGAAAACCAAGAAATAAAATCTTATTAAATGAAACACGCATGAAAAATAAGACATGATTAAACCTATAGTCATAAAATACTAATAGTGAATTCCAGTACAGACTTTTAATAAATATACAAGAGTACTATCACTCTTTATGACAACGGCAAGAAAAAATACGTATTACAAAAATGTTTTGGTGTTGAGTTTTCATCACAGTTTTAATCTTCTGAAAAAGTTGTACTTTGATACTATGGGCTGAAACAAAGGGAAATAGTTCAGGTTGCAGTTGGTTGGGATTTCTTACTTCAAAATCCAAACCAGAGGTAAGACAGAATGTATGAAGTTAACTTTCTTTTCCAGTCTTATGTACATAAACTTTTACATATATGGGTTCACCCGAGAACAGATGAAAGAAGTTGTAAAACACCACAAGACTGACATGAATCGACATAATTCTGCCTCAGCCAATAGTATGCAAAACAGAAGTCTGGGGTTTTTGAAACCAGAGAGAGACACGTTTCATTAAAATTTTCAATTTGCTACTCTATTAGACTAAATAGCATTTTTTAGCAATATAGAACTAATTAAAATATATTATTATGGACAGAAACACAACACTAATCATAGCTCTTTAACAAGTGGGACACAGATGTTTACGTGTTATTCTCACATATTTTTATGAAGGCAGCACTGCTGGGTGAACATAGATGCCTGAACTTCTCCAGCCAAAAGCCAGTCTGGAAAAGCTGCCAAATGACAAAACCAAACACTATATACTGCATATACTTACTTGAAGAGTGGCACTTTACAAGTGTTCAGAAAGTTTACCTGAAATCAGATCTTTCTGATTTGAAACATTTCTGTCTTTGTGAAAACCACAACAATGCAAAGCCCTTTCAAAATAAAGAAAAAAAATAGATTTAATAATTTTTCTACATGAAAAGTAAGAAAATGGTAGTTACCCATAAAAAAAAGGTTTCTGTCATATTGCCATTTTTAGCAGGAAGATTTTTATGCTAAAAAACTTTTTTAAAGTCTATGCAGGAATATGTAATGACACAAATTTTGTCAGGAAAGGCGAACTCACAGACCTGGGAAAAATCACAAAGAAGCTTTTAAGCACTGAAACCTTTTACAAACCTGAAGTGGATGCAGGAACCCTGAGGCTGCATAGAGGTTGCAGACAATTGCTATGGGTTTAACACAAGTATGTTCATCAGAAAGCTGTAGTGAACAGACAGAGGGAAGTGATAAGGTCTTAAATCTTGCCGTACTGAGAGGGAACTGATGTTAAATATGAACTTGAATGAATAAAATAGACTGACTCTTGGAGAAACTCAAAACAGATGATTACCATTTTCTGAACCAATTGTAAGACAGTGTGACTTCTTTGCCTACAGATGAAATTAGAAATTAAGCTGATCAGACCCACCACGTTTTCCTCAGAGGACAGAGGAAGGGAGACAAAGGAAGGAAGAGGGGATGATAGGGTGTTTTAAGATTTTGTTTTGGTTTGCTTTGTTTTGTTTTTGAAGAGAGAACTAGATTGTTTCCACATCTCTGCAAGCCCACCAGTATTAAAAATACAATTATGCAACATGAATCTCAGGTGCTGAAATGCTGGACTTTACGGTGCCAACACCAGGGGCCAAAAGAAGGACAGCTCAGGTGATATACTTCAGGATTCTGCTGAGCTTCCCATGGGAGTTAAAAGGTTGGTCCCAAATCTATGCACTTTGTTAGATATTCCAGGGACTTGGCTTTTTCCAGCATATTATCTTGGTTTTTCAAACATGTAAAACATAAACTTCCAATTGCTGAAATAATTCAGCCAACAATCCGGACTTCCAGGCAACTTCCTAAATACATGATTTATCCTCATGACTGGCATGCATAGTCTTACACATGCAAACAGCTCAGTTGAAAGGAATGATATATCCTCAGTGGGGAAAAAACAAGTTTGTGATATTGGATCTCAGAGAGATATTTTGCCACTTCTGTAGACTTCATTTGAGGGTTCTTTAAAGAGTACTAAATTATTGATTTTGTCACTTGGAATAGATATAAATTCTTATAAAATATCTTGTTTTTAATTTGAAAAAAAAGTGAAATACCAATTTAAAAAAATTATCTAGAAATAGGTTACAAAGTATAAAATAAGTTGTTCTGAATTTTCTCTCCATATTGACATCTTTGTTTTAGAATAATCAACACCTAATTAGAATTGAGACTACAGCAAAAAACCACCACCAGGAACAATTAAATACAAACTTTTGCTTTTCAAGTTGACAAATGCACATTATGGCTTCATTTGCAACAAATGCTAAAAGAGAATTGAATTTTTACATATGTGTGATATCTTGAGACTTAGGAATCACTGGTGATTCTATCTGGATCAGCCAATGGCCTAAGCACTGTGAAAGACTCTGGATGACCCAGGAGTTATCACCACTGTGAATGACGTTGTGGCACCGTCTGACAGCACATCTCAGACCGGACATAAAAATGGCAATTTAAGGATGCCAAGCATCCAAAGGTGAAAAGCATCAGGCATTGCTCTGGCTAAAAATTTGGTTGTAGTATGTTGCCTCTTCACTCCCTCCTCTGCCAGACAGTATGTGGGACTGTTTAATCTGCCAGTGGTGCAACCAAAGTTCAGCAGAAAATTAAAAGCTCTCCACAGATAAGTCTGCTTCCACAAGATTTGCACAAAAATTTGAGGAGTGCAAAGGTAATCTAAATGACCGTTCATATGCTTAGCTAAGCATCGTGTCTAATTTTACTGAGCTTATTTATTTTCTAAATCACTTTGGGACATAGGCTGGTATGAATGCAAGAAATTCATATAATGAAACTAAAATTTTATGCCTAGGAAAAATGCCAAGATTCATAACCATTCCCCCAGCTAAATTCTACTTTGCCTGATTTTCTGAATTAAGTGGTGGTAATTTTGTGCCTAATATGCATTCCTAGTTAACATGCTTGTCTCAATAAATTCTGTAATTGCTTATTCAAACAAGGCAACAGGCATATTACACATAATTGGTGTGCACAATTACCTCATTTGCATCAGCAGTCACCGTAATTTCATGTCACACTGATAGTGCATGAAATCATGAGCATGTTTTGCAAGACATTTGAAACCCAAATGCAGAATAGAGGCACAACACAAGTTTCTAAATCAATAATCTTTTTCTTTCACCTTTAAAAATATTTTCCTTCGCTGGTACTATTCTGCATTCATGTGCGTTTTCTTCTGTTTGTCTGTTTATTTTTGCTTTCATTAGCTCACTGTCCTGTAATCAGATCTGTAGAAGATTGCTAATTATTCTCATGAATAATTCCCACCGTCCTCCTGTGTCAGCTAAATGGTGCTTGTGTACTTCCATGTGTGTTCAAAGAGGCCTAGCATTTTCAATAAGCTAAGGCTGAAGTGTTTTCATCCAGGCATGGCTATGTTCTGTAGAGGCAAGTTTTCTCTAAACATAGTTGAGATTTTTGAGGACTATGTATTTGGCCTTCCAAACTATTTATATTATTATTTCTATCTTTTTATTAAAACCCATTTAAATCTGTTATTGCAATTAGAATTTATTTTTTTCATTTAATGAAATCAGAATTTTGGAGAAGTGAACATTTTAACTTTTGAAAGGTTTACAGTCGGTGATTTAAATGCTTTAAAATTTAATTAGATACAAGTTTAAATAATGTTTTTCGTATGAATTTTTTTTGCCAGTTGAATATGTACAATAAAATTAAAAAAAAAAGACTGAACCCCTTGTTGTTGGGATGAGTTAAAGGAAGCTGTGCTTCATTTTATTCTGAAATAAAATACAAGACAAAAACAGAGCACTAGATTTAACAATTTAACAACGTGAAATACAGGTTACTGTAGCTTTGCTGGTGCTGCTAAAATGGGAAAGCTGGAGCTGGTTCTGATTTTTCAATGCCTGTGCCTGGCTGTATCACACTTTTCAGCTCAGCTCTGCATGAAACCAAATGCCAATTTTTAAAATTTATCTGGTTTTCAACTTTTCAGTACTCAGGCATTCAAAGCCATCTTATTTTCCTGTATCCCCCAGAGCATCCACACCTGGGATCCACAAAGCTGTTACTCATTAGTCCAACATCTTAACTAGTGACAGCGGAGTATTAACTTGAGTAGATTCTATTTTCTCTTGAGGAATTTGTGGAGGACTTTATCCCCACACACCCCACTCATTCCCATTCTCACACTTGAAAATGTGTCAAAGGGCTGTGTCCTCCTGTGGAAGAGGCTGAGTTTGAAGCCTGAGCACAGAGCTGGAGCTGTCACCCTCGCAGAGCTGACCCCACACCAGATGAGGTCTCAAGGAGCACTGGACAGAGGCCATGTCAGTGGACAGCACAGCCTTCCTGAGACCTCTCCTAGCACAGTCAGTAAGTCAGGATTCTTATTAGCTAGTGCTTCACATCTGGTCAAACCCAAGAAAAAAGTACCAGTTTGGGGTTCAGTCTGTGATGCTTATGGTATAAAGTCCATCATCTGAGGGCACTTGAGCATAGACACAGGCTCCACCTGCTATGAGAGTTCTTTCACTTGCTGTGCGTGCATAATTTACAAATGTGAACCAACTCTTCCAAGTGGGGGTGATGCAGGAAGGCAGATTAACTGCCATACTAGACTTCCAGGACAGCGGAGGGTATTAATTATGCAATATTCTGAGGGGTACACGGAAATCACTTTTCATATCTGATTTCATTGGATCCAGAAATATGAACTATAAATGTCTGATTCATCCTAGGGTAAAATAATAACATACATGAGTATGTTCATATGTCTACATAGCAATAATCTGTCGTGGAAAATAGTTACACATGTATTTATGCATCTGTTTATATAGAAGCCACACATACAGATGTGTGTGTGCGTGCACACACACACACACACACATAATCAAGACCATAAAAACACTAGGAAAGAATTCAGTCTTAAATAGTAAGATCTAAGGATAACCAGCCCCTGAGCTGAAAGACAGAAACAGCGAGCAGAGTGAAGCCCCCATAACCCAGCAGGAAATGGTCACTAGGAATACAGCCCAAACAGTTGGCTTGTCTTCCCTCTTCTGCTGTCTGCAAGACACAAATAACTTTATTTTGTGTGTTTGCAAATGAAAATCTGCCTTGACCTTGATACAATGTGGAAAGACAGGTGTGTAGTTCAGGATGCCTTAAAAGAACACATTTTTAACATATAGGGGACAATTTATTGGGTAAGTAATAAAATGTGGTCATTTCGTGTTTCTTTTATATATATTAGAAAACCTTACTTCTGATATTTTAGTTCATTTATATCAAATCTGGCAAATTTTCAGTAGTTCTCATTTATTAAAACCCTATTGAGACCCATCAGAGTCCAAACCTGTTTGCATTTAGCTTGCCAGATGCTGGAGGCTTTCCCAGATATTGCTCATCATTGGAAGACATGATTTCCCTTGATCCCCCAGCAATGACAGCTCTCACACCAGCCTGCTGCTATAGAAGAAGCTCTGCTCCTTCCTAGACAGCCTCAAGCAACGCTTCAGAGAGCTGGGCACTTGCTAGGGTGCCTCGACTGCTTGTTTTAAGAATCACAGCAGGCGTTCATGAAAAGTACTAGCTGTTAGTCAGATCAAAACCACCCTTCATAAAAGACAGGTTAAGTAAAAGTGGAAATAAGCCTGTTCTGGAGGGCATGTTCAAAATAGTTGATGCTAAAACAACTGGGTGAAGAAGTGAAGAATATAAACAATACGATCTTCCTAGAGCAAGAACAAAACTTAAAGGCCTTGTTTCTGTTTTCAGATGACATGCTGTAGGTGATTCCTTGGTCTGCAATGTCAGGGATCTCTGCTCCCTGCTTGCTACTCAGTGCAGATAACAATCTTGAGAGCAAACCCTTTCTAGATAAACTTTTACAGCTAATCTGTAGCTCTTCTCAGGGTCCTCCAAAGTTTTAGTATGATTCAAAAGCCCTTCCCAGGCCTTATACTCTAGCAAAACCCATTAGTCTTCAACACCCTGGAAAGTTAAGGATTGTTGCCATCCTATAGCAGAAGTTTCTTGTGCAGTGCATTGCACTGTTTGCACAAAAGGAGCTGTTTTTATCTTCTTGACTCACTTAGGGGTACAAATCCACCACTGTGACAGAGGCGTATTTTTCTACTGAGAGCACCATCAGCATGAGGAGATTCTGTTCCCTGCATGTTTCTCCTTCACGGTTCACTGCTCTCATATTCTGATTCCTGCACTGCCCTGTGACTGGCCTAAAATATTTACTGATTTTAATCTTAATTAAATTAGTCCAATACCTGATTTCAAGGTTAAGGGAACACTGTTCAAAATATCTTTGATTTTATCAGATTTTGTGCAACAATTATACTCAAGAGCACTAAAATATATTTAAACAATGATTGCAATCTGGAACATTCTGAGGACAGTGCCAACAACCGTGGTGTAATGTGGGAGTTTTGAGGAGTAGAAAGCTCATGAGGGATTTAATCTGTTATGAGAATTAGAATGAACTCTTCAGTGTACGACAGGTTCACAGGGCTCAATTCCAAGTACCAGCTTTGCAGACCTTTCTGTGATTAAACTTATGCATGTTAGAGGTGAAAAGTGATGATCCTCATTCAAAGTCCATGTGGGATAAGAATTGTGATGATATCAGTAAGCAAATAAAAATTCTCGATAAGAAACTACCAACAGAGATCAGTTACAGTTCAAAAAATAAAATCCTATGTTTCCAAAATTCCTTGCTCAGTAGTCTCAAAAGAATGGAATTTTTAGTATGCTGTAATTTTTGAGCAGCTTTCTCTTACCTAAAAAAAATATAGAAGTCAATGCAATAGACTGTCTGAGGAGTGAAACGACTGTGGTACCTGTGTTTCAAAACAAATACCTGAGACAAGGATTAAAATGCTTTTCATAGATAAGAATCTGCAGTCATCTCAGTACATCCTGAGATTATTGACTACCCAATATAGCATTATTTCACATTGTTATGTTCTTTTCTTAAAAAAATATGTTTTCTTCCAGATGCCGTGAGCTTTTGCTGTTAAGTTGAGAACAGACAATATGTTTGGAAAGCCTTTAGGCTGTTTCAACACACCCTCCACCTGGCAAGCTTCTAAAATACCAACATATCAGCAATGGGTAAAATCTGGTGGTGTTTGGCTTTTTTAAGGTTGTGTCAGTGCGTTTTGAAACTGGATCCCAATTTCTTGAAATTAACTTCTTGTTGGAAGGCTATGAGCATTGGTTTGCTGGTGCTATAGTGTGCATGACTGCAGTCATACAAGAGGCTGCAGAAACAGCCTGTCACTTGTCCTTTTCCAGTGAAAGTCTCAAACAGTTGTAAACAACAAAATAAATCGACTTCAATAGTCTAATTTGACTCACAGTGTCAAATTTGGCACTTAACAGCAGAAAAATCCAACAACTGCATTTAGTCATAATGTATGAAAGTAACTGCATTCATAAGAAGCTAAAAGTAGTATGGAAAAAATAATTCTTAATGTTCTTATCTTACTTTCGGTATCTCCTATATAACTGCATGTGCAGATGCTTCTCCGGAAGACCTCTTAAACTGAATCCTTATCTCCTCCCCATCACTGTCTGCAGCAGTCAGGGGAGGAGGGGGAGTGAAAGCCAGCTGGAAATCCCAGGGTGCATTTCATGGAGTTTCCTGACCATCTGGGACTCAGCAGTATGTGCAGGAGCCTTCAACACCTTGAGAGAACATCGTCAGTGTATCAGTGCCTGCCTGGTGCCCCATCTTCTTTGTGCCCTGGAGATGGTGCACACGTTGCAGGCAAAACCCTTTTGGCTGTCACCTGCTTTCCTTGCAGTCTTATCCCTCACATGTCACCCTTGGGGACAGTCTCTATTCTCTACAAACACAGAAGAAAATCAAGACCAGATCTTATTCTTTTCCTCCTGTACCCTTTCTAACATCTCAGCTTTCACTGAAGTCAAGTTTCACATGAGCTTGCTCAATGAGAACAGAGTGCCACTATGGACTCCAGGAGCTGAAAATAGCTTTATGGTGGGAGAAGGAAAGAGTACTGATTTTATATTGGCTCCATTACTTGTTTTTTTTCTTTTTAGCAATGTAAACACCACTGACTAGTTTGAAGTTTTTCCTTGTCTCCTGTTTTACTTTTTTATGTAAGTGTGGGAAAGTTACCTTGATAGAAGGATGTACTTACTTCGGTAAAACATGTTTTCTTCCAGAAATGTATCCCAAAGAGTATTTAGGTTTTCTCTTCTCCTATGTGATACACCATAGTTTCCTACCTATTGCAGCTTATATATTCTTTAATAAGTCAGACCTTTTTCCCATATATGTGTTCACTATCAGTTCCTGTTACATCCCTCTCAGCTTCTTTACCATTTAAGGGAACATGAAAAAACCTCACCTGCAATGCAATTGTTCCAGGATGACAGGAGCCCCATCTTTTACCAGGAAAGACCGAGGGAAGATGTCTTGGGTGTTTTGAAAAGGAATGTGCCAGAGGATTGGAAATCTCAAAACTAGGTCAAAATACTCCATAATGGGAGATGGAAGCAGCAGACATCTTCAAAGTAGAGTAACTGAAACTCACAGAAATTGTATTTAGCCTCTAATCTTTCCTAGTATTACGGGACTGTAATACTGCAATTATGTAATTGCATAGTCTTATTTATTATTAATGTATATTAATGTGTATTAAATTATGACAATTCTAATCTTACATAATCTTAAAGATTATGCAATCAAAAGGTCTTTGTAAATTCACCTGCACACAACTATTCTGTCTTCTACAGATTGTTTTTTAAGACTGTATGGTAAAATTTGCTTTGGCCATTTTGACCTGTAATTGAAGGACCCCGCAGGTGACGTTGGCATAAGTAGATGGGAAAAGAGAAAGAGAGTAGAAGTGTAAATGACTGTCAGGTTTCGATTTGACGCAAAATACTCCCAAAACTGAGGATGCATTCCTGAATTTATAATTTCATTATTCTCTTCCCCAGAAAACAAAAACACAACTTAAAGAATAAAAATGTAGTACTTATTACGAATGTTTTTAAGGATAGACAGCAAGGATAAAATTTAGCAAAGCAATGTAATAAAAAATGGAACATGCACCATTAACTGGAATAATGAAAAGACTTCTAAATGACACAGGTAACCCCATCCAATAAGCAAATTTTTGTATGCTACCCATTAATTTTTTTCAACTCTAATATTTCAGTGCTATATAACTTCAACTGTTCATTATTAGTTTTGTAGAGGTCCTTGCTTGTTTCTGACTTTTTTTAAAAGATGTTTAATGTCAGCCAAAAGATTTCATTTTTTTTTTCTTTTTTTAAGTTCAGAGTTGACATTCATAAATATTTCCTTACTGGGAGGGAAGCCAAACACTTGAGCAGACTCTTCCTACACAGAGATGGTCAATGCCCCAAGCCTGTCAGTGTTCAAGAAGCATTTGGATGATGCCCTTAATACCAGGCTATAACTTCTGGTTGGCCCTGAAGTGGTCAGGCAGTTGAACTAGATGGTCATTCCAACTAGGTCCCTTCCAACTGAAATATTCTATTCTATTCTGTTCTAGTCTAGTTTATTTTTTAAAGACTACATTTTTTTCAGCTGCTGATGGAACATATATGTTGATACATTTCTTTTTGTAATGACCAAGCATGCTTATTCTTTTAAGTAAGGATTTGTAATTTATACGGGAGCAGTTACTGTCAGTATCAGACAGTAACAAAGAGAACTTCCATTGCGTAGACAAAGGCCCTTCACAGCATGAGACTCATTCAGCAGCAGGTCTGTGTCTTCCTTAGTCTTCCTTTTACTGTCTATGTACTTGTGGATCCTTTCTTGTTGCCTTTCACATCCTTTAATGGATTCAACTCCATGCTGGCCTTGACTTCTCTAACCCTGTCCCTGCAAGATCAACCATATTCCACCTCGTGTGTGTGGAATCCATTTCATGTCTGATTTTAGATAGGAGCTCCTTGCTCATCCATGCAGTCTGCCTGCCATCTTCGCTTGGTTTTCACTTCTTTCCTGTCATTCATAAGAAAGACTAGGAAAGGCCAAGTCATGATGATACAAGGACAGACCACCAAGTGACACTTTTTGGAGTGATTGTTCAAGAGCATGAATTTTAAAAATGCCAGGAACACTTGGATTGCTCCCCTAAGCTTTTCCCATGGGTAGAAGATAGGTCCAAGGTGTACAGTAGAGGTCTTTACACACGCTCTTTGCAATATATTAAAACAGGGAATTGGGTTCTCCTGTCACAGCAATGGGCTGCACTGTCTCAAGATGACTAAACTGATTTGTCATGGATGGGACTCACTATTTTATATACGTGGGTCACTGTTCCCTTTACCCCACTCACTCAAAGCACACTGAAATCACATCCTGTTAATGCTAAAAATTAAAAGGGGTCATTTCTGCAAAAAGATATGATCTTGCTATTTTTCAGCGCTTTATGTGGAGTCTGTTAGCAAGGCCATGAATAAGTAACAATAAATGACAATTACTCACAGGTTATTGATTGTTTTGGTTCTAAGTGAAGAAAAAGTAAACTGGGACAATTTGCTTTGCCGAACTATGTGGTGATCCAAGACCCATTTAACACCACCAATGAAATAATAGAAAGGGGAATAAAAAGAGAGGAAGGAAACTGATGAAAGTCAGCAAGGGTGCTGGAGGTTGCAGCTGGCAAGTGCAGCCACCCAAGAGCTGCTGCTGTGGGTGAAGGAGCTGGCAGAGGGCCAAGATCTGTTTGTGTGGTTTGATCCAAAATGAAAACTGAAGTCAAAAGGGCTTCTTTTAATTCACTTGCATTACTTGCATTGTTCTCATCATCTGTGTGTCTTGCTAAGAATTTTCTCTTCCAGTGGTCAGCATCAGAAGCTCTGGCTGCTACTTTTCAGCTCACCCTCACCGTTTGCTCTACCTATTCCTGCATGAAGTTGCAGGATGGATCTTGCTTTCTCAGGCCAGACAATTCAACACTGCACTGTGTGTGAGCCCTGAAGAGGGGCCACATTGTGACAATGCTCTGTCCTTGTCCTCTTGGGAGCGATGACCCAGAGAACATGGGCAAGTTAGTCAACCACACTCCTGCAGGCAGGCAGAAAAAATCCTCTGGTCAAACAGATCCCATGGTATCACACCAGCTTCTCAGTTCATGGACTAGGATCATGAAAAAAATCAAATCAGGTAATCAGAGCTGGCTTCCAGTGAGCAGAACCTAAGGCAGGTGGTTGGGCCAGTGTCTGCCAGCATGGGGGGGGAGGTGGGAGGTGCCAAAGCCCTACATCCCTCTAGTGCCAAATCTGATATTTCTCTCAGCAGTGGCAAAAATAGTTCAACAGTTCACCAGCTTAATACAAAGCAGGTTGTTTGACCTAGATGTTGTAATTTTTTTTCCCCAGCACCTCAGCCTGAGGTTTAGGTTCCAAAGTAGTAAAAAGAGAATTTTTTTTTGGCTCATTTTTGTTTGACCTCAGTATATTAAAAAGAAGACAAGACTGGTGGGAGGGATAATTACTTGTGGTGCCAACACACATGGTGGAAGAAAATGGTGAATGAAAATGTTGTGTTGTCACTTGAGAATTTGAACTTGTTTTAGATGTAGTCTCTCAAAATCAAAATAATTATAATCCAGAAGGTGTTTTAGATATCATTCCTTTGTTTTCTGTCTTCCTCTATCCCTTCCCTCCAGACAATGAACTGCCTTAGGAAGTCTGCAGTACACTGTGTTTTATCGGTGTAAAAAGCAGAAAGGGACAAATTTGGCTCCTTCACACTCACGTGTTCTCTAAGGGAAGATAAGACTAATTTGTTAGAAGAAAAATGTGTTTTTAACCCAAATGGGGACATGTGGGAGTTGCCATGTCCTGGGGAACCAGATGATTTTGGACCTTTGCCTCCATTTGTTATCTCACTGACTTTTGCAATGCTTACTGTGGAAACCATGAGCAATATTAGCTTTCCATTAACTATCACCTATGACCTAGTTTAGTATTTCACTCTTGTGTTGCTTGTTACTTTAGTTCCAGTAATTAATGACTCCCTGGAGGAACCTGATCAAAGCAGGGACCAGACAGTTAACAGAATGCTGTATGTATGTCAGATAGTCATGCTGAAGTTTCCAAGAATTACTGAGATTTGAATGGGTCTTGCTGGGACATGCAGACTTTGATGATGTGACTAAGCTGAAAGAGGTCTCATTGGACAAACAGTTCTGTTGGGTTACAAAGGACAGTGAACATTTTAGGGAGGAATGAAAACAAGCCTAAACAAAAATCATGGCAGCACTTCTGGGTGTATTCCCAGCCGTCCATGCCTAGTATCAGGCATAGCAGACAAGCATTTACTCTTGAAAAATTTGAAGCAAAATTTAATCCTGGGGTCTCTGGCAGGCAGCATGGTGTGTGTGCCCAGGGCACTTCACATGCACCTTGAGTGACTTGATCATCTGCCCAAGAAGGTGTGTGAGAAGAAGGTTACTGTACATTTTCTGATGCAAGCACAGAAAAAGCTCAAGACCAGCTAGGAAAAAACGATCTAATTGAGAACAGTCTAAATGGCAGATCTCAGAGAGTCGTAATCAATTGCACAGGGTCTAGTTGGAGTCCTGTCACTAGTGATGTCCCCCAAGGTTCAATACTAGGCCAAATATTGTTTAACTTATTTATCAATGACTTGGATGAAGGGGCAGATGCCTCCTCAGCAAGTACACTGACAGCACAAAGCCGGGAGGAGTGGCCGATACCCCAGAGGGCTGTGCAGCCCTGCAGAAGGATCTCAACAGGTTGGAGAGAGCGTCAGAGAACTGTTGAAATTCAGCAGAGGCAAATGCAGGGTCCTGCACCTGGGCAGGAGTAACCCTGGGCACCAGCACAGGCTGGGGGCTGACCTGCTGGGGAGCAGCTCTGCAGGGGTCCTGGTGAACAAGCTGTCCATGAGCCAGCAGGGTGTCCCTGGGGCCAAGAAAGCCAGTGGTGTCCTGGGATGCATTAGGAAGAGCAGCAGCAGGTCGAGGGAGGCGATCCTGCCCCTCTACTCAGCCCTGGTGAGGTCACATCTGGAGTGTCCAGTTCTGGGCTCCCCAGCACAAGAGATGTGGAACTCCTGGAGGGGCTCCAGCAGAGGGTGACAAAGAGGACAAGGTGACTGGAGCATCTCCCTTAAGAGGAAAGGCAGAGGGAACTGGGACAGTTCAGCCTTGAGAAGAGATGTCTGAGAGGGGGCCTCATCAGTGTCTGTCAGTATCTGAAGGGAGGGTGCCAAGAGGATGGAGCCAGGCTCTGCTCGGTGGTGCCAAGCAATAGGACAAGAGGCAATGGGCAGAAAATGATACACGGAAAATTCCACCTGAATACGAGGAATGTGTTTCCAGTGACTACACACTGGAACAGATGGTCCAGAGAGGTTGTGGAGCCTCCCTCACTGGAGACATTCAAGAACCATCTGCACACAATCCTGTGGAATGTGCTCTGGGATGATCCTGCTAGACCAGGGAGGTTGGACCAGATGACCACTGTGGTCCCTTTCAACCTGTTCTGTGACTCTGTGATTGATTCTATGATTCTGTGGTTCTGTGGGGTCACACCTCTGCACAGCTACCTCATCCTGGTTCGCATCAGGGCTGCAGTCTCCTCTGATTGCTGCAGCTGTGAGAAGATAAAGCTGGCAAAAGAGATACTCATATTCTGAGGGGCTTTTTTTTTTTACATTGTAAGAAGGTCCTGCACTTCTGATTTGTTTGTAGCTATAGATATGGCATTTTTTATTTCCTGTAGTCATTTCCTCCAGTTGCCTCCAGCATCTGGTATAAAGAGACCAAATAGTAAATCCAGAGATTATGATTACTCATCTCTTCACAGTCTGTTGTGTCATTCCAACCATGAGACCCATCTTTCAAGCATGTTCAGTGATCTTCATACTGGGCAACCTTGTGGCTTCTCAGTCTTCTGGTAAGTTCAAATCCAGATATTTATTTAAGAAATTGATATATCAGCTAGCAATATTTCTGCGTATATTTTGCCTCATGTGTTAAAATATTCAGTGATTTTCTTGATGAAAAAAAAAAGAACCAAACAAAAATTATTATCTAGCAGAAATAAAAGTGGTCTGTTAAAAAAAAAAAAAAAAAA
>VZRR01008868.1:127113-224983 GCA_013398015.1 Oreocharis arfaki
AAAAAAAAAAAAAAAAAAAAGATAACAGATTTCTATGAAAGTTTTCTAACAGAGTAGATTGCAGCCAAAGAAGTGCAGCCTTCACTGAACAAAGGATAAAACACATTCAAGGTAAGACTTCTGCACTTAGTACTCTGAAAGAGTGAACCCTATGGGAAAAGATCAGCAATATCTTGCTCCTGAGAAAGCCTCGGGGTAAAAATACTACAACAGAGCAAAATTATTAAAGACCAGTTGTTTTGCTGCCTAAGAACATCTCTATTTTAGGTAATTTTCTGCAATGCCATTACTTATATCTTGTCAAAAATAAATGCATTATTCCAGAAATCAAACATAAAGCCCAACACCTACATCAAAAATCTAATCCTCACTCTAGTTAATTTCCCACAAGGTCCCTGTCACTCATTTTATAAGGAAAAGGAAATTATTTAAAGCTATGATCTAATCCTATCAACCTATAAATCAGCTCTCTGTTCTGCCATACGTATGGTAAATACCATTTTTGACAATGCTGCATCACCTGATTCTCCAACATTCATTGTCTCTGAGAGTCACTGGCTGTCCTGTGAGGGAAGGTGACTTCCATGCCCTAAGATGACAATCACCTGTAGCCATGCTGTGCTGATGGCATGCCTTTGTGGAACAAATTTTGAAAATTAGAGCTGTGATGCAAATTTTATGCAGTGTTGTGATGCCTAGCAATGGTCAGTGATCTTCTGAAAAAAACCCCCAAACACTCAGTTTGGTGGATTCTAATAATTATGCTATAAGATTTATATCTCAATCTCAAAATATCTATAAAAACTTTCACTTGCTGTCTTTTTCCTCTTCTTGAAAATACATTTTCTATTCACTTCGCCCACTTTTGTTCCTAATAAAGAAATGAAACTGTCCTTCATCAACCAGTAGTATTAAGGGTAACAAAAGACTACAGGTTCAGATCTGGGTCTTGTTCTCCAGCAGTTTCTGTACAGTGTACTGCAACATGTGGAAGTTCAACATGTGGTTAGTTATCAGGTTTTGTCAGTGTAAGGAAATCAAAAGTGGTTTTTTCTTCTTTGTTATGCATCAATGAGGTTGCAGTTGTTCCAGTACATGCATGTTCCATTCTGTTATCTCTGAAGATTGATATTCTGCCTCTCCCTTTCTTTTTTTCAAATTTGTTCCATGACATTTAGCCTTTTCACATGTTCCCTTTCAGTAGCATTTTTTCTCAGTAATAAACTTTGAAAAATAAAAAGGAGGTGGAATGTACTTGCTCATATTCTTGCTCATGATTGTATCTGCATAATTTTTTGCTCAAGGAAATTTCTTTTTTTTTTTTTTTCCCTGTAGAAGTACTTTCTCCACACACCATAGTGGCATTTTCTGTGCTTCTCTGTCCTGAGAAGAATTAAGTGCCCAGCAGGGCCTGTGAGGTTAAAGTCTTGTGCAGAACCTTACCGGTCACTGTCTGGTTTCACAGAAGGTGCAGACTTGGATAATTCTCCCTGAAGATCTTGCTCTAGGGCACTGGTCTGTGTCCTGCAGCACTGCAGCATGTTGCATACCCAGTCAGACCAGCAGATCATCCTCAGACAGAAAGTTGTGCCCTTTTTCAGCCCAGGGACTGCCTATTCCTAATATTCTTGACCTTCTCATCTATCTACTATTATAATAGAAAGAACAATTATTAATGTGTTGCTTTAGTGTATTGTATGCCTCCCGGGTCATAATTAGAAGGCGGATTTAAATAATTGCAATTATTGTGGGAGAGCTAACATATCAGCTGAGAATGATCCATGATGTCATGCCTGAATTAAAAAAAAATCCATCATAAATAAAGGTAAAGAAATGGTCTCCTCTATTCTTTTTCTCTTTCCTCCAACAGAAGATACAAATGATTCTGCCTGCAGAAGTATAGTTGCTTAAAACCAAACACCTTTCCAGTTAATGGCAAGGGAATCATCATCAAAAAGAAAAAGTATATTTCAGATAAACTGTACATATCCTCAGAGGATTTTATGTCAATTTAATCTAAGCTTTAAAGAAGCTCACTTATGTTATGAATCTCTTCATTTTGAAATTTAAATTATGCAACACATACAAGTTATAATTTGAAAAGATACATGCAAGTACTTACTGTACATTTACAAAAAATACAACTCATACTACATTCAAAAAGGATTCAAAACTCATTAAATTAGGAAGCACAGAAGAAAATTTCTCTGACCAGAGCTCTGAAAACAAAGTCTTTAATGATAAAAGATTGGCAAGATTCTGTCCTACATACCTACTTAATTGTGTTGAGACTGATTTCTTATGAAATTCTTTAAAATTAGAGCACAGGAAAGAATATGTATATATCGCCAGATGGTTTTATTACCATTTTTATTCAATTTCAATTAACTTTTTTATTGTTAGAGAATTTAATAATGTATTGCCTTCCATTTTAGTACGTAAATAACTGCCGCTGTTGGAGTTTATATTTCTATGTTAAAATCCCAGCACTTTCATTCATAATATGTAAGGATGTTTTGCAGAAAAAAGGTTCTGATCTTAGAAAGATTTATTTATGTTGTTAAGTTGTTACAATCTGACCAGTCCTGCTGAAGTCAACTACTCAGAGTGTGTGCAATTAGGTCCATGAATAAATCACTGCAGGGCTGGAGCCAATCTGATATTCTTTGCTGTACAAAAAATGTTTATCACCAAACCCAAGACTTAGTCTTCACCTCTGCATTTCAGCTTCTAATAGGTAGTCCAGAGTTATAATATATTTGAAATAAGAGAGAATAATGAGTCTTGTTTAAGATTCAGAATTCATTGGTGTCTTTTGTTACCTTCCAACAGGCTAGTCAGAACAGACCCTTAGTTTTTACTTAGTGTCCACTTTGCATTGTGTGGAAATTCCATGTGATTCCTCTGGTTTCCTTACTACTATCCATCTCTAAAGCCAGTCATAGCTCAGCTAACCCACTGAGCGTTTGAAGGGATCAAACTTCCTACAGAAAGAACGTTATGGGATACATGGCTTTAATGCTGGTGTCCTTTTCGCATTGGTATTGAGGGAAAATGTGGCACCCTGAAAAAGGATTTCAAGAATTGACCTGCACAGAGATGGAAGGGTGGATTACAACTTTACCAAAATCTTTATTTCTCTGCTGGCAGATTGTAGGATATATAGTTACAGGTTCAAGGAGATTTCCAAGCATACATCACCTATTTGAGAAGCAAATTCAGTCTAAGTGTTGTCGCCATAGCTATTTTCAGATGTGTAAAACAATTTTGGATACGCAATTTCTATGTGTTCTCTCTCACAATGAATGAACCAGTGTTATCCTTCTTAATTCTAACAATTTCCCCATAAATATAATTTGCAAAAAATTTAAAAAAGGTTATTTATGCTGCCCAGTTAGATAAAATTAATTCAGAAAGAATAAGCATTCTAATATTGTTTTAGCACTATGAACTTGGAGGGATAAAAATCATAGCATTGCAGTTTTTTCGTCTTTGAGATATTTAAACCAAGCTTTTCCTCTCCTTGCTTCTATTACGGTGTTCTGTATTTAGGTTATAAAGTCCCTTTTTCCTCTTCCATCCCTTTTTTCTATACCTGTACAGCCCTTGTGACCAAATTGACTGAACACCTCAGATCGTTGTGATGGGAAGAGACTTTCTAAAAGGGGCAGCTAGTGACAGGACAAGGGGCAACAGCTTTAAAATGGAAAAGACTAGACTCAGATTAGATATTAGGAAAACATTCTTTACTGTGAGGGTGGTGCAGCACTGGAACAGGTTGCACAGAGAAGCTGTGGGTGCCCCATCCCTGGAATTGTTCAAGGCCAGGCTGCATGGGGCTCTGAGCGGCCTGGTCTAGTGGAAGGTTCAAAAAAATGCCCTACAAAAAGCATTTTGCTTTCTGTCATTGTGCTCAACTATTGCACACAAAGAAACAGCATCAGAAATTAATTTTGAAATTAATTACCATTGAAAATATGTAATTAAGAAAGCAAGTACTCTTCTTGTTCTTATTTTCATAATTGAAGCATGATCATTAACAGTTCTTTCTCAAAGTGAAAATACAGGCAATCGGACTAATTATCCAAAAGTAGAAAGTATATATTTTGTTGCTTCTAAAGGGAGTTGAAAGGATTCATTCTATAGTCATAAAAATTATCTCAGGACAGTACAGTATTCTCCATTCACTAACATTTTTATTGTTTTTTATAATGTCAATTTTATTTAAGGATGGAGAACATGTAATTTTACACTTATTACACATTAGATGTACATTTAACTACTTTTATAGAAAATCTAAGTCCAACAAGTAAAGGATTTCAGTTACACTATATACTGGACAGCAGGACCATAATAAAGTAGTCCATAAAAATTAAAATGTGTTAGTGCAATTACACACCAAGAATCTACTGTTAGGAACTTTGCCATCATATTTCTTAATGGCTTTAGTAAAAGATAAGATTGTCTCTTAGACCTGCAGAAGGGAATTACAAAGAGCTTAAAGTCTTAAGAAAAATAAGCTACATAGATAATTTGTTGCAACACAGGTAGAACTGGCTGGATAAACTCCATTTTATTACACCTTTTAAGGTTTTTAACTTCTGGTTTTGCTTCAGCGTGTAAACAAGATTTTCTCTTTGAGAAAACAATACAGAACAAGCTTGAAGGCATTAGGTAAGAGATGGAGGAGTTGGATTCAAGTCCTTTTCTTGAATAAGAGCAGAATCTTTTTTCCACATCTCCATGAGTCACATAGCAGAAACCTGAAGATAGATCTACCCAGTATGTCCTGGATTTTTGTCATAACTGTCTTGAATGGTTTTGACAAAACAGCATGTTACAACACAAATGCACCTCTACAAAAATGTTCTGAATAACTCTAATTAGAGTAGTCATAAAGCACCTAGACATAGAGATATAAGCCATGAAAATAGGCAAAATGCTCACTTGAACCCATGTTGATTACGGAGCAAAAGATAGCAACCATGAGAATAGTTATTCTTGATTCCCATGAAATAATCAGAATGACTGGATGTGATGAAAAGCTCATAAGAAATATTTAAAAATTTTAAACCCCTTCAAAAGTCTAGAGGGGCATAAAACGTACACAGCAATCAAAGCTAGAATCCTCTATTCTCCTTCTAGACAGGAATGTTCCAGCAAAGGTTTTTAGAGGTAGACAGTTCTTGGCTGGAGACAGCAGTCTGCAAATTTTACCTTCAAGTTGTTTCTTGATGATACATTTTCTTCCTCTTTTTTTCACTCAAGTATATACAATTTCATGTCTTATAGAATGCAAAATAAATTATTCTCGATATAGAATGGGTTTCTAAGCCTTCTGCCTTCTTAATATCTCCACTTCTTCACTGTCAGGGTTATCTCAGTGTCTGATAGTGGAATCCTGTGTCCCTAGCAAGAACAATAACAAGGAAATGATCAGAGAGGAAATAATAACTGTGTGCAGTCAGAGGACATTAAATGATTGTGCTTGTGTTAAAGATGGAATAGGCCAGAATGACATAAATCAAACATGCAGCACACCCATTTGAGCTGATCTGCCCTGTGTTCCTGTGGGTCTTGACTGGTCTGTACTTCTGGTGTTAGTTCCTTGTTTCTTACTGTGAACATTTGACAGTTTACACAGATATTCCCTGTAGCATTAGTTCCCAAATAGTTTTATGGGGAAAGTTGTCCTCAAGGTATAGGCCTTATGAAGTGCATAAACATGACCAGTCTACACCTTTTGGTCCCAGGACCATGTGGCCAAGTCTGTCTCTCTCTCTTGACACTGTGCATGCCTTCATTTCACTATTTTGAAATTCTGATTTCAGCCTCTCCAGGTTATTTTACTCTATTTCCTTGTATTTTGGATGTTCTTATGTCTTCTTATTTTACGATCATTTGAACCTATTGCATACATATCTTTGAAATACTGATTGCCTACTAACGTCAAGGGATGTTTTTCATACTCACTCCTGAAATCATACTCTCTGTAAATGTCCTGAGCAGGCTGGAAAGATGCCATCAACACCACAATAATCAACTTCAATAATGAGAAGATGCAAATCACATGGGCAACAAGAGAGCTTTTTCCCAGTGAGAATATGTCTTTTTTTTACACGTGAGTATTGTCAGTGCCTATTCATCTCTTGTTAAAGGATTTACTTTGGGAGAATGAAATATCCAAGTACATTCAAGTCTTCTGTGATCTAGAAGTGCTTTTAACATTTGTTAATATCCAGCATGAAACCTGTTTATATTCACAACCTACAGAAGTCTGCAAATCAATAAACTTGGTGAGTAATCAGTCACAACAGACATGATGTGAAAGATTTGTCCCTCTTCCATCATTGTGATAAGTGCTAATGTTAACACTATTGAAAGTGTTTTTTCCATATATATGTATATATTTTCTTTATTGACTGACATCATTAATGACTAACAGAAGTATAATATTTTGGTTAAAGACAGTCGTAGTTCTTATTTTTTCTTTCTGGGTTGTATATGTGAAAGAACTTTTCACAGTACAGTCCTGGAAACAGGATCATGAAAGCATCTGTTTGAGCAAGTCATTCTCTTACTAGAAAACAACAGCATGAAAGAAACTTGGTTATTTCAGACTGCATCAAAACCCAGGGCTGGGATTCAGTGAAGCTTGGGTGATGAATCCCCTCACGCCATTATGAAATTTGTCACTTCAAGAAATACCATGCTCACACTTTCCTTGGTATAGCATCTGAAAAAAAAAAAAAGAGCAGTAACAAAAATTCATTAACTTGTGTTAATTGTTAAGTTTTCCATTTACCAATATTATTTCATTTGCAGATTTGATGAAGGCAAGCACAAAGTTTGGAAGCCGTGTACCACCTATTTGTTGGATCGAGATCATAATTCTGGATGTCTTTTTAAGACAGAAGGACCCACCCTTGCCATCTCTATCAGGAACAGCAACGGAAGTGAAGAGCTTTTTTCTAAAAAATTTAAATCTGATTTTTACAGTAAGTATGAAAAACCACAACTACTTTGGGAGTTTTAGTATCCTCACTGATTCTCCCATTCTCTGTTTGAGAAGAAATCAGTTATATGGCATATAAATTATTATTAGTGTGCATGTTAAAATGAAACTATAGTTATTTCATGTTGATTTTTGTTCCTTGCTGTCACCAGTAGTTACATAGGCTTGTGTGCAGCTGCAGCTAAATGAGAGTCAGGACAGTCAGATTTGTCCCAAAATACAGTTTCAAAATCCAAATAAAAATATTAAAAATGTATACATGGGAGTGCTTTGTCTTGTGCAGGCCTGCTCATCAAGAAAATGAAAAATTTCTTTTTGTCTAGTGCTGGCTGTGTGATCTTTCTCATAGTGTCCACCTTCATTCTTTTGCCATCTTTCATGCTATGCAAGGCAGCAAACTGCATCTTGTCAAAGACGCTGTCACAAACGCATCATTAGATGCCAGCAGGAATTAGCTGAGTGGCTCTGGTACACTCTGGCAGAGTAAAAGGGACATCCTACTACTAGTAGAGAGATGATATTCCTGTTTTCATGAATTCTTTCCTGTCCCCAAATACATATTTCACATCTAGTGTGAGATAAGTTTATCAAAAACTTCTGGAATTTCAAATAGCTACATTGTTCAATGTGGAGGGACTTTTTTTCTAATACAAATCACACAGAAGATATAGAATGGAGAATTATCTGAAAAAAACCCCCCAGATTTATTAATAATATTTCAGTAAAAGGCATTAAACACAAACCTGCCAAGGCATCAAACTGAGAATAGTTTTATATTTCATAATTTTACCAATATCTGTTAAATTATGGAAAACTGCAGCCTGAGCCTCAAATTTTCACTATTAAACACCCACTGATAATAAAATTAATTTCAAAAGGGTTAGGCAACAAAGGACAAATATCAGGGATCAGACTGAAGTCTTTAAATCAGGAAGGCGGAATTTTCACGACACGAAAAGGCAACTAAAGGATTGAGAAAGCAGGTAGCACTCTTTTCACCCCTTTATTTCCCACTGCTGAAGACTTACCAGCTGCATGGGTCAAACCATGGAATTGTCTTCAAATCCTCTGAAAACTGTGAGGGGCAGATTCAGTTGTGCATAGGCAGGAACCCAGGGCTTTTGCAGATGCCCCACCATATCCTGCATAGCCTCCAGCACCTGCACAAGTCTGTCTTGGAAGTTTTATGGTACTGAATTTGTCACTTCATTTCCAATAAGGAAGCTTGTTTCTTTGACTGGGTTGCAGGGAGTATGAGGAGACTGAAGTCCTTCCTTATGTAGTTACAAAAGGTTCCTGACACGACACAGTTACTGCCTCCGAATGTGGCACCTCAAATGGTGACCAGTGTCACGGTGTCAAACTCCATTTTGATGTTTAATAGGGAGGTCAGCTGCAAAAGCAAAACCTCCGAGAAGAAAGTCCACCTTCTTCACTTACTACTCAGTGAAATACTGAGTCGAGGAAGGAAGAAAAAATATTTTAACTGTAAAGTGCTTTTTAGGAAGCTATAGCAAAATTTGTTTCTCTTCTTCTTAGTAAAGCCCAATCGACCAGAAAATGTGACCTTCTTCTGGAAAGAGGACACTGTTACTGTAAGCTGTAACAAACCAGAGAGAGCTGCGAGGTGCTTGAGACTCGAGCTTCAATACAAAAGCAAGTTTGACGAACAGTGGCAAGTGAGTTGAATGTCACATTTCAATCAACATTGAAAGGACTTGGACGCCACATTTTTAATCAACACTAGAAGGAGTTGGAAGTATCATATCCACAGAACATAAGATACAGTTGTGTCCAAATCTTCTCCCATCCTATATTTTCAAATATAACTGGTAGCAGAAAACATCCAGATTTTTAAGATCATGTATTTCTCCATGCCAGAAATAATTTATTTTACAAGTTATAGGCAGTTGCCATGCAAAGAGCTTAGCGCAATCTAAGGGAAAAGTCATACATTCAGAATAGACGAGTTTGGAAAGATAGAAGCAGAAAGCAGATTAGGGAAGAGAGACAAAGAAGAAAAACTGATGAGATAGTATTAAAAAAAAAAGAGAATCCACAGGATTTTTATTTCTTCTAAAATTAGCTGTTAAATATTTCCAAATATTATTTCACTAACTTAAACTTTTTGATTCTCAAATATAATTTGCAAATATTTTATGGATTGGAGTGTCTTTGTATATTGTAAATATGAAACAGTAACATAGTGCACTATGCAATGATGGCTATGACCTTCAAATCAATACCATACAATGAGGACTAGATATGAATAGTCAAAAGTCAATCAAGAAACAGAATTCCTCAAAACTCAGAGAAGTTGACATTCAGTTCTGAGTTTTGGCGTTGGCTTATCCCTTGTCGTAGCTGTGATCGTGAGTGAGTGCAACATTTTGAAGCGCTGTCTTGAAAACCAGAATTAACAATGATACACCTTCTTTCTCAGTCCAGAGCTTCTAAGTGCTGCAGTGTTGGAGAGCAAGGCTTTGATCCAAGGAAGTGCTATTCTTTCCGGGTCAGACTGGGGAGACTGGTACCGTACTGCAACGTAGTTAATTACAGCAGTGATTGGGAAGCAGAAACATTTTGGATGAATGGCACATTATTAGGTAATAATATATATATGTAAATATATACTTATAAATATATATATACATAAATATAATACACATATATATATATACATAAATATTGTCTAAGTGCAAAGGAAGAATGGGTGACTGCAAAAGAAGCTGAGGACATGCAGCAAATGAATGTTGCACTACTGTGCTCCATCTTGTGTTATCAAAGAAAGTTCATATGAATGTTTAATTGAGCACGTTTAACTCTGTCCACTTTGTTCCTTATGGCCCCTAAAGCTATCAATTTATGTCATAATCAGCAAAGTTAAGAGTATTCTTATTAGTTGCGTTACAATAGCATCAAGGATCCCCCAGTGACAGTGATGTGATGCATGAGGGCTCTGTGGGTGTGGGTGTTGAAGGGGGGTGATATTTGGATATCAAATATGAACTCTAAGAAAATCCCTGATGTCCAGTTTTTGAAGGCAGTTTGTTTTGCAAGTACATCCAGTTGAACTACAGGACCACAGGTCACAGAAATCTGATGCTTAAGGGTGCTGGATTGATCGGGACAAGGAGGATGGGGAAAAAGAGATTGAAGGGAAGCAAAGCCAGTATCAGCACTGCTTTCCTACCAGACAGTTGCGTCTAACTGAGTGTGACTGACTTTAATTAGATTGTCAATGTAAACAGTATTTCTACTGCTTATCAAAACCAAAACCCAGATTTGCTCTAGTAAAAAAAATGACTGTACACAATACCAACACATTTATTTTACCTAATCACAGAATGCCACCAACTAGGTTTTATCAGAATTATGAAGCCCTCTGTTGTCCAGTGTAACAAGAGCTGAGTTCTCTAAAATGCAATGGGCTATTGGCTCACTTGAAGACAATCTATGTACACAAAGCTGAGATGAAATCCTGGAGCATAGGTAGCCTGTGCACTCATGGCCACAGTGCTGACCTCTTCCACTATGCAAATTGTGAGCCTGCAAGCAGGTCCTCGGGTGTGGCTGGAAAATGCCCTTAAAAAATAAGGGCAATGTCTTCCTCTACACCTCTGAGAACAGACAACTTGTCAGCCTTACCTGAACCGCTTGACCAGAGGCTGTCAGCACGTACCTGTGAGGAAGGATAGCACAGAGGAGACTAAGTGGTTAAGACATTCTGTATGCCCCTGGATCAGAAGTGACATTGACACAGCCCCTTCACTGGGGCAAGCAGTTTTCTTCAGGACTTTAATGAGTTATTGTTTCCAAATCTATAATCAGATAAAGCCATGAAGCTTCAAGAAATTTCCTAAACTCTGAAGACCTCACTTAGGGCAGGGGGTCACAGTTTTACTTGTGGCTTCCTGGCAGCTAAACAGAGCAGGGAGGTGGAACAGACTGGACAGTTGCTCCTGTATGACAAATCATCCAGGGATTTGGCATTTTTGTAGAAACCAGAAGGTCAGTAGTAGGAGGCAGAGTTTTGAGGTTGCATTACAAAAGCTGCAGGAAGAACACTGAGAATGCAGAAAAATGCACAAATTCATTAGTTTTATATACATGCATGTTAGGTGTTAGCCTGCCTCTAGTTACTTTCTGGGTATCAGCTCTTGCTGTTTGCTGGCTCTTTGTTTGCTGAGATTGTTTATTTGGTTTCTGTTGGGCAAGAAGACATTTGGTCTACATGTAAACTTGCATGTGCAGCTTAAGTGATTGTGGGTAGGCATGTGTAATACAGATCCTAGCACAAAGTTGCTTTATCCCTGTCAAGGCAATGTGATGAAAGTAGAAATACTTGATTCATTCATAATGTATCTACACTGCCTATAAACCCCGTCTGTTGTCCTGTACCAGGTCAATTTAGACAAATAAAAGCACAATTTTATTTTGCTGCAAGGTTTGGGGAAGTAGAGATTTTCTTTTCAGTCTCAATTGAACAATTAAACTTGTCTTATTTGTTCTTAAAAACTTTTTCCTTTTTTTTTTTCTTTTTAAAGAAAAGTCAATATTTTAGCATGATTAGGAACACAGTTAAAGCAAAAAAAATTTTTTTTGACATACTCTTTTTGTGATTATTCTTAGATTCATGTGATGATGATATAACTTCTCAGTCAAACACAGTAATTGTTTTAAGTTGTTCGCTGGCATTACTTTTAATGATGCTTATCCTCCTGATTCTTCTGTGTAAATCGCAGAGGTAAATATAGTTTTTTTGGTTACTACTAAATAGCCATGTCATGAAAACAGAGCTATCATTCAGGATGAAGCCTTTTAGCAATCAAAATTCTTATCAGATAAATGAAATCATGGTGAAGATGTAGAAGTCAGTAGCTTAATTGCTTTTTGAGGAAAAATACATCCTGGCCTTCCAAACACCAAGGCCTTTAATTTGCAAAACTGAAACAATTCTGGTAAAAGACAATGTTTCCGGATAAAATTCTGTCTCTTCCAATAAATTTCTTCTCTTTTTAGAAATCTAGTTAAATCCCGAGAAGCCAATTATTCTAGCTTCTTCTTCAGAAAACACTCTTTTATGCAATCTTCACCAATCTCAATGTCTATTTGCAGTAGGATAAAGTCAGCTTGGGTGCATTCAACTTTAATAAGACTATATCAATATTTAGATTGGCAGTTGAATAATGATGTTCATGCTTAGAATTTACAATTACAAATACTCCAAAAAACTACCAAAGAACAAGCAAACTCACAAAGGCCTCAGAGTTTGGCCTTTTTGGTGGAGAAAAAAAAGCCAAAAATTACGTATTTTCAGAGATGAAAGCATTTTTTGATTCTAATCACCCTTTTGGTTCATAAATTGAGTTTTTTCTCGTGCACTTCTATGTTTCACATTTACATTTTGGTCACTAAGTCAGCCAGTACAGCTGGTTGCTACACCTTCCCTGTCTAGGGGAAGGTGACCAAAGAATGCAAGCTCTGACTACCGCATCGAGCAGAATTGCACATGCTGACTAGCTGGAAGTTTGTGTAAAGTCTGGATTTTGCTAGACTGGGGTTGGGTTGAAAATTCATCAAAAACTGCTCTTGGCCTGATGGTGTTATCAGACTGTTATAACTGCTTTTTGGCTTTAGAACACATTTAAATGAAATCAAGAACAGAGTACTGTCATGTAAAATATATTTGTGGGTACAGAACTGTGCTGGAGTAGATCGTTGTATGAATAACTGTGCTATAACAGAACACTGATTTTTTTTCCTTTTTGCAGGGTTCAGCTGTCAGTCCTGCCTGCTATACCAGATCCAAAATACCTATTTGCTGATCTCTTCAATGATCATAATGGAAATTTACAGGTAAACATAACTTTCTTATCAGGGTTGTGAACTCTACAGCACTTAGAACAATTTGAAAGTAGCTACTGATTCTTGCTCTGCACAGACATTACCACAAGCACTCTCTGGCCTGAGATAAAAGCCCCAAAGCCCTTCCTCTTGTGCAGCTTCACCAAGAGGATCCACAGAGCAAATACCAGAGCTCATACAATCAGTGCAGTGCTGCTTTGGAACTGTGAAAAGACGCTTGCTGTAGACAGAGAAACTGCTGGAGAAGAATTTAAGGGTGTTCAGAGGCACAATATCCACTGAAATGACATCGTGATGTTTGCATCCTTTCCTGTGGATGATAAGTCAGGGACCTTGCTTCAATCTGATCTTGTTCTTTGTGTTTGTGGAGTGCTGAGTGTCTGAGTGCTGAGACACTTTTTTCCTGCAGTCACGGTAGGAAATGTCCTCTCTTAGTCATAGAGGTGCATGTTCACTGAACCTTAAGACACAGAATGACTATCAAACAAATAGATTACAGTGTTTGCTTTTGTTTTCTTAGTGCCCCTTATGAGTCCCTGACATCACAAATGTGGTGTAGTTTTCTGTATTAGCTGTATTAGTGTTAACTTTAATTGCTGTAAGTTTCCTCAGTGAGGAAGGAGGTTAAATATTTACATTTTCAATCCCAATGAAATGTCAAAAAGTCAGTAATAATTTTTCAGTGACAAGCTGAAAACTTTTTATATAAAAGATGGCTTTTAACTCAAAGTGAAGAAGAAAGATAGAAATTCAAATTAGTACTGAAGCATTAGTACAGATATGCTATGTTGCCTAAATCTTCATCTAAACTTAGTCTTAATTTAGATTAAGTCAGGGTTTGGGTCAAAGAATGCATGAGTTTATCAAAGAGGGACCACCAGATACTTTACACATCCAAGGTTTTCTAAGAGCCCTAATTAAATACAGAGATGTATTTAATGTGGTCTCAAGAATAAGTAGGAGTTTGTATGCAGTTCTGGAATCCTGTCTGCTTTCCTGCCATTCCGTCTTTCTTCCATCCTGCTATCTTATGTCCTGCTTCTCTACATTGCTGCCTTTTCATCTTCTCCATTTGGCTTATCCTGGAAAGATGCCACTTTGGAAGGAAAATCGTTGTCTGTACAAACAGGTTTATTTTGACAGATAACTCATCTCTGCCAACATTAACATTTTAATTTTCCTAGGAATGGCTAGACAAAAATGACCATGTGGTGTTGCAAACCAAGCCAGAATATGAAGAACCAGAGTCCATCACTGAGGCAGAAAGCCAGCAAGAAGATGGAAAGAACAGTGAAAAACAGGGGCCTTTGGAAAAAACCTTCACTTCTTCTGCATCAGATGAAAATAACGAGGGCAAAGCAGCTGAGAGTGCCTGCCTGATACCAGCATCCAACACTATGGCTTCTTTTGCTGGCTTCCATATTTTAAGAAATGATGACATGTATGTGATGTTATAAAAGCTGCATAATGCAGAAGGTGATAGGAAATTCCATAAAAGATCCTGATGAGTTTGGGAGAGTGACTGAATAGAAAAGGTCATCATGATAAGATTCACGTCAAGAAAGACACTGGGCTGTGTTATCTGGTTTTAGACCTGTACTTTCCCGACAGTTAGGATCTCTTGGGGAGACTCAGTGCTTGAAACAAACTCCTGATAATTTATAGAGTTAGGATTTGTTCTTCTAATTGGGGTTTATCCCTAAGCCCCATTTTCCCACTGTGGGTAGGCAAGGACAGAGCTCCTCCACAATGTATGTCAGCAGAGCTGAGACTTAGTCCTTCCACTTATGGAATGTGTAGAGCAGAGCAAACTACGCTGTTATTCTTCCCAAATGAAGAGAGAAAAGGAAGACATTTTGCTGTCTCTCTTAAAGAGATTTTTGCTTGTAACTTTGCACTTCATGGCGTGCCTTAAAGGTTTTATAGAGAAGGAATAAGCCCCACGTCTAAGAACAGAAGAGTGAGGATGTACAGTACTGAATCACATTTTAGCCTGCAGCTTGTGTAGGCAGCTTCCTCCAGAACAGCAGGGCATCAAGTGTTTCCTCTGAAGGTCATGTCCTCTGTATCTCACAGCCTTTGAATAGTCAGCATCTCACAGCCTTTATTTTAGAAAGCTGAGGTTCACTTTGAAGAGTATTTGCGTTTAACTGGATCACATTTATTTCAAACTGGGGTTTAGTGCAATCAGCAGCTGTAGATGCAAATTAGGATTTCTTATTCATATTGCATATACTAATCTCTTGTTTTTCTTTAGAAAATGGGGGATTTGGGCTTTTTTAACAAGTTTTAAAAAATAAGTTTAGAACAATGTTATAAAGTTTTCTAAACATACCATCTTTTAAAGTACATTTAATTTCAAACTTAAAAGGCAATATACTAAGCAATCAGACTTCAGAAAAAAAATCTTGAGTATTCTCAGTTTCTCCATATCACTTATGTTACATGCTATTTGAAAGCAAATTTTGTAAAAAAAATTAAACATTAAAAGTATCTATGACCTGGGTAAGCAGATACAGTGTAATTATATGTTGAATTAGCTCCAGTTATTTACCTGCATATCAGTCAGTCACTAAATTACTTTATCAGTTGACTAATCTTTGCCAATCACATGCTTTTGTTATGCCAACACCCTAATTTATTGTGCAAATTAGAAATTGTATGTATCAGAAAATTACAGTGACAAGTAAAATATTTTAATTTAGTGCTATAAAAACTTCAGTTCCATATTTTTTGAGAATAGTAAATAATAATATGGATCATTAAGTGCCAAAATCTTTGTATAGGTGTTAGAGTTTGTTTTACAGAGAAAAGTACAGAATTTTTCTGGCCACTAACTGAGAAATTTAATTAGAAGGACAGTTCAGCCACATTCTCCATGTGTTTTTTTGACATTGCCTCAGACTTGACTGTTCACTAACAAGATTAACGTGCTAGTGAAGGATTTCCCATAATCCTGAAAACAATATTGCCTTGTCCTATCTAAAAGAGGCGAGTGCAAGTTTTGTGGGACCGGGGGGGAAGGGGGGACGGCCGCTTTTTGTACACTGCACACTTCTGGAAACTTTTCTGAAAGCTAACCATGCAAAGTTTCAATAGCACTGTAAGAATCCATTGAATTTTAAGATAATTCAAGCTCTATAAAATTTGCTGAGCAGAAACTATCTCAGCTCAGCTCTTCTTATATGATATAAATTGGCATTATTATGTAAGTACCAAAGAAGTTGTGGTGAATTACAACAAACAAGAAGCTGCTCCAGTAATGATTCTATGAATAAAGAGGGAAGTAAAGCACAGAATATATTGCTTAGTTGCTTCCTCTTCAACACACTTCATATGGTTGCCTGCAAAGCTAGCTAGATACTTTAATAAAACCACTTTCTGTTGGGTAAAGACTTGTCTGTCTGAATTCAAAATGTTTTAGTACATTTTCCTGAAATTTTACTGTGAAATAAAGAGGAGAAAATCATGTTGAATTGTCCTGTTTAAGCAGCTTTCCTGAGATGTTATGATCATGTAAGTTTTTAGTACAAATTATATCTTATATTATGTTTTATAGATAGAAAGGGGGGTTTTGTGCATATATACAACCATGCTTACTTGTATATAACATATTAGAAATAAAACAAATAAAACACCCACGTATCTCAAATATTTATTTTAAAATGTCCCCCAAGAAGAAAATAGAACATAGGGAATTATTCGCATTCAAAACAATGCTCCCCCTTTTCCGCCGTCTTTAAAAAAAAAAAAAAGCCTTCCACTTTTTAGAATCTCCACAAGAATGTCTACAGAGTGATGAAGCACACAATTAAAGGAACAGGAAAGGTCTTCTCCCAGGTACTGATGATGATTCTATCAAACACGGTAGAAGAAGACACACACCATATTAACCACACTCATTGTTTGAGGGTGTTGGAGGATTCCCTAATCACCCCTTTCCATCTGCCATTTCCCCCCATTTTGTCATCACTTTTTCTGCTGTCACCTCCCTCTCCTCTCCTCTCCTCTCCACTCCTCTCCTCTCCCCTCATCATAAAAATATCTTTCTCTGTGAATATTTCACATCTTCTATTAAATTTTATTCCCCTGCCTTGCTAGGTGGCGTCTGAATTTGTTTTAATGTTTGTTACAGATACCAAGAATACCCATCTGCTGTAAATCTGAAGAGAGAAGTTCAGAGCCCTCCAAGAGCTCACACAGCCAGTACCNTTTCTCGGATGGTCACACAAATATGAATTCCATCTCTCAGAGCAGACTTCTACAAATGAGAAAATAAAACAGCCAGACAGGAAAAGGCCTGTTCAGTTCCCCACAGTGAGAAGAAGGGTACACAGTAACTTTCACATCTTCCTTCTTATTTATTCAAAACTTGTCATCTTCTTCAAAAGCAAGAGTCTCTCAGATGCCACATCTTGTTCCCTCATTATACCCCAAAGAAAAGGAAAGGCTTCATGTGGTAGTCCAGACTAATTGAACTTTATTTTCGCAACAGCAGAGCAAACATACTGCATATTCCTTCTTCATGCAATTTGTGTGCTAGCTATACCACTACAAGGCCAATTTACATTGATAGATTGAACATCTCTATTGTTTGCTTTGCTTTTCATGTCTGATTTTCAGTGAGAGGAAGAATGGGAGGAAATAATGTTTTTGTTAAAACAAGTTACAGAACTTACTGGAGCCAGTCTTGTACTACTTTCCTTTTGTTTCTTTGTTTGACCTTTTTTTTTTTTTACAATACTGCTTTTAAATTTATTTGAAATATGCTTTGCTCAACTATCAAATGCATAATTTTGAACAGAAAATGGTTGCTTCTTTTGCAATAAACCTAGAAGCTTCTTAGAGTGTATTTTAAAAAGCTTTCAAAACCATCCTTGCTATTTTTTTTTTTTGGTAGCTTACATTTTTACAGTCACTAAACTCAGCTATGCAAAACATAGTTTATTTTGCTTTTCCCTTTTTCTGAAAACAATGCAAACTGCAAAGAGGAAACGAGAGGGTCCTGCTCATTAAATGCTTGAAAGACTGGACTACATAACTTTTTTTTTTTTAAAGTCACACAGGCCTAAACTTGTCAAAATACCAAGGGTGAGAAATCAGCATTTTTCATGGGAAGAGAAGATGTGACCCTAATTGACCTTTTGTCACCGAGTATCTAAGTACAGATAGCACACTGACTAATCTAGCGGCCGAAACAGAAGTATTGTGCAATAGGAGAAGAAATTCAATAACTCCTCCTCTCCTGGAAATTTCTTGTAACCCTTATGGTTTGAGAGCTGGGTTAGTGCCACCTGCACAGCTTGCTCCTGCCTAGCTTCTTGCTGGAAACTGCTGGCACAAGATTTTGCAGGTGGGAAATTGCAGCTGCACACACACCCTGAGCAACAACTGGTCCCTGCTGTTGCATCCACACTTCCCATATTGCAAGCTTGGGGAGGAGCCCTAAACTGGTAACATGAGAAGTTACATCTGTTTGGGGTTCCCCTGTCCTCCTTACCTGGGTACATCAGGGCCAGGGGAAGAGGCAGAGGCAGAACCTGTCTTCTCTTCATGCCCTGCAGCTCTGAAGAGAATGTTCTATCACAGGTTGTAGACAAGGGAGCCCTGTGTCCCTCCCCTAGTGAAATTACACAATTTCTTTTTCAAATCAAAATCCCCCGGTTTAGTGATAAGTTTCATGTTTACCTGCTCTTTGTCTGGGGCTTCTGATTTCCTAGTCTTAGAAGATAAATGTGAAAAAGGAACAATATGCACCATACTAAAAAAATTCTCCCTATATATGTCTAGGCAGGCTGAAATAGTTGTCAGAAAATGGGCCAAATAATATTTCTGAAGTACTTCATATTATAATTATATTGAATAAAAGAGGAAAAAAATATTCTCTCATGACTATTTTATTACGTTTTCTTTCTCTGTTTTTTCTTTGTATCAGTAAGTCCCGGCCGGTATCACCCTTTTGTTGATAAATGTTTTCCTATTCTACATTGGTCTGCGAAAGTCTTCTGTTAAAAAGTAGCATTTATCACTGTGTTCCTGGAAAGTTATTAAAGGCAAGAGCATACTCAGCTTCAGATTTTTTATAAGAAAGCTAGATGAGTTGATAAATTATAGGCAATAGGCAATGCAGAGTCTACAGACAGAATGAGCTCTCTGCATTGACTCTCTGCACAGCTAGGAAATTTTACAAATAAGAGGAAGCATTTCAGCACAACTCCCTTAAAGGATGAGATATCCCTAAAAGAGTTAGGAAGTGCCATTATTATATCTCCTAACTAAGGATGAGGTTAAAGTCACTAATAGGAAGATGGAGAGGGACGTGTATCATCTGTGCTGTTGCATCTTGGCAGAAACAGCTCTGCTTTGTCCAGTGATTCTTTTAGTGTGATGAGGTTTATGGAAAAAGCATCAAACCCCTTTTTGGCGGGTGTTTGCCTCCCTGGGCTGTAGAGTCATATATACCCTTACCCCTCTGAGCCAGCCAGTCTGGAAAGGGGCTTTTTTTTCTGTGAAAGAGCTGAGGTTCCAAAGAAGGGTGAGAACAGCATACACAAATGCACCATAGTTTTTAATGAGTATAGAATGCCCTTCTTACTAAAAAGAGCATTGAGAGCCTGACTTCTACACACCCCGTGAATCCTTCAAATGTTGAGCTATCGGGTTAGGCAGGGAGGGGGAGAGGGGAGGCCCTGGTGAGATGAAGGGAAAATTTCCATTCTGCATGCACAAAGAGGCCTGCTCAAAGCTGTGATTGATCAACGATATCAGTAAATAATGCTTTCTACCTGAAATTCTTAAAGGATGGATTTTCAAGTATTCTACCTCAATTTAAATGCGTTCAAAGATATAGTGGGACACCACAGCCACTTATGCAGGTTACACAGGCATTGCCCAGAATCTGTCAGATATCCAAGAGAAATACAGACCAGCACAGCAGAGCCAGGCATGCTGGTCTGCTAGGCAAACAACCACATTTCCAGTTCATTAAATTATCACAGGCGAGATGAAACTAATCAATACAGACAAAAGTTCACCTCTACTTTATAGTAAATCTTGCCATGAGCAATGGTGCTACCATTAGAAAATGGATGTGTTTTGGGATTTCTCTCTCTTTGGTAGCTCAGTTTCCATTTTTATATGAAAGATTCTTCATCCGGAAGTTATGAAGTTGATTCAGGCTTACTGTGGGCCTACTAATACCTGCTCCACTTTTGAGTATGTTACCTTTGTGTATTGAGTTTGCCTGGGGTTTTTACATTATAAACAAGGAGAGAACGCCCAAATGGCCTGGCTTCAGGTTTGTGTATGAATCAATAGAAAAACAGAATACAGCAAAGCCAGTGGAAACAGATGTTTTTGTTTCCTATCATATTCTGCACATGTTGTTCATAAAGGAACGAAAGCTGAGTTGGGGAGCTTCTTGTGCAATTTGAAGACCATTCATTCCAAAATATTTGAACATCAGTAAAAAGAGCAGCAGTAAAAAAAGGGTCTAGCAGATGGTTGATAGTGGAGTTATCGCTCATGGTATCTCAGTGCGTGCAAATGTCTCCTGTCTCTTGCATGCTATTTTTCAGAAATAGCAGGTGTTAGATCACAATCAACAGCACAAAGGATTTAAACACCCAGGTCTTGGAGTAGATCTCCACATCAGAAAAGACTCAGTGGTTACCACCCCCCAGACTAAAACAGGTAGCACAAGTAATATGCTATAGATTAAAAACAAGAGGTAAAAGAGGCTATCAGAAAAGAGTCTGTATTTCCTCTCAGTTTTGATTACACAAGAACTGTGAAGTTATTCTACATCTTGGGTTGAAATGAATTGTCAGAATTGCTTTCAACATTAGCACCCTGGCTGAGGTGCTCCTTCTGCTGCCACAGCACTCAGTGGGAGGACAGTCCTCAGCTGAACTCAAGGGAATGGAGGCAAAGTGGGAGCATTTAAGTGCTATAGCATTGACAAAGCATGGACAATTGAATGTGTTTCACCAGGACAATTTTATCTCAAATGTTATATATTAGCCTTTTATGGCACCTTTTGGTCTGATGTGAATACATGTTTAAAGAGATCACGCAAAATATTTTGCAACACACCCATAAATCTACTCCAGGATTAATGGGCTCGGTTATATGTCGAGGAGGAATTTGGCATCATTTCCCCATACTCAGCTTGGCAGTTTGCAGAAGCCAATATCTGTTGAATTCAGAAAGAAAATCCAGTTTATGTTTCTTCTGTGGCAAGATATTTTGATGTGGTTCTTTGAAGCTGAGGAACCAAATGAGTTGGAAGACAGAGAGCACAAGTAACCTTTTGTTCCAATGCTGCTTATAAAGCAACAGGGAAATTCGTAGAAAAATTAAATTAGTACTTTAAGAAAAGGAAGAGCAATTTGACTGGAAGGATACTTTTGAAAGTGATGACTAGGTGTCTTGATTATATAAGTTTTTTTGTAATTTTGTACTTCAAGTACGTTAACTGCACCCCAGAGTCGGAAAATTTGTAACCAGTACACTATAGACATCCTTCATTAGCTATTAAAATCCAAGTTTTATTCCAGGTATTGTTTTAGAATGTTGTGGTTTAACCCCAGATAGCAACAAAGTACCATGCAGCCATTCACTCACAGTCGCACCCTACATCCCCTGGTGCAGTGGGGAAGACAATGCAAAAAAAAGGGTAAAATTAGTAGTTTGAGATAAGAAAAAATTAGTCGTTGATTTAAAATATGATGATGATGAAGATGATAATAATAATAGTAATAATCATAATAACAAATGAGTACAACAAAAAGAGAGGTAGGAAAAAGCCCCAAAAAAGACAAGTGATGCACAACAGGGTTGCTCAGCACCCACTGACTGATGCCCAGCTGAGCCCAGAAGAGTGATCGGTCCCTATCAGCCAATTCCCCTCCAGTTAATATACTGAGTGTGGCACTATAGGGTATGGAATATCCCTTTGAGCAATTCTGGTCAGCTGTCCTGGCCATGCTTCTTCCCAACTTCCTGTTCACCTGCTCACTGGCAGAATACGGGAAACTTAAAAGTCCTTGGCTTAGGGTAAACACTACCTAGAACAGCTAAAACCTTGGTGTATTATCAACATTATTCTCATGCTAAATCAAAAACACAACACTGTACTTGCTACTAGGGATAAAATTAACTCTATTGCATCTGAAACCATGACAAGAAAAAGACACTTAGTCATTCCTAGAGTTGAGCAGAGGGGAAGGATCACCTACTTGTATGCAGTGGCAAAGCTCTGTCTAATGCAGCCCAGGATGTCACTGGCCTTCTTTCCTGCAAGGCTGCATTGCTGGGTCATGATCAGCTTGTTTTCTACTAGCTTTGCCTCCTCTGCAAAATCACTTTCCAGTGGTCATCCCCAAGCCTGTGCTGCTCCCCAGGTACAGGACTTTTCATGTCTTTTTGCTGAACTTCAAGTTCCCATCACCCTGTTTCTCCAGCCTTTTAAGATCACTGTCTAAAGGTAGTAATTTGATTTTGCACAGGTGACACTTCTATGTCAATGCCAAAGGCATGGTTCCTCCACTCTTTGATCTGAACTGGCGTTAGAAATAGTACATTGTGGAGGGTGGTGGTTGATAACACCCATTGTTATAACAACAGCATAATAAATTATCCTTTATCATGTTCAGTGAGGTAGTATTTAAGAGAAAACTGTTAGAATAGAAACCATGCAAAGAATGCACAGAATTATAGACAACATCTACAGAGAGGAAAAAGCTGAACTGAAAAAGAAGCAGGGACTTACGTGAGGAAAGAACAGCACGCGTTGTAGTAAACTTAGCTCTCAAACAGTAGACAACAAATCTTTTTGATGTCTTGATGTGATTTTACTCTTATGGCTTTGAAAGAAACACGAGTTGAAGATGAAATACAAACGCTCTGGTATCATTCACACATTCTGTCAGCATTTACATTGGTGTTTGCAGCTCAGTCTTTGAAGACACGAAAGAAATTTTGCAAACAAAGTCAGCCTGAGGGGCAAAATGATTTAGCAAATCTAATAAAAATAAGTCCTCTAGGACACAGATAAGCTATTGGACCACACACCAGTGTAGAATGCATCTTAGGAGGATCAGATGTGTTTCTGTTCTTGTAGTACTCTGACAATACAGCCAGCTGCCTCTGGGTATTTTGGAAAAATATCATGATCACAGTGTCCTATGATATTTTGAATAGAAGTTCAGTTTAATCCTTCAGCATATTGACTTTTAAGTGCGGGAAGCCTTAAGGGTTCTTATAGACTAGATAAGCTGTAAGACTACATACTGAGGAGGTCTATAAAAAGTGTTAGAGAGCTGAAGACAACCTTGTTGGGCAGAAAAACTGAGACAGCAAGTAACTATGTTGGGTGAAGATAAAAGGGTAATTTGATTTCTGTAGGTTTTTGCTTAAAAATCAATTCAATAACCAACATGCACATCAAATATTCTCAAAATAGGATATTATTTTCTCTCTGGTTACATAATGAGAATATTTTGAAGCAGTTAGTATTTCTTCCACCAAACCCTGTAAAATCACTCAAGACACTTTTGTTCAGAACGGGTGATTCTCCATGGTGGAACAATCCCACCAAGTGCAATGAAATCTTCAGGGATAAAAACTGTCATGCTGCTTTTGTTTACAGTCCAGCAGGACGTACACGAGAGTATTATCTTTAAATTTCTGCCTGGCAAAATATAACACAGGCCATATAACATGTGAAAGGATGTCAAAAGTCATCACAATGTTTTCTCTAGACAAATACTGAAAAAATAAGGCCAAAATAATCTTTCAGGTGTTTACAAATAAGAGAAAATGTGCTCTCCATTTTGTATAGCCTTACTTCTAACTTTCTAAAAGGAGAGAATGATGTTTGCATTGTTATTCTATATACAATACAGATGACTATAGCACACTCCAGGAGAATATTTTTATTTCTGAATCTCTAGTACTTATTTTGTTTTCCAAAGTCTCCAGTAAAGAGGTCTCACTGATATCATCATGGTATCTGAAAACAGAATGATTAGTTTAAGAAATTAAAAGCATATAAACTAAATTTCTACTGCCTATTCTAAGTTCAGATTAAAGCCTGAGTGCTACCATAACAGTACTCCGTTAGTCTACTTGGAAGATTTTTTTCACCTTTTTTTATAAAGTATATACTGGTAATGGTAGAACAGGATGGCAATGTTTTTTGTTTGATTCAGCATGATAATTACTATATTCTTGTTTGCCTTTAACACTGAAGTTTGGGGAGATTCAAGCATTGCTATGGACATGTATCAGTCTTACAGGACCCCATACCATGAGCTACGGGCCTTCTTGTTCATTAGAAACTGCCATCCCCTGAGCACAAGACAAAGAAATCTGATTGAGGAAAACTACAGAAGGATTCATTGAGACTCTCTTACTGGTGAGCCCATACACAATCAAGGGTGAGAGGGAATAAGTAGTGGCAAAAGGTAAAAATTGTTCCTTGAATTAGACTCTACTGCTTCCTCCCTGAAGAGATTTAGTGCTGGGCAAATACAGCAAGCCCAGCTTTTTTGCTAAACCAATACTGTAACTTTAGGCTGCAGAGAGACGGCAGCTGTCACAGCTTGCCTTCACCTCTTCCAGGATCAGTGACACCCCTGTGGAGCAGGCTTTGTTTCAGAACCCCTTTGCAGAGGGCTGCTGCCTGGGTGGTGGTCACCGTCAGTGTGGTTCATGCCACCAGATGCAGCCAGCTCTAGTACAGACATTACCTCATAGCTAGTCACCCTCCATTCTCTTCATAGTCAGTGCCAAAACCCCAGAACTTTCAGGGGACTATTATTTTCATCCTAAAGAACATATAAGTAATAGGCCAGGTGAATTGTACCCTAGAGTTCCTCCTCTCTCTGATGATGTTAATGTAGGCTCAGGACAATGAACCTAGATGCAAGCATGTATTTAAACTGAGTTGGGATGAGTTCTACCTGAGGTTCCTTGTAGTGTAATATCCTTTTTTATTGATGGTTATATGTATCAGTGGATAAATACCCCACAGAATCAACAATTAAATGGCAAAGGAAGTTTCTTCCTTTAAGCCAGGTGAGCAGTGCAGGTCAGATCGAGCATCAAGATGCAAGTAGATAACTGTAAGTATCTGAATGCAGAGGCTGGATTTAACTGTACACACATAGGTATCTGGCATCACCTAAGATGCTCATGGCATTGTTCCTGGTCTCCAACTGTCACACCAGACCTCACAGTTTTTCAGCAAGGAGGAAACATTCTGCCTAGTATCTAATGAAAAATGTCAGTAACTGCCCATGAGCTGGGTAAGATGGGTCTTTGGGTAGTGCTTTCACCTTGATGTCCAGGAGCAATGTTCTAGACAGTGTGACATCCTTAGCATTCTCCCCAAAAGCAAATTGGTATGGAAGCATGACATCTATCTTGCTGAGTTGACCAAGTGCTGGTTGTCTCATATCCAGTAGAGGAGATTATCTAGTTGACGTCCCCATGGAAAGCAACAGACATCTGTGGGGAGCAGTCCACATCATCTGAGATACCAATCAGCTTGAATAACTTCTGGGTCTTCCTGTTTTCTCTCCACTGACTGGAGTGCAGCTAAAACAGCCAACTCCCACCTGAATGCCCAAAAATGCAGCTGTCACTGGTTATTGTGTTTTGCTTTTTGCTCAGGAGGGACGGAAACCTTACACAATCAGGTTAAATACTTCTTGAAAATGGACCCTTATAAATTAAGACACTATCAGAGGCTTCTAATGAATATGTACAATGAATGTTTATAGCCATTGAACAAAAGTTTCAAAGAAGACATTCCTGTATACAACAGTTACTCATTGAAGAGCATTTGCCTACACTCGTAGGCAAAATAGCAAAGAAAGCATATGGAGATGTCAAATTGCCTCAGCTCTGTCATCAGGTTTGTCCATTAGAAACAAAACTTCTTTTCAGCAGTCACATGAAAGAAGTTCCTAAGTAATCATTCACACATAGGGTATATTTTGCCTCCATCCCATCTTCAAAGCATCCCCTGGTGGTCCATTCATAGGTATGAGATAGTCTTTGTCTTCTACCCCCACTTAAAAGTCAGTCCTCCATCTCAACCAATAGTTTCCATGTGAATGTGGGATTTGCCCGGGGGAGTATTAGCAGAAAAATAAAACAAGTTTTGATTTTCCAATAAGATAATATGAGACCACACAATTGTCCCTATGAAATATTAAATGCAGATTCTTTTGATCTCAAGAAATAACATACTCTAATAATTTCATACAATTCTCTTAAAAGAAGAAAATAAATAACAGTAAATGAAAACATACCAAATCTGAATATTTTTAATTTGGGTAGAGACATTCCACATTTTTTTTACTTGAGTTCTTTTGAGACAGTTCTTCTGGGTTATTAAAAATATTTTTATCTGAATATTTTATCCTTTCAAAGCCTTTATAACCATCCAGAAAATTTAAAAAGCTGAATATTATCTTCTATGAGTCTATCTCCACATATGGCCATCTAAAACTAGGTCCATGACACCAGAGCTGGAATATCATTCAAGTTTCCTAAAAGCATTGCTGACCAAAACTAAGATGATTAAGTCTATAAAATCTCAGTTGTGTGACAGATCTCACTCTCACAGAAGCACAGCATGGTTATAAGCGACATATTCATATGTTGATTGTATGATTTCACTTACTCTATCACGTTGCTGTGACACAGGAGCCAACATAGTTTGTTATGATGAGGACATGGAGCATTTTGCCAAACACAGTTTTAAACACAGGAATTGAGAACATGCCATCAGTGGATAGGTCTTCACTGAGTAGTTATCTCAGCAAATATCTGTCACTGACATTATTTCATTATTTATGGTAGCTATGCAAAATACAACTGAAAATGCTTTTTTAGTTTCTAATGGGAGTCTGGTAATGTTCAGAGTGGGTTCAGAGTGCAGGAAGTTTGCAACAGAAATGATGTTAGCTAAAATTCATATCACTGCACAATTTGAAACTCAAGAGTTGTTTAAAGCTTTGAAAACTTCAACTATAGAGCTGAAAAATCCCATGCCATAGAACTTCTAGAGGAAGGTTTTGCTTCTATTATGCTTTTTGGGTTTAGGGTTTTAGTGACAGAGTTTAATTTCTTGTTCAGTGTAAATAGTGTAGCTACTTCTGAGAATGATGCTGCATAAAATATACTTTAGATCACATTGAAAAAAAAAAGGAAAAGAGAAAATTGTGTCTTGGATGTGTTCTGGCTCCTACAAAATTTGGTATAAATTCATATAAGGACTGTGCCTTGTACTATGCAAATTTGCCCAAATCTGTCCAGTTATAAACTTGTGGAAAATCATACACTTCCTACCTCTCTGAAACCTCATACACACTCTGAGAAGTCTTGCCAGTCTCACAACTAAATGGGATGCTGCTTGATCACAGAATCACAGAATCACTTAGACCTCTAAAATCACCAAGTCCAGCACTAACCCAGCACTACCAAGTCCTCCATGGAACCATGTTCCCAAGTGACACATCCACACATTTTCTGAACACTTTCAGGGATGGTAATTCCACCAATTCTCTGGTCAGCCTATTCCCATGTCTGACCACCCCTACAGTGAAGAAATTTTTCTTGATATCCAATATAAACCTTCTCTGGTCCAACTTGAAGCCATTTCCTCTTGTCCCTGAAGGACAGAGAAGAACACTACTTGTGTTCTATATCCTTTAGCCAGCCATATAAAACATGCATATAGGGAAAGGTCAGTGCCACAGATTTCCTACTGCTCCCCAATATATCTATACCCCTTAACAAGTCTGCCAGTGTAAAATCAACAGCTTTGGAATCTCAGTATTTCTGCTGTGTTGCGAGGCTCCAAAGTCAGTGGATAAATGTGTTCCTCCACCCCCCTCTAGTGGGAGGTCCACATAGCAGTGTTTCCCCGGTTTCCACCATACTTGGAAGAATAAAGGGCTGCTCAGCACACCTGACAACCCCAGATCTGCTTCAGTGGTTTTGCTTGTGTGGGGACACATGCATACATGGGTTCTCCTCAATTTACCACATTTTTTACCACATTCTTTATGTTCAAATTAATTAGTTCTAAGCCATGAGGCTACATTGAAAGAATCTTTAAACTGGAAAATTGCCCAGCAGTCAAACATTACAAAGTGTTCACATAAAGTTAAGTTCAATTCATCCCTATATGAATATGTGTTTTGCCTCAGGATTGAAATTAAAGATCATAAGACTCCCACTTCATTAAAAATATACGACAAATGGTGCTTGGACATGAATCAGTTTTGTGTCATGACTGAAGATCACTTGATGCTTTGGAGACAGGCACTAAATGAGACAGATGAACAAAAGACATTGTGATAAAACTCACTAAATATTTCTAGAAAACCAGTTGCATCCTTTCCCAGAGATTTTTTTTTTTAAATAATATAAATTCTATATTCTCACATTTTGTACTCATAACTTGTGATTCTGAAATCTTTTTTTGTTTGAAGAATTGCTGAGCTTTTGCAGCAGTCACTAAGACAAATAGGAGCACCACTCTGAGCATACATGCTGCTACATAGTCTGAGAAATCAGACCTCGGGCAGCTCAAATTACCACCCCAAATTAGCTGGCACTTTCAACAATTCCCTATCTGTAAAATGGGGAGAAAAATACCACAGGGACATTATGAAGATAAATTCATTAATTTCTGTTAATAAGTAGGATACTATGAAAAAAAAAGCACCAGGGAAAAGCCCATTAGGAAATGAATAATTATGTATTCAGTGCAAGGTTTGGACGGTGTGCAGAAAATTAGGCATGGGGACATATATTAAGTGATGAGAAGAAAAAGGAGTAATGCATGGCAGTGAACCCAGATCATTCTGGGAACACAATCTGCCTTGTGCACTGAGTGAACCAAGACCCCTGTGAATGGACATAACTGTGCAATTAATGACTGCATTAACACAGGCCACTGTAATTATCTTCCTGCTCTCTTTGTGGCTTTGTAACTGCAACATTTCTTTACTAAGTACATGATGGGATGATAAACATATATTTAGAATATGAAATAAATTGCTTACTGTTACAGATGGGCTATTGATATCTCCCATCTTGAGAAATTCTAGGATTTCTCTCATTTCTTTATCCAGTATAACCTGGTAAATCTGTGGGAAAACCAGAAGGAACACCACTTTGGATATCACTGAAAATGCAATGGTGACCTTGAATGAACATGTTCTTTACTTTTATTAAATCTGAGAAGATTTCCATTCCCAACCACAAAATTTCTGGGATCTCTGTAAAATCAGAAGAAGAAAAGTAGATCCTCATTTTATCTACAAAATATTTAATAAATTAATAATTTTTTACTTCAAATTATTTTTCTTCATAAACAGGATATCCCTGAAAGATATACTTTCAACTCTTCTGAAGTTGCTCATTTATTTTGCAGCTATGGATTCTGACAGATACACATCTTGCTTGGAAAGGAAAGAGCTTATTTCTTAGACTGCCAAATTTCTCACCAGTTTATAAAATTTTGGTATCATGTTTCTCTTCAGGTTCCTAATAAGGATGCCCAGTGTAGTGCACTTCTGCAGAAAGTTTCTATTTTTATTTTTGCATCTTCTGAAGCAGGTATAAAACAAGACAACCTCTTCCCCCAGCCTCTAGCTTTGAAAATTTGATATCCACAGAGTTGCTCAAAAAATACACTGTCTCTTTTGCAGTGTATGCTAATGTCTTACTATCTCTAATTAAAATGATTGCCAAACCAGGCATTTTCTCTGAAGCCCTTTTGTTACAGATCTGCCTGTCCTTTTCTTTGTCACATTTTTTGTTTTTACTGTATCTTAAAGTTTGTTCCATTTCATCAATTTGCAGGATGTCCAATTTCTTCTCACTTCTAGTAACTTTGTATAGTTGTTGAACTTTCTAAACCTATTCTGACTCCACGATTCTGACAGATATTAGTTCTTGTTCTCTTTTTAAAGATGGAAAACTTCAGTAACAAAGATATCTTTCATTACTGCTTGACAGAAACACACAACATTTTAAAATCTATTTCGTCTTTACTATTTTCTTTTGGAAATTTCAAGAAACACCTGTGTAATTCTTGTACTTTTATGAGGTCAAAGGATATAATTTGCTCAGACTTTGTTTGTAGTGTTTGCTTTTTGATTACCAGCATATTAACTCCAATTGTAAGTGATGAGGACATCTGATTGTTGAGAAGAATTTGGGTGGGAGGATATCCATATATTCTGTATTGCGGAAGTGAACGATATGTGGAAGTCCTAATTTCGAAGTTAATAATTTTCCAAATACTGTTCAGATCTCATGTTTCTAACACTTTACTAGCTCTTTATGTCACTTCCTTTGTCCAGTTCTCTTCTCCCTTGACCTACAGGGGCAGTTTATGGCATTTCAGCAGTCCCTTGCTCTCTGAATTCATTAAGATACCTTAAAAACAATAAAAAGAAAAAAAATGATTCTGCCTATGGGCTCATAGGAAAATTATTACTTTTCATTCCTCTTTTAATCTGCCTCTGTTCTTCAGACTATCTCCTAAAACCAAAGTGACTTCTAGCTAATAAAGTGACTTTCATTTCCTCAGTTAGATCTTGTAGAGAACAATGTGCTGTGTATGTTGTTCCCAGTTATTTTTTTGTATCGCCAGCTTACAAATGGGTGTGGTTTACTGTCTATTATCCAGTATATCTACCTGTATTGCCTGTAAAACCTTCTTTTTCTTGACAGGGCTATTTGGACCTTTAACTTTTATAGATGTAATTTTTATTGACCCAAAAATCCACAGTTTATCAGCCCATATTCTCTTAAAGTTTTTGTTTTCACAGTGTAATTCCAACTCTGACAGACTAAGACCTGCCAATATTAAGCTGTAATACTGAGAACATAGCTTAAAACTGACTTTCACTTTTTTACAATAAAGTTAAAATAAATTTCCTGGTCATTTCTCAGTCTCCCAGTATATACGGATTTCTATTTTTATCTTCTTTCATCATTATATAAAAACTACCCCTAAAAATTAACTTTTTAACTGTGATCCCAAACAGATAAATATGTCCTCTCAGACAAGTCCTCAAGCCCTGCTGCTTCCTTATTTCAAATGCCCATCTGCGTGGATCCCCTAATAAACCTTTCCACAAACCTATTTTCTTTTACCTCTAACCATGGCGACTCACCCTCACCCTGGAATGGTGAAGAACAACCATCCTCTCTTCATCTTCCAGGTGAAGTCCCATCTGGAGGGTTTCAGTCTGTCACCTGGGTGAAGAAGTAGTATTATATAAAAACACTGTGGTTTGGGCAGAAGTGGGAGGGTGTTTCTCCTTGTTGGAGGTCATATTCCTTCTCCTTTCCTGTGTTGATCTATTCTTATCTCCCTATTCTTTCTTCTAGGGTTTAGAATGGTGCTTTATAATACCCATGTTTCTCCATATGTCTGTTGTGGTTCACGCATTCTTTTCTCCAGTTTCATGTCCCCATTGAAGCCAGTTCTCCTTCCCCTCCCCTCTGAGGAGAGCTGGAAAAGAGAATTGGAGGCACAAAAGATGAAGATCATGGGTTGAGATAAGAACAATTTACTAGAAACAGCAATGAGATAAGAAAATGAACCTCGATAGCAACAATTTTTATGGCAAAAGTGTACAAGAGAGACATGAGTGATTCACATTCATTCAAAGGATTTCCATCCCCAGGAGATGAAGTACAGAATAACCTCTGGGTCCCATCCATGCCCCCATCCAGGGTGCTGCAAAAATTAACCCTGTCCTGGCAGAAACATGGACAGTCGGTTACCAACAGCAGTACTTTTACTGTTTTACATGTTATTGCTCAGTTATACTTAAATTCCCCCAACCAAGCATAACTTCATTCCTTTTATTTGCCACTTTTCCTTTCCTTGCTATGGATGCCATCTTTGTTTTGGATTTAAAAAATCCACTTCTCTAAAATTGTGAAGCCTTTCTCTTTCTGAAAAATTTGGCTCATAATTTTTCTGAACTAAATTCAGTTTTGATAGAACTGCATTCTTTTCTTTTGTCTCCTTTAGGATGTGCTACTGTTCTTGAAATGTAAAATACATTACAATGCAAACTGCATCAAAATGAAAGTGGCCTCTGTTTTTCCCTTACTATTTAAATACGGGCAGTAGTCTCATTCCGTTCCTTTATTTTCCTCATGGTAGCCCTTGTGCCTTGTTGGAAACAGCTAATTTTAGGTTATTTCTTGATGTTCTAAATTTAGAAGCGATCAGAACAGAAGATTTTATCTTCCAGATCCACACATAATGATAGGTTTGCAGTTTTATTCAGTATTTGTAGGTTACCAATCCTATTTCCAATTCCTTCTAACTGATTTTAAACCTATCAAATCCTGATTGCACTGGCAATTTAGGTATCAGATTACTGAAGTTAATCCAGAGAGGAAAGGATAGTGCATGTTTCCTGGGATATCCATTTTAAGAGGTTTCAGGTTGTGCATATTTCTTCAGGTTTCAGTAACAATATATTTGCTCAGGTTGTATGAAGTCAAAGATGCTCATTTTCATATAATTCTTGCAGTATTTTTCATTTTGTGTAAATCAGAAAGTAGAGGGTATTGAAAGAGCCTGTTTTATTCATTGCACTCCCCTTGATTTTGTTTACAACTCAGCAAAAAATCAGAGAGAGAAGGAATGGAAGGAGAGCACAAGAGAGAGAACACAGATTGTTTTATAAATTGCAAGACATACAAATAAGTCTCTTGGTAACTGCAGTTCCAGTTTGACCAAATAGAAAAAATATTTTTCACAAATTACCTGGAAATGGGTGTGTACACTAAATATTTCAAAATTGCTTGATATTGTCTGAGAAATGCCTGCAACTGTCTCAACCAAACTCCCTATTTTCCAGGCCGGGTATTTAAAGTTTCAGTCAATACTGCATTTTCTGCCTCTTTTATTCTTTTTGCACAAATGGAAAATATTTCTCTTTTCCTGAGCCCCACAGCCTGAGGTAGAATTCATCTGACCGAATGAAGAGCTACTCGACTGTACTAATAAACTCCTTGAAAAGCTGATGCAGGTAAACAAGGATTTCTCAGAAATTATTCTTCTTTTCTTAATGAAGATAGCTATAGTGACTCAGGTGAATGATGATTGAAGCAGCCCATATATCTCTATTAATTTTAAGGAAAGTGTAGGATATAAAAAGAACTCCTTATATGTCTCAGATATGCTTAGATACACAATAAATAATATTAACTACTGGCCAATGTGCATGTTCTTGAAATTGAAAAGGATCACTACAATCACATAATCTGATTTCCTGAATAACTCAGACCTGGTAATTTACATGATAATCTTTTACTGAGCCAAATAACTTGTGACCCAACAAAAAAGTCAATTTTTCTTTATTTGCCTCCTTCTTCCTATGGGATAAAACTCTTAGATCATCTTAAATTTAAAGTCAAAATGTAATGTTAAAAAGCTATTTACTAGAGCCTGGAGCATTTCCATGACACAGTTAGTAGGTTTGTTTTCAGCCCCTTATGCAAAAATATGTATTGCCTACTTACTTTACAGCCCTCTTTGTAAAACAGTACAGCCCAGTACTCAATGCCCTGAAAATCACTTCATATTTCCAAACTTATAGAGAAAGTAAGATTGTTTGAGGTTTAGAGTTACTTTCTTTTGGTATTTTATATACATTTCATTATATCATGAAACTGCTTTTGCTTTGTCTTTTTATTGTAGTGCTAAATTTGGCTTTAGATTTTAATAACCGTGTAGTGCTTTGAGACCATGCTGAATGGTATTTTATCAATTTATTCTATTATTACTCTGCCCAAAGGCTCACCTCATTTTCAGCAAAGCCCACTTATTTTTTGTGGAGTCATCACTTTTCCCCCCTATTCATTCATCCTCCCTTTTCCCTAGACTTTTCATTCTCACTGAGAAGAACAGCTATTTCTAAAGCATGGCTCTGTCTGGTAGGATTGTTCTACATTGCAACTTGCCTGGTGCCAACCCTCCTCAGACACCAAAGGCAGCAGGAATCACATCACATATACCCTGACACTAGGAAAGAGGAGTATAAGAGATGTGTGAAGCGCCACAGTTGGGAATCTACATTGCGTTCAAAAGTACCCGAAATACATATCCAGAATTTGAAAATTTTCATCCCTGCTTTCATAACTCTCCCAGCTACTAAAGCTAGATTTGAAGAGATGAGAGAGTGTTTACTCTAGCAGTGAGAGATTAATTTCTTACATGTTATATGTGTCAATGGAAGGAAAATCTCACTGAACCACAAATCTCTCAAGTTTTTCATAAGACAGGAGACGTCTTCAAGCCTTGCTTTGAGGCCTTCAACTAAACTCTAAACATTCACTTCTGGGCCTATAAATTGTGAGGTCTTCTGTGGTAACTAAGGACACCTTTTTTTAGAGTGAAGATGAAACTTCCAGAAACAGAGAAACTCTGTTTTGGCCTGGATAGCACGAGGCATATATGGCTCCATGGTATTGTTCTGGATTTGTGTCATTGTCAACTTGCTGAGGGCATGCTGCCCCATCATCCACATCTTCAATGAAGACATTAAACAGGGTTGAACCCCATACTGATCCCTGGTCCACACCACTGGTTACTGGCCTCTGACTAACACTGCCCTTTGGGTTTGGCCATTCAGACAGTTTTCAATCCACATCGCAGCTCATCCAGCCACCCTGTGGCTTCATCAGCCACAGGGAATGAGAATGTTATGGGAGACAGCACTGAAAGCCTTTCCGAAGTCAAGGTAAACAATCTCCACTGCTCTCTCTATCAAGACGTGAGAAATCACTTTCAGAAAGTCTTTGTCCAAGTCTCTGAGGGAAGCAAATCCATCAAATAAGCTGGTTTATGGTGTGGAATAAAAAAATAATTCATAAATTATCCTTTTCTGCTGCCAAGAGAATAGTCCTTCTCTGCCTTTCTTACAGAAGGGAGGATAAAGGTAGACTCTTCCAAGGTAGACTATTTATAGATTGCAAGTGGGACACTTAGATTGGATTGTTTCTACAATTCTACAACTGCTTTTCTTTCTACAACAGCTACAAAGACAGCCTAGAATACAGTTATATATTTGGACCTCAGCTAATTTCCTAAAGCTAGATTGGCTGAAATCAGGCTACAATTTAAAGTGCATTTTTCACCACTGCATACCTTAACATTTTGCTGCCTCAGTGCGTTTGAGTAGAACTGTTTAACATAATTGCTAGTCATTTGGCTAGGATGCTGAGTACTGAGATGGTAATATTTGCAGATGATGCATTTACTTAAATGACCAGGGCTGAATTATCTGTCACTACCCTTTCTTGAAACAAAATATGAATTATGTAGAACGCTGATCTGACTTGGCATTTCCTGTACAGCATGCTCCCTGCCTGATGCCTGTACTGAGCCTTTATCACTCTTGACTAAAATCCATAAAACCCACCAGCAACAGCAGCAGAAAACTCTCCAGTGGATTTTACACATTGCTCTCTTTTATGGAATCAAAGTCCTGCTGAAAAGGAGACAGAAGTCTGGGGTAATTTGGAGCATTTAGGGGTTGAGAAAAGAAGAATACAGATGTATTATGAATCTGACTTCTGCTCAAAACATCTGGGATATTTTCAGAGGAAACTTTTCAAAAGTTTCCTGATCTTGGTTGAAACACTGTTCTACAGCAAAATCCCTTAGCTGCATTCTCTCAGCCAAGAAAGCTTGATTCCCAGTTTTCACACATTTTGCTCTGGATTCCTGGCTCAAAGAGAGAAAGGAAAAGAGGCTCAACTGCTAAATTTTTTCCAATGAGGAAAGATGGCAATATTGTCTTGCAGCATCTCAAAACCTGTCCACCCAGTGCCAGCCAGAAAGCAGAAGGGAAAAGGCACACAGACACCAGTTTTGAAAACTATTCTTTCTTATTTTTCTTTCTTTTTCAAATACTTGAGCTTATGAAGGTAGTCTTGTTTCATCCACATAGATTTTCAACTCTCCAAACAAAATTAGCTGGCAAGTCAAGAGCTGTGCAAACACTGGACATTTTTTTCTTTGCTTCAACTCCAAAACACAGTGGGACAAGAAGAGAATACCTCTTGATTACTCTCCACAGCTTAAAGACAGGTCTATATTTGGCATGGATCAAGCATGGAGCAACTTTAATAACAACACAAGGCATAGTACTATAACCCAGGTTCATAAGTTTCTTTTTCGTTGCTTCAACAAAACCACTACTTAAATCAAACTCTCCTTAAGAAATGCTGATCTGCAGAATATTACCAGATGGGTCTCCTGCCTTCTGAAGAAAGGGGGAAATGAGAGAGCCTCATGTTTAACGGCATATGAAAGAAGAAATACAATGTGTAAACTTTCCACTGACGGATATAATAGTGTTCTCACTTTTAAAGAAAAACAGTACTTCCTAGCAGGAGGCCTGCAAGAAATTTAACAATTACTCAAGATTTAGTTGTACAGCATGGCATTTTCAAACATGTGCAGAGTCTGTTATTTTTTGTAATTAAATTAATTTAAATAATAAATAATGTAATTAAAATACATTTGGACTGTGCAATCCCTAGGGCTGGAACTGTGTGCAGAGAAGTGATGCATATTCAATGTGAAGTTTAATGAGTAAGAAAATGCAGAATCCTGGAAAACTGGTAATGCACAATATAGTTTTGGCATTCCCCCCCTTCTCCCCCATTCCTTTTCAGAGTAAAAGAGGGCCCAATTTACCAAATCAGGCTTTAAATCATTCACAACTCTCTTTTCCTAAAAAGGAAATATTGCTAGTGTTTAGGATTTTTTTAGCACAACATGTGGTTACCCAAATGTTTCCCTACAATAGTCCTAGTGAAAAGTGATAGGAAATTGACTCTGTAACCCTGTAAAAGCAATGTTTACTTTACCATCATCAGAATTTTACAGACCGTAGGAAATTGTTCCTTGTCTCTTCGTTTCAAGGCTGACCCTGATTAAAAACTCCTGCTGAGATTTTCAGAAGAGACTAATACTGTCAGAGCTTTGCTTTTAGGGATCATCACCATTTTTAATTTTCTAAGAGTGGTTGCTGAGTGTTTTCTTAATATCAGTCTCTGTGAAGACCTGCAACAAAAACTGAGGGTCCCTAGTCCCTCTCCCTAACTTGCTGAAGATGTTCAGTTTTGATGTTCAGTTTTCTTGATGTTGCCTGTCAGATAAATACAATTTTATCTCTGTGGCTTAAGCTGCTCTTAGGACTTGGCTCTTCAAGAATGTTTTTCCCCATGACTGGATCAGACACAGAATACAATCCAGCTACCCCTGCCTTTGGGCAAGAGGCAGGTCTGGAGCCAGGAGGTGTGAGGACTTCCAGTGCCTAAGCAGGGGTGCTGCAAGGTATATTCCTCCCAGGTACCAGGGTTTGTTCCTTTGCAAAAGGACAGGAGCCTTAGTGTCTGCTGGCCACATCAGGATGGCAAACCTCATGTGAGCCCGAGAAGTCAGCCCGAACCAGGGCTGCCCTCACCCCCGTCATGGGGCAGTAGCCATGATAAAATGTCAGCCTAACCAGGCTATGATATTCTGCACACTTTTGTGGGTTACAAAAAGCTTATGCTCATGCCACTGACTTTTCTGATTTCATAGCCATCCAATATTTAACATTTTCATTGGGTTTTCTTTGTGTGTATGTGTGTGTGTGTGTGGCTTTTGCCCCCTTTCAAGCCTCAGTTCTTGCAGCAGGAGAAGCTGAGTTTCTCCTAAAAATTACCTGCCAGGATGATTGACGAAAATTTAAAACACAGGATCGTAAAGATTCAAAAACCAGATGAATAAATAAAATAAAATTTAAAAAAATGTCCTTACATTTTTATTGTTGTCTTAAGCACTGACGGTTGTAAGGCCTGTCTAATGGTTTCAGGAGGCCTAAGTCAGGGGTTTGAAATCATTAGCAATATTGATGCCTCTAAGAGGCGAATGCTTAATACTGCCTTTCTTGTGGCTGGGCAAATTACTGTTCAGCCTGCTACTTTGCCTATAGACAAAAGAGCCTTTGTTTCAAGTGCTAAAGTTCAGGGAGTTGGTGCTGAAGACCCAGGAAAATATCCTGACATATGAATATAGTGTACCCGTGCGTATGTAGCCACTTTCTATTATATTTAGCTATTATCAGTATTTACATTCCAGAGTAATTCAAGGTTTGAAATAAGTGATTACAGAGCAGCCAAGGGATAGGTCCCCTGAGCGTTTTAAAGACTCCATCGATGGGAATAGGCTGTGTGCACATGTCCTTTTCCATCCCTGCCGTGTCAAATACTCCAAACTAGAAACCTAAGAGGTTCTTAACAAATGAAAGTAGTGACTGGTTTAAAGTTCTTGTGATTGTTCAGAGTAAGGTGAATTCTGTGTTTGTTTCCAGTTCTGGGCATGTCACAGAAAAGTATTTCCACCTCCAACACTGACTGGGCTCCCTGGAAATTTTGTGTGCCTACTCTATAGCTGGGCATGTGATTGTTTGCTATACTATATGGATAAGAGTGAGATCCCTTCACTAAGTATTTCCTTCAGTGTTACATTCATTTCAAAGTTTTTAGTGTATTTATGAAAAATAATAATATAATTTCCAGCTGCAGATGACAGAAGGATATTTTCACCATTCAGTGAAATGTAGCCACTTCCGTTCCACAGCACTGTTTTCTGTGTTGGGGACATGGAAGGATTTCCAAGCTATCAGAAGGGGGCAGCAGATCTCTGTTTCATTTCTCTTGAGGTGATCTCAACCTCTCAGAAAGAGAGAAAAGAGGAAAGGAAAGAATAAAGTTTTAAATTAACTCAATGAAGAAGAATGGTATCTCAGCTTTAATGCCACAGGTAGCTATGAAAGGATTGTCGCTTACTTCTGCTGATCACATCGCACTAATTTAATGTAGGTCCCTCACTAAACGCCTCGAAAATTCAGCAGAAAAGGGGAAGAATCCTCAGTGTGGATGGCAGCCTGGGAAATGGCCAGACAGTGTCTGGCCGCAGTTAACGTGCAACCAAGGGCAAAAGTGGCCTCGGCTCTCACACCAAACACCCCAAAATTGTATCTTTACTCACTCTAGACAAACACAATTATACACAAGCCTGATGCATCTGTAGCTGAGCCAATGGGTTGGGTAATGCAGTTGTCATCCCTTCCAGGAGCAAAATCCATTTGCCTTTCCACCCCCTCTCTGAGCAATGCCTGGACAGATGTAAAGAGGGGGCTTCTTTTATTCAAAGGGAAAAGCTGCTCCTTTTTTCTGTGAACTGTGTTCAGGGAAGTCTGCAGGAGGGTCACAGTGGATCCTCCTCAGACGTGGAGCCTTCCCTCCGCAGAGGAGTCCCCAGGTAGTGTCCAGGCCACATAAGAGGCGAGAATGGGAGCAGATGCCTGTGGCAGCCCATCATGCTTGCTTTAGGTGCTCACTGGCTGGACAGATGCCTGCAGCCTTCCCATCTTCCCTAACAAGGCAGAGACTTATAGGATTTAAAATCCTACATTTCTGTGAATCTTGATGAATAGGTCTACAGAGGCACACCCAAACAATTCCAGTTCATAATAGGGACAAGGAAAGAGGAATTATTGATGTGCCTGTCCCTGTCCTGCCTCTTCCCACTTTTGCTGCATTGCCCTTTTCAGTAAACGCATTTTTTTACTTTTGATCTGTGGATGCTAATTACACATTGCAACTGCTCCAGTCTATGAGCCACTGACACAGAAGGTTCACTGTTAAGAAGGAAAAGAATTTGAAGGGGAAGGAGGAAACTGCTTAATAGCAGCATTAAAAAGGTCATAATTAATGATTTAGCTGTAAAGGTGAGAAGCTGAATCCCAGCATTTACTAAATAGCATATTGTTAGAAAGGGAAACTTCATCTGTGTGTTTATATTTTATAGCAGTTGAGGTGGAGCTTACCAGTGAAGTCAAGCTTTCTTTCTCTAGGTAGATCTTAGGTGTCAAAACACATTTTAAATGAATTTATTTCCACTGGTGCAAGGCAGCCAGCTTTGTTTGTTTGAGGACTGTCTCTGATTGTTTAACTTAGTTCCTTTGGAAATAAAACAAAAGCACCAGATTTGATTCATGGATACGTAAATCCAAAGAAGAGTGGCATGAGCCTCTTACCTGGCCACAACATAAGCCACACTCTTTCACTGCATCAAATCCAGTGATTTGGGTAGCTAATTTAAAATACATCTGCTTTGAAAATAACCAGGTTTGGCTTAAGGACTGCATGGGAGGTAGAGGAGGAGTCTTGATGATTAGTTGTCAGCACAGTTAAACACTGTAACTAATTTCCAGGTTAGATATTCCTAACTGATACAGGAAAGGAAGCAGCTACAGAGTAACAAGGACAGTTAAAAATTTAATGCAGCACAGAGACTTGGTCAAAAAAGGTATCAGATATCTAGAACTAGAAATGGAAAATCTTGTCCATCTGTCCATGCAGATTTGCATTGCACCATGAACTGTACAGTTTTCCTGCGTCTGCAGATGCATCAACCAAAAATCAGGAAATTTTCAAGTTCTCGATCTGTCAATATTCAGAACTTAGCTTCAGATAAGAATATATTTCACTGGACAATGTTAAAGAAATAAATCATAATGTACAGATCAAGCTGATAGTTGTCTTTTTCTTGACCAGCTTCTCATGTTAAGGGCTCCCCACCTCCTCTCCTCTGATTTTCAGTGGATACTACTGAGCTCAGCACCAGTGCTGTCATTGAAGTTATGTTACATGGCTTTCCATTCACATAACTAGAAACAGAAGCTAGCCTTTAGCTTTAAAGTCTTATAATTCAATTTAATTACAATGTTAACTTTTATGGTGGTTATTTTAATTTATTGTGAGTATACTTTTTAGAAGTTATTATAAAAATTATTTTTCCTTCTTCCTAGAAGAGGCAGAGAGTTCAGAAAGACTATTTCTTGTAGATCCTTTTTAAAACATCATCTCAGTCGAAATGAAGGATAACACACAAAAGGCCCAACCACTGGCATGAAAAGAAAAAGAGGAAAATAATGAGACAAGCAGTTCTTAGCAAAGGTTTCAAAGGGTGATGCCGTTTGGTGGAGCTATGCCAGATTAGTATTACAAAATCCTTCAGAATAACTTACAGGAAGAGGTTCATATTTTAGGAAGGGGATGTCACTAGTAGAAACAGTGCCAATATTGTTAAAAAAAGGTGGTTTTGGAAAGGAGGTTGGAATCTAATCATTCATATCCTTGAGGTAGGAAGAATAAAGGAAAGAGATTTGGAATAGTTTTGTGCCAAACTAGTCAACAGATGGCTCAGGGCCAGGACTCAGCCTGTAAGGACATTTTTCTACCCTGGGAAACACTGGCCAGTCAGCAATGGGCCTGTTTCTGCATCATACTGAAGGAGGCAGAAGGTGCAGATCTGAGTTAGGTCTGGTCAACTGGAGCAGCACTGTAGCAATATGTCTATATCTGTTTGGCCTCATAACACCTGGCTGCGAACAAAAATAGCTTTTAGAATGTGCAAGTTGGCTATCTGTGCTTTAGAAGATGAAAGAAACTCCAAGCAGGTGTGAGGGGCAGACTCTGTGAGACATTGAGTCCACATCTAGCAACTCAAACTGAAACTGATATGAACTAAAGACACTTTGTCCCTCTAGGGGTTAAACCTGAGGTAAGAATCAGGACCACTTCTTTCCTGGTGTCTTTTTTCCCATGCTATTTTATAAGACTAAAGGATGCTGATTTCCCTTGCATTTTAATTATGACATGAAAGCATTTCCATTTACTCCTTTATATCTAAATAGATAACAACCTGAGCTGATTGTTATTTATAGACTTAGTCATATTTAAATATTTGCTTTCTAAGTTTGAATAAACTCTTGGTTAAATGAATAAAAAGTATCGCCATGATTTTTACAAGTTACAAGGAATTATTGTTACACTGCTAGCTCTATAGAGAAAGTAATATGAACACAAGGCACAAAGTACAAGACTAAGTTCCAATTAGAGATGACAAAAAGTTATTATACTTTATTCTGGTAGAAACAACTTGTAGGTCAGTCTCCTCTTTTTGTGTCATGTTGTCTTTGCACATGCCTGGTTGCATTGACTCCAGTCATATTTTTCCTGATGTAGACTTGTGCTAGAGAATAACTACGGTTAAAGTTCTGATGGCCCATCAAAAGTTCAACATTTGTTTACCTGGAAATTGGGAAAGCAATAAGAAGTCCTGATTGCCTCTTTCAAGCTATGATACTTGAGCTCCAACCCCACACTATACCAATTGGCAGAAGGCAGAGTGATTTCACCGAAAGATAAGGAGGATTCTGTTTCCTGCCTTAGTTCATCTTGACCTAAATGCACCCACCTCCAAAACACGCCACAAAGACCATTTTCTGAAGTACATTTTCTGGAGAAGAGAGATCATCTGAAAAAAACAGGGCAGAAATAATTTTGCTCTTGCTTTTCAGCTACTGTTTTTTGTATCTCAGAATTAAGTTCTTTAGAAGTGAAACACTGGTGATACAGGTAGGCTGTACAGATGAGGAAAACCACATGAAACGAAGACTGTCATAGCAAGTCAGATCAAAGGTCTATTCCAATATCTTCTAAAGTAACCTAAAAAAGGACAAAATTAATCACAATACTTTTGTGAAACACATTCTCCAGTCTCAGTTGATTTATGGCTTAAGAGTGCCTTTGCATGTGATCTTTGCATTTAAATGAAAAAAAAAAAAGCTGTACAGAATGCAGTGGAGGGAGAGGGCAGGCATTTAGGGGAAAGGATGGTTGAGAACACAGTAGAGGGGTTAAGAGGAGGAGGAGAGAGCAAGCATCTACCCTGGTTTCAATAAAATGGGGACACTGACCTCAAGCACAGGGAAAATGCACTTGTGATTTACTGGTATTTGTTTTCTTACAGCATTCTGTAACTCTTGTCATATAAACTCTTGTTGAATCTGTGAGACCATCTACAGAGAACAGTATTACCCTCATATTCTATCAGGCTCAGTAGCTCTCCTAAACAACCAGAACTTTTTCTGAGTCCTATGGAAGATGTAGCTTGAACTTTTTCTGATGTCCACTTGAGATGATACGAACTACAGTGAAAATCTTTTTAAATATGTTCTTTTATATACCTACTATTTGCTAGTAGGAGCAATATTTAGAGTAGGGAATGGCTGGTGGTGAAAAGAATATTTTATTTCACAGTAAAAAGGAAATATTTTAAGAGTACTTTCTACGGCAGTAAAGCAGGGACTATTTAAACATGACATCCATATTTATAATGAGTGCACTTTGATCTGTAAACAATCCTAAAAATTAAGTAGGGATATTGCTTTTAATAGTTCTTTTGCTGGTCCTGACCTACAGGTGTGCCCAAAGAGAGCATGTTTCCTACTGCAGTCAATTGCCTTCCCCTGATTTACATTTCCACTCTCTGCTCCATGTGCTCCAGAGGTTTGAGTTCCATTTTTCAATTCGGATCTGACCTGGATTTATTTTATTTTATTTTATTCCCCAGGTACTCCAGGCAGCAAGATAAGAATTACTTTCACACAACTCTTTGTTTGCATAACACTTGCTTCCACTTAGTAAGAAATACATGATTATTTCAAGTTACATTTCCTTTGAAAAACAATGGTTTAATTCGAGCCATGAAATGTTCCTTTACGCTCTTTTTCTTCCCCAACCTTTTTCAATATGAAGCTTCAATTAAAATCCAAAAGGCAGACTCAAGTTTTATGCCTAGTTCTGTTTGTGCACTTGGGGTTTCACCTGAAGTTTGTACTAAATGGTCATTTTAGAGACACATTTCATTCAAAATTCAGTAGCTCTGTGAGATAGCCATGCACCATTTCTGTGTGCTATCCTTCCCCCAGGGAGTTTCCAGGTGTGAGTTTCTGTACTTTGGATGGATAGGAGGAAGGATGAGAGGGTAGGAAACATGGACCATCCCTCTTAGCCAGCAGAAACACACTTATAAGGAAGCTGACGAAATTGTTGCAACAACTACTTTATTCTTCTGAGAGAGGACTCTGGGACAACTAGGAATTGAGTAGGTACTGACAATTCTGTTTGTCTATGCAGTCACAGAGAACAAAAGATAATGGGAAAGTGAAGGGGATCCACCTAATCAGCTACGTCCACAATGCATCCTAGGCAAAATAGGCAACTTTCTCTGGCTCCTCACTTTGGTTAAATGCCACTAACTTTACATTTTAGCTCTTGAAAGAAGAATTAATGGCAAATCCCACAAAAGAAACATGGCAAAATGTGGTTCATTATGGCACACATTTCTCCAGAAGTAAGTATGAGTGTGCTCTTGTTCAAAAAATCAGAGTACTGGACTTATTCTGGAGCCCCACAGCCAGAAACCAAAAAAAAAACTGCTGTCAGCCCACTGTTTGAAGAAGGTCCCTTCTCTTAATCTGAAATCCAAATACAAGAACACCAAAATCCAGTGCAGTGACTTTGACATACAAGTTACCTTTAACCAGCTTATTCCTTTATCAGCTGTACTATTGTGAAGGCAAGGAGCTGAGCATAGATGCCATGCTTTCCACAATGCTTTTATGCCCTCAGCTGATGAATCCCATGTGAACACAGGTATGCATTGGGGCAGCAGGAAGTTAAAGCCACTTCAGTTACACCTGCAGCACATCCTTGGATGCAGTGTCTGTGCGCCATGCAACATCCTCCTCCTCCTGGGTCCTGCTCCTGCTGGCACTGACATTTCCTACTGTCTGTGCCAACAGTGTGTGTCCTGCACCTACAGGTTCTCTTTTCTGAGGCTCCCAACACACTCTTCAAATACATGGTCTCAACAGAGCCAGCTGTTCACAGCTGAGTGTAAAACCACCTGCAGCCCAAGGTTCTTCACTCCCTGGAGCAAAAGAGAAGATGAGCTTAAAGCAGAACCCCAGCTATGGGAAACTCCAAGCACCCTTTTTCTATGACCAATAGGAATTATTTAGAATGCTACTCCTTTAAATTAAAAAGTGTGCTTCAGCAATTATTTTTAATGATAAGAAAATATTTTTTTTTTAATTTATCTTACTTTCATATTTGTCAAAGCCCACTGAATTTTTTCCTGGCATGAACATAGAACATTTTGTATATGCCTGGTCTGTATTCACATCAGTACAGACATGGCTGTAGGTATTTGGTTTCCTTCTGAAATAGTTAAACTGGTACCAGTGCTATAGTGGACTGTAACCTAAGATGGAGACATTTTATCTTGATTTCATTACAGCAGTCCAAATTCCTGCATTAGATAAGCCCTTGGTATGTGCAGTAAAAATGAGATACGGATCTTAATCAGCCTATTAAGGACAGTCTGCTCTTGCCTTTGATTGCCTAATTGTACTTTACTATAGGAGAATCTCTCTCCCCTGCCAAAGTCAAGACCAATGTTCATAATAGAAAGAACAAATATCTGTAAGCTACAGACTGTACCTTGAGGGACATCCTAGAGCCAGAAAGGAAAGTATAATGAGGAAAAAACAGGAATGATTTTTTTTTTGTCACTTATTATAAACATCAGAAGAAAAAGAAGTTAAAAACCCTGAAACGTAGAGCAGTAGCTATAGTCATGCTTTCAGCTAATTCAAGTTGTTTGCTCTTCATTTCAATTTTAATGACTCACTAAGGTGTGGGACTACAACTGGCTATTATCCTTTTAATCTTGATATTTCCAAGATAATACCTGAATTTAGTGCTCACATAATGTAAACATAAGATTTTTGTTATGTTTTTCACAGTTTTATCTAAGTGAAGATATATATTTGCATTCAGTATCAGCCTGCTCACAACATATCTTTACCACTTTTTCACCGAGGGATGCTATTTGCTTCCCTGTAGGGAACACATACATTCAAAACAGACACCTTGAAACACAATCACCAAGATTTGCAAGTTTATTCAGCTCCCAGAAAAAAAATCTTGAAGACAAATTGGACAAAAAGCACTTAATCCAATGCATACAGAATTCGTTGTGTTACAATGTGAATCCAAACACCCAATGTACTAGAGCTAACTCACAGATGAGATGGAATTGGCTGAAGGGAAATGGGGGGGGGTGGGAGGGTGGAAAGAGTGATTAGGAGAGAGAGAGAGAGAGAAGACATAGGAAATCTCAGACTTCAGTCAGAGTATCAAAAGCCTTTCCTTTATGTTTTGTTCAATGATTGCTTGATATAAAGGAGTATTTATCTATTTTATCTGAAACTGTCATTGGATAAAATACATAAACAGGGCAGTCCTAGAATAAACTCTGGGGTTTTTTTGACATTTGAATCCTGTCAAATCCCATGATCTGGTCAAATGCTCTCTCGCTATTTGTGTACAATGAGTACATGGTCTTGCTATGGTCCCTCTGTGATCTGTCCTGAGCTTTTTCTACATGCAAGGACTTCTGTCCAAATGCTTCAGGTGTGGTTTTACAACACAGGCTCGCTTGCAGCTTCAGAGGCCTTGGCAGAGGAAGACTGCCCCTAAATTCTCCTCAGATTTTGCTGTGAGGTAGAGCCTAGCTAAACTGTAGTTCTTAGCCTGGACACTGCTTTGGTTTCCTGGGAGACTTCAGCAAGAAAAAGCTGTGACATCTTCACAGCTGTGGGCAGCTCCACTAGCATTTTCAATCATTTTTCAACTTACTTTATGTGACTAATGCTTCATTTTGGAACCTGATCTCAAGTGCTATGCACCCTTACTTCGGACAAAGGACACCATGTTGAGAGTCACAAATCTGAGAAGCAAATAAGGAAAGAAAATAAGGACATTAGGTAGTAAACACAGAGCTAATAAATAATATTAGGTGCATTTCAGCTCGTAAGTTACAGTTTAACTGTCTTGTATAAACCATCAATTCTAAATAGTCCTTTGCACACATTATGTTTGAGACAAAAAACCTCATAATTTGCCCAGGCTACTAAACTGCATCTAGAAAGGAACACGTAAAATCATAAGATGTTGTTTTTTTCAATACAATCCATTCACAGCTGCAAGCTATTCTCTTTGCAACTTTGACAGAACATCAACTGCAGCCATTCTGTAGCTTTAGGATGATAAATCAGAGGGGCCTATGGAATGAATGGACATCAGTAAGATGCAGAAAATAACAAATGAGTTCCCCTTTTAACTTTCATGTTGAAATGTTCAGTGTCTTGTGCCCCAAAGCTACATAATAAGGAAAACAAACTTTCAAAGAGCTTTCAAAGTTTGCAAGGATCACCTCTGTGTATTCCCAGCCAGCGCTAAAGCTGCAAGTGCTATAGAACACATGGTTGACTAACAAAGAAAAATTAATGAAATTTAGAATATCCTGTCTCCTAGAAGACTGTAGAAGCACATAAACCTGACACCTAGACTCCTCACTGGCATCTTATGTTTAGCACTGATTTGTGTCATAGAAACATGGGAGTCAGAGTCAAAAAATGTATGGCTTGTTACAAGGGCTTGTCCTCTATCAAGGAAATTGCTGATGGCAATAAACTCAGGGGTTTTTTGGTAAGATAAGACTCTCAGTCAGGTAGAATCATTCCTCATAGTCCCTCACCCCACCCAAACACACGTATTTCCACCCTAAAAGGGAAACCATATCACATTTTCTTCAACTTTCATCCTTTTTACCTATAGATAATATACTTTCTGCCATCCAAAAAAAAAATCCATTCTATCTTCAGGTGGTCTCAAGGTAACTACTTGCATATGTAATTTTTGTTTCTTCCAGCATTCTGAGACAGTGCTTTTTCATCTTGTAATCCATTAAATAAACCAATCAATTTATTCTAATAAAAGAACTTCAATATAGGAATGAAGTATCATATGGCAGTGCCCAAAACAGCCCAATGGCATAATACTTTCTCAATACAGATAAAATAATAAGTAGAAAAAGAAGTAATACAGAGCTTTGTGCTACTTACTGTCATTCTTAAGTCTCTCTGCAGCATTTTGTCCTTCCTCCTATGGACTATCTGCCTTTGGCATTAGAATATTTTTGCCCACTTGTATCAGTTTTCTGAGACTGATCCTCTGTTTATTTTGTCCTGTCCATAAGATACTCTCTCTCTTATTTTTCCTCTATTGTTTGCAGCTTCTTTCCAATTTAACATTAACTGTGAATTTAATTAATCTGTGGTCATTAATGTTCATTTTATATGCCTCACTAACTGAATCCCTCTTCTGGTTTTTAAAGACACTTAAATAAATAAAACCTAATAGAGATCCCTGCGGTACCTCACTAGACACTTTAACCTAGTTTGATACTTGCTACTTAACTGTTTACCAAGCTCCTTTGAACACTCTTCAAACCACAGAAGAGCATGTATATCCAAACCAAACTGAATTAATTTTTTAGTCCAATTTTCATGAGACTCCATATTGAATGCTTTAGCTGAATGCAAATAACTTACATGTCTCACTTTCCCTTTTATGTGTGGAGGTGCTGATTTTCAACACTTACGATCATGCTTAATTTTAAGCATGTGTTTAAAGTAAATGAAAGTAAACATTACTTGCAGTTAAATGAGTCATGCACGTGCTTGCAAGATGGTGGCTTATTTTCCTACCTCAAAAATGGTTACTGCAAATATGGGATCTTATTGTACTTCACATCTTCATCTCCAGAATACAATCCCCCCAAAGTTCAATGCAAAGAGCTATACATCTAAATTGTCTAAATTCTCTAAATCTAAATGTCTAAATTCTCAGTGACAGATAAGTCTCAATTTCGCTTAGTAGTATATTTAAGGGAAAAAAAATCAGAAATAGTGCAGTAATAAAGGATAAAACAATAAACTCACACACCAATAACCTAAGATTTTACAAAAAACTCGTGAAGAAAAATAAATGAGAAAGAGCATTTGAATAGCATGTACAATTATTCCCACCCAAACTAAAGATTAAAACTGATGTTCTCCTATCAGAACATGCAGCTGTTTTCTTGCCAACATCAGTACTGAAGTTGTCAAAAGTTCGGCCAAAACTTTAAAAGATATATGACAGTGTCAGGCAGGCTTATCATTTACTGTAGACTTCTATAAAAATACTTCCAATTTCTACAGAACTGATTTCTCAGCCCTTTCAATTACAGCATCATGCAAAAAAGCATTACACAACAGAACAGGAATCTAAATGTATACAATTCCTTCAAATTTAAAATGTGAGGGTAAATTAAAAGGTCCAGATTAGATAAAATTAGCTCGCCTTTTAAAGGTAAAAATAGGGGGGAAAAGGAGAGGATCAGAGCAGGGATTTACAGGGGAAAAAAGTAGAAAATCATCAACCAATTTACAGATTACTTTGTTTGCAGGCCCTGACATCTTTTCATTAAAAAAAAAAAAGTACAAATTATCCTTGTTCTCCAGCAGTGGATCTGACATCTTCTACACCAGGACTGACTGATGATGAGCCGTGTCATGAACACAGCACCTTTTGTTACAATAAATGGCTCATGGCAGGGATGCTGGCTGAGATGAAGAGTCCCCTTGCATCCTATACAACAGGAGGACTGGCACAAAGCTTTTGAAGTTTCCTGTGAATGGAATCCTCACGGAAATGGGTAAAGTAAAATGTTTAGAGATGGTCAGAGAAATGCAAGAATGAGCATAAAGAACATCTGGTGAGAGAAACGTTAAAAATCATGTCCTCAAAATCTTAAGTTGCCTGATGAGAAATATTGAATGCATAATACATTTATATACACATCTGGGACAAATACATTTTACTCTAATGGAGGTGAGTAGAAGGCCAATGGTTCTTTTAATCAAACTTGTTGAGAAGGAAGTTCACCCTTAATTTGGAGACTGGAAAAGACATTTCCTCACTTAAAGTCTTTACTTAGAGAAAAATCAGACAATTTAAAAAATACAAATCAATGAGGAAGAAAGAAGCAAAGATTAGATTACTTCAACCATAATTTCAGAAGTGACTCTTTTGTCTGTTCACAACTACCAATCTAATTTCAAATAATCTAGACACATACATCTGCTTATGTAAATATGGGTGTAATTTTGTTTGCAATTGTCTATGTACTTTATAAGTAGATAATACATTGAGAAGAATATATTTTGCTATTTACATAATATTAAATAGGTAGCTTCCAACATAGATAATGTTTATTTTTTATGTAAATGTTTTAAATAAATTAATGTTACTCAATTCAAGTGAACAGAATAAATAACAAAACAGGTTTTACTTAAAATAAATAAATGAGGAAACCAGAGAAGATTACTCTAAATGCAAGTGGCAGACTGGGGAACTGAACCCAGAAGTCCTAAGTGATGCCAACAGTGATTAGATTGCCTCCGAGAATCGAACAATGAGCAAAACTCTTGGGACATAAATATGAGGAAGGAAACTCTCTAAGAACTTCCTCCCTTAGATCTCTTTCGTGCCTACAATCCTGCTCCCATCGAGCATTTCAGCAGCTCCTGTGTCAGCTCTACCTAGCCATCTTCAAGGATCTGTAAATTTTACCCTGGTACCTTTTGCTTGAGTAACTGTGCTGCTCAGCTCCATTGAGATCAAAATGAAGCAGCTTGGAAAAAGTCACAACGATCCTTATCAAAACCATAATAAAGAAATTATGGTTCTCTGCCCTGTAAACCTGATCACACAACTCCTGAAAGGATTGTTTCCACTGAGGTCAAACAACTTCTGCCAAGTATTTCAATGGGACAGTGAAAGCTAAAATTTACATAGGAATAAATGTAAACAATATTTTTTGTAGCAAGAAAACTCTATTATTCAATTTGTTCTTCATTTCTGTCCTATGTGCTATGAGTTGGAAATTTTACTTTATCCTTTGAGAATCCTATTTGTGTGGATATAAAATAGGGACCTAACCATCCTATGGAGCAGTGGAGTGTAATGCAAAATATAAAGTCCAGTTGGGTTGAACTCCCTCTATATTTCGGGCAACATAATTCACATGAAATAAAGTGCATTATTTCAAGTGAATTAGGATTTTTTTCACTGTTATGACCATCCTGTATTCTCCTTATATTGTATTTTCTTCATTGTTTGAGTGAGGAAATGTGAGAAATATTAGCAATACATGTTTTATTTTTTGTACTATCAATAAATATTTTAAATTACATAAATAATATATAATAAATTATATACTATAAATAAATATTATAAATATTATCTGAATACAGATGTTTCTAAGCTTGTTTCATCTGTATAAAACAGCACATTATTTTCATTCTTAAAAAAGCAATTGAAGATAAATATGTTTGCTAAAATTGTTTACTGCTTGCACATAGCATTACCAATTTACTTCGATTATTTTTTCTTTTGGTTTTTTTTCTTTTCAGTTTTTCAGTAGGAAAGTGAATCTAGGTAACATCTTTTTCATACTGAAACTTTGGTTTCATCCTTTCTTCATTTTTTTAAGGGAAAATGTGATGTTGTCTTACCTGAACTTTCTATCTTTAAATTTTGCTTCTGAGATTTCCTATATGTCATGCTGGGTTATCAATAGCCCTTCAAGAAGACACTGATCTACACCACTGAAGAATGCATATGTTACAATCCAATCCCTTTATATTGTATTTCATTTGCTGCACAAACTCAATTATCTGGACTGCTCTATTATCAAATCAGCCCCAAAAGACCAATTTCCCATGTCTCATTTATAGGACTTGAAGACTTCCTGAACGTTGTATTATGATGCTAATTAGTGTAGTGTTTGCTTGTTTAAACAAATCACTTACCCTTTGTTGACAGTTAGTATGGCTAATGAACCCAAAATTTTATCACTTTTGGAGGCTCCTTTCCTAAAGTGCGCTCAAACATCAGAGATGATACAAAAGTATTTCCAAAGGTCTCTTCTCCCAGTAGATAGGACTGCCTATATGCTTTGAACAATGTATTGACACAGGCTTAATCTTCAAAAGAGGCCCTGTTTATCAGGAAAGTACTTGTAGAGATAATAGACTAATTCTACTCTATTTCCTGTCAGATGTCACAGAACAGCAACACTCAGGAAATTCAGATCTTAATACAGACCTTTGGTCAACAGCTACTTCTGTCTGCCTCCAGCAAATAATTATGCTGACCAGAAATAAAATAGTTTAATTAATCAGTGCAATATCTCTGTTCCACATGTACCTGCATCTTTTCATCGTGGTGAAAGCATGTATTTTCAAATTTTTAGATGGCCAAAAGGGGTCTCATTTTCTCCTAAGATCTGGAAAAAGCATTTGCCACTTCTTACCATATAAAAGTGTAGATTTAGGATCAAATACTAAGAAAGCAGACATTGGGATAAAACATTTCCTTCCATAGATATATATTATTAAAATGAGAGTAAAAGTAACAAACTGAAAGTGCAAACAAATGTAGTCCAAAGCCAACATGGAAAAGGCAGAGTTTTCCCACACGGTGGGGTTTCTTTTCTCTCCTGTAAATAATTAACCTACCAGAGCATCTAAACACGATTCTCTCTGTTTTCCCATACGAAATAACAATTTTCACTACCTTCATTGGAGACCTTGCAAAAGAAACAATTCATGCCTTACAAAGCACTTATAAATGTTGAAGTAAACCTGTACAGCCCTGCTGCAACACTCTCGGCCGGGCAGCCACGGTAACATCTCTTTGGTATGTGAAGAAGCACCCCTTCCTTCCAGGCAATTCCCTACCAACTCAATTCCATCCCTCCAGCATGTTTCTACATTGCAGAGTCTTTGTGTCTTCATTTTTCTCCTTTGCTTGTGGCATATGGCCTGGAGAGGGCCTTCTGAGAAGTCACAAGATCTTTATAAGCCTCAATAGCCCAACACTTCACCTTTTGGGAATGCTCCTGCTTTCAAGTCTTCTGCAAGATGAGTGAAAAGAGGAACACGCTGGCTCAGGGAAAGCCTGGGGGTAGCACCTTTTTCTATTGTTGTTAAACCTCCACTTCACAGCAGATAGCATCAGATAAAGTATTGTTCTCTGTTATTGCACTGGAGTCCTGCTACAATGGCTTTTTTTTTTTTTTTTTGGAGTGGATGATCAAGATTCCTGATTTTAATGGCTGTTGAAGAAGCTTTGAACCATAAAGAGGAGGCCCAAAACACATTGATCAGGTTCTCTTGAAAGGCTTTGGGTTTGGATTTTGGCTCTTCTTTTTTTTTTCCTTTCTTTTTGTAACTTAAACAACAAAGGCAGAAGCTGAGATGCTGGATTCTGAGATGCTCTCAAATGCTATCTTTTCATTAAAATGAGATAAAAAGCAAAATGTTGTCAGGGAAAGACATAAGTAAAAGAGTAATTCTTAGAGAAAAAATGTTTTAAGAACAGCTCATGGGAGTCTGAAAGATTCTGTCTACTCCATTTTTTTCTGTTTTACAATTTATACATTCTTTACTTTAATTTTATTCATCTTTGCTTTACCAGGACATTTAGTAAACTAACTATGCTCAAATCCTCATCACATCAATAGGAAGTCAGTACATGAAATAAAAATACATTATTTTTCCACATTGTAATAACAAGTAAATGTACTGTTAGTACATACTCACTTGTCTTTTTTACATCAACATTACCCTCAAACACTTAACTTGAGGTCTTTGTCATTTTTCTGCTGACATTAATTCTCATAACTAATATTATTATGCTTCATGAAACAAAAATACTACAATGTACAACTTGCTTGCTTAGGGAAGAGGTGAGCACAGCTTGTCTTTGCATTGCAATATCTATTCCTGTTTTGAGGACAAAAGTTGCTGCATGGCACAACCAGTCACTCTGGTCACTGTCCAGGACAGGAAAACTATCATGTCTCTTTTACTCATGAGAAAAACCAAACCAACACAATAATGCAGAGTGAAAAAGAAAAAACTCCAAAACAACCAACCAACCAAGAAAAACAAAAAGCCCACCAAGATTCAGGGGGGGATGATGTGCAGCTACATGTCATTCTAACATGAAATTGTGGATGGGTTTGAGTGTGAGTCACAGAACATAGCTGAGAAGCACCACAGCACCACAGTTCGGGCATAAGACTTCTGACTTCTTACTATATTGATTGCAGAGGTTTACACTAAGGCAAGTTGACACCCTTAGATGCTATACCGCCACACTGTGCTATTCTAGATAAATACTCTCCAAGTAATTCAAGGATAATACTACTCAATTTTGTCTCAAAACAAAACGAGAAATAATTATAAACCCACCTTCACTTTGCAATGAATGATAACACCTAAAGTCAAGCTTGTTCTTGCCATTTTTGGCAAAATATAAAAACTAAAAAGGAAATCAAGCAGAAACTACCATGTGCCACTGTACTCCCTCTCAATGATCGCTTCCTGCCCTCTCCATGGGGTCTCCCTCCTTCCCCTGCCCCTAGNCTGGAGCAGCGGTGCGGGGAGTCCGAGATGGACTGCAGGAGGGCAGAGAATCCCTGCCTTGTCCCAAGAAGCCCCCGCTGCGCTCCCAGGGAAAGCTGCAGCAGCTAAACAACACCCTAGCACTGCAACACTACCAGGGAAGGAATTCACAGAGCTGCTTGTAGTCCAAAGCAGAAGTCTACTAATCATCTTAGGCTGGGTAGGTCGTCCTATTTCATTTTGTGGCTGTTGTTTGATCTTTGCTCAAGAAATGTTATTTAGTATAAGGCAAACCATCTCAACCATTTGACAGTATACTGCATTTTAGTGCTACAAAATTTTACAGACACCATCTAATTTATTAGAACGTGCACCTGCTTTCCTCCTTCCTTTTCCAACAGAAATAGTCTTCCCCCTAGTGCCAAGACAGATGAGATGTTGTTGCCTGAAGCTGTAGCCTCTCTAATGGCCAAAAATTTATAATACCACCCAGCAAAACTGATTTTCCTATGGTAGAAGGAGCATCTATTGCATTGTCCACCACAGGAATAGTCAAGCTGTGAACTTGTATTGCATGTAGCACTTGGGAAGTTACAGAAAGACCCACCTAAAGAGTTACACCATACAATGTGTGTTAGGGCATTCTCATCTCAGATGACTCCACAGTCCAGTCAGATTTCACTATTGGATATGTTTTCTACACTACTCCTTCTAAATTCTGATTGAGGCTGAGGATAAGCAAAGGAAAAAAATATCCATTGACTTGCCAAAACCATGATGGGTTTCTAATTTCATGTCTTCCATCCAGAATTTTGCTGGGTTTTTGCTTCCTGAATCAGGTAGGCAAGATGTAGAATTATATACTGTAACTATAATGAAATTTTGGAGTTCATGATTTCACTTTGCTACTGTATTTATTTCTATCACAGTACTGGCAGGAAGTTCCAACCAGGAGTAGGCAAGATGGCAGTGGCTGATGGTACCTCTCGGGAGGAAACTGTGGCTGCCAATTCCGACATCCTGGTTACTGCAGTGCGAACTTCAGACTGCTGCTGCAGAAAGGTTCTGTTCAAAAACAGCCCCTAGACACTTCACCAAATGCTCTGAATGGATCCGATGCTTATTGGAAAGAGTGCGCCTTCTACTTCATTTACCTCTAAGCTGAGAAAGAAGAGTATAATTGAACATGCTTCCCCCTTTAGAGCAATTTGTTCATGAATGTTGTTACCCTGAACGCAAGCGGGCATAAAAAGAACTCCTTCCTCAACCAGGGAAAGAATGTGAGCACATTCTTACACAGCCTGTGTACAGGAAATCATTCACAAACCTTCAAAGGCATTGATGGGGGAAGGGAGGAGGCTGGAATGGTATTCCTTGGGCAAGAGCACATGAAAGTCTGGTTGGATTAGTGTAATATATTACACAAATGTGACACAGAAATGTTCATGGATTACACTTCCTTCACTGTATCATATTAGCACCTCATCATCCCAGCCTACCACAAACAGATGCTAACAAGATATGAGAAGAGAGCTAGAATATGCTGAGGTTTCTGTCTCACATTAGTAGTGTGCATAATATACTGTGATTCCGCTTGCCAACATGTGATGCACAAATTACTAATGCATAATCTTTGAAAAGAACCGAAACAAAACAAGACATTAGTATGAAAAGTGTGTTTACAATGTGCTGCAAAAATGAAAACGTGTGCTCTGTGTGGAGAAAATCTATCCCACCTCCTGCAAGATCACAAAGATAAAGTGGAGCGTGTTAAAGTCCCTAACTGGTACTTGCTAGAAATGCACTGTTCCCTTCCAGCGAGTTTCTAAAGATACTTTTGAGAAATTCTAAAGGCATTGATTTACTCAAATTGTATTATTTTAGCAGGGCTCATCTGGCTTTTATTTAACTGGATCTTTTCTTTGTGAGTAAAGTTGGCCTTGGTGTTGAATCCGAGGATACAGAAAAGCATCAGTCACGTGCCAGCCCAAGCTCCAGCAAAGCCTCTGGGAGATCTCGACTCAATAGACTTTCTTCCTCACATTCAGTCCTATGATTCGTTACATATGATGATATTACACATAGACAACAGCTTTATTATACTGGCTAATTACCTTTTAAAGGGCCAGAAGGCTATTCAGATGCACATGCTCACATTTATACAGTAAAACGTACTTTTGCCCCATGCAGCCTCACCTGTCATTCAGAGATAAAGTCCATGAACTATTCCTGTGCATATCTGAAGATGCCTTTTTTTTCATGAGCAACAGATGAAATTTGCAGCACTGAAAAACCAGCCTTCCAGTTTGCCATCTCAAGTGCTTTACTGCACGAGCATGTAGGAAATTAGTATTAATAATAATAATAAAAAGAATGAAATGCACACTATATAAACGGGGTTAAGCTGTGCATCAAAAGTTTATTTTTGTTTGGTTTTAATATATTGACATGGGGGAAATAAATATAACAGATAAAATCTCCTTGGCTTTCTCTGTCGTTGTGGTAATTATGCCAGGCCTTCAGTGCAGTAAGGTTACGATTATACAACCCTGTTTCTGGTTTCCTCTGGACATATGTGCAATATATACATTTCACATAAATTGGCTCAGGCTAATTATTTTTAAATAACATGTATGCTTTTAAAAATAGTAAGCAAAAATGGAACTGCCTAAATCTATTGTGGGTCATGTTTTGTTTTTCCCCAGGCATTAAAAACCTGTGTCTGATCTTTTCTTGAAAACATTTTTGAGGGGGCGGGGTAGGGGGAAGATTTCCTCTCAGGTTGAAAACCAGATATGCTTTGCCCTGTTCTGTGTCCATCACAGCCACAGCACTCCGGTTTGAACAGAATCTCATCTGTTAGAACTCAAATATGAAGTTGTAGCCTGAAAGGATTTTTTTTTTTTACTCATGTGATTATAAATAAGAGGTTATAAGGTGTGTTTGGACACAAACCTGTTCTTATTACTCTGGAAAAACTTGCTTGTCAAACAGCTGAAATACAAGTTTTCAAAAATTTGTTATTTGCAACATAAGCCATAGCCTATTTCACAATGCATAACAAGCATGTTGTGGGAGGAAAACTGCAGCTGCTGGGGGCATAACAGTGAATGAGCACAATGGTGGAATTTCAAGTCCTGATAGGTACTTTTGTCAGAGACATCAAAGATGCTGGCAACTGCAAAGTCACTACAATGATGTGGAAGTGATGGGAACGGTGTGAAGCACTGATGTTTCAGCACCACTGTCACCAACCTGCAGGAATCTGATGCTCCCCAGTGCTTCAAGGAGTGGCTGGACTCCTTCCACAGCTTCTGTAATGCCATTACTGAGGTGCATCTGACTTTTCCTCAGCTGATTTTACTGTTTAAAGCACCCTATAGCATTGAGAGAAGCTCGAAGGGCACACATTTGCAAAAGAACTATACATGGAATTGTTAAGAGAAAATGAGCCCAGCGTGGTGAAGTTTACACATCTAATCATTTGGGCTAAGTAGCTACCTCCCCCCACCCCCCTGCTCATGGTCATGGTCTAGAAGCCAGAAATCCTAGTTCCTAGTTCTCTGTCCAATCCCGGAGGTCTAATCACTCTACAGACTCCTTTTTGTACCTGGTTCTTATTTCACATTTAACATATTTGAAATAATAAAGAGACAAAAAAAAATGAAGTACATTTATGGTATTTAGTTAAATTACATGAACATTAAATAAAAACTGAGAGGGTTCATCACTGTGATTCAGGCTCCATGCTCTCTGTCACCCAAAAAAGGTGGGGAGCAAGGAGCTCAAGGCACACTGCCAAGTGTGCTAACACTCAAAGGCTTTTTCCTACAGCGTTGGAAGGGAGGAACCTGAATTTTCTTCACATGTTATTTGCTTATTTGACTACCATTGGTTGACATTATGTCAGCTAGTTAATGAATGAATCTGGTTTTATAGCTTTTGCACTTGTGCCTAGAGGTCACCCTACACTTATTTTCACAAATTAGAAAAATAAATTAATTAATTAAACTTATTTTCTACTGGGAAACTGCGCACCTGAAATAACAACTATTTTCTCCAATGTATTTAGTTGTGCTCTGCCAGAAGGCATTTCTTTCCTCCTTCTTGGCTGAAAAGTCCTACTAGCCAGCAGCTTGTAACCAGGCGCTGTTCAGTAATGATGGCTTTATAAACTCTCATATACACAGATAGCCCCAACTTACCAGCTACTTCCAAACAACACATTCTAATTCTCCAGCTAAATGAGGCTTCTTTTTCCCCTCGTGTTATGCATACATTCTGCAGATGGTGCTTATCTGCCTGAACTCAGGGCACCCGTGCAGGTACAGAAGAAAAGATACTCGCCTCCCACGCAGAGGTTCTCCTGCCCTGCTGCCTTCTCACTTGAGGGGCCTTGACTGGGCCAGGCAGATGGGCAATGGTGGCCATCGGTGCAATGTCTGGAGACTTTATTTTCCAGGGGTTAGGGACATTTAAGATTAAAGCCCCATTTCCTAAGTTTATTTTTGATTTAGGAAAAATCCTAACACCTAGCCAACCTGCTTATGGAGATAAATGTGGGAGGAAAAAAAGTAAAAAAAGTAACAAAAAGTGACAAACATATATTTACTACAAATCAGAAACCATTTAAAATAATTTTCCTTGCTTCAAATTTTCCAAGACTTTCCTCTTGGAACTTTTCCTTTGTTTGGCTACATTATACTCCAAAGAATCATGCCCAAGATGATAGTGCAGCAAAAACCTTTCTGATAAGTACGGTAACACGTCTTTTGGCTACATACAATATTCATGTCTGAATTGAAATCAACTTAAGCTTTGGTTGGGGATTTTTTACCCTTGCACAGACTCATATTGATTTTGTGCATCAGTCTGGTCACTTTTTACAGGAAACTGTATGTGAAACATATATTTTATAATAAAACCGATTTTGAATCTTGTTTTCTACATAATATCTGAAGGAACTCAGTTATTTTAAAGCTGAGAGCTTTGTATATGCTGTGTATATACTCAGCTACACCCTGAGTGAAAGAACACAGTGAGAAACCTTCTTCTAGCTCCCTTATATTTTTTTACCTTTCTAATTTGCCTTTTGCATTCTTTCTGAGAGAATTAAAATCGCGATGATTTCTCCAAACATGTAGCTCAGTCTGGGAAGGAAGAGGACCCATGGTAGATTCCTGAGGTGAACAATCATCCAAGATGAAACAGAAATACCAGTACTGACAATAAAAACAAGGAGTTAGGAAAATGCCTTGTCCTAAATATCAGATCTGTTTGTTAAATAAGTTCAAAATATACTTTTGAAAAATCCCAAACATTCTGTAAACTTGTATAATCTGATATTGTTTTATAGAGCAATTTATGAAAAAGAAAAGTCGCCTATAAGCATAAGCTGAAATAGTGATCTTTATTACAGATGGAGAGAAGGTAGTTTTTTGCCTACTTTTCAAATTTCCTGGAAACCTTTATTATTATTTTTAGCACTATGTTTATTTAGTCTCCTTCTGAATAATTGTTCAATAAGGAAATTTTATGAAGCTATAGATTAGATCCAGATGAAAAATGGCACTTCCTTAATGTTGATGATTGTTTTGTAAAATTCCTTTAAAAGTGTACTCCTATGTGATTTTTCTTGCTTGCTTCCTTCCTTTCAAAATACTTTAAAAAATCTGTAAATATATTTGTTACTACCAAGGGACTTTTCATGATTAATACACATTATTCATATTCCCTAAACACAGATTTGACTAATATGCTCTATACTTGCTGCCATCACACTTATAAATGTACGTTAACTGAATGAAATTTAAAAGAAAAATATTCCTAATCTTTTCAATAAAAGACAGAATAACTGGTAAGAACAGCAGTATTTGGTACATTTCACCTTTTTTTTTCTAAATGCAGAGTTTCCGTACACTATGATTTTGGCAGTTCTGTTAAATAATTTTCATAAACTTTGTTTGATCCATGATGTAGTACTATTCATTTGCACTGAGCATATCTGAACAATGTCATTACTGATTATTTGTCTTTTACATGACACTACTTTTGTCCTGTCACTACGTAACTCTTGAGCTCATGGAAATGAAATTAATTTTCCATTGTATTGAAACACACTAGCTTTTCTTTTTTTTCTTTTCATGAGCAAACTAAGCTGTACAAATGTTCACATAAAGCCAAGGCAATAGGGGGATAAAAGCAGATGAAGACAATTCATTTGAAAATCAAAGCAGTGCTCACAGAAATATGTTGGCAGGATTCACCCAGCTCTATTTCAGAGTTGTTTAAACACTGTATAGAGCAGAAGAGGAACGGGAGTAATGGTTTCTCCTGGAATCAGTTCAATCAATTAATCTGTCTCTTTTTCTACCTCGATCATTTAATTACCACTGAAAAAAAAGCAGGGGGAATTGAGTCACAAAGTAACCATTCATATAAGATGATGGATCTAATTCAAGCTTTTGTAAGTGATCAGATCCTGGGGTAAGGCTGAACCAGCCTCATCCCACCCAGTTGTATGCTGGCAGGATGCACTGCACTGGCTGCTGACTTTGGATGAGAGTTTTTGCACAAAGACTGAATTTTCTTGCCTATGTGGCTAAAACTAGACGTCATGCAGCCAGTGATATTTGGCAGTGGTGACTGGGTGTCCTGTAGAGGAAGGGACACCCCCATGCTGGAAAGGAGGCCCTAGGCCAAGCTGGTGTCTTTGGCACAGGTGCACCCAGCAGCCAGAGGAGAACCTGTGGGCCCACCTGCACCCAGGGAGTGCTTCCCCACTGGAAACACATACTTATCTGTTCTTTCCCTGTTTCTTGCTGCTGCGTGGTCCCCGTCCAACCCGGCAGTAGGCCTCGGCCCCCTCTCCTGCAGGTGGCGGAAGGCACTCAAAGACCATCCTCTCCCAGGCTGGGCTTGGTTTTGTGCTGGAACCACTGCCTTCCTAGAGCCCTCTGGCACTTTCCTCCCAGCTGTCCCTGCTGCACCAGGGTAGAGGGAAGGAAAGGTGTCATGAGTGGGTGCAGACATGCCACGAGCAGCAGGGCAGGCCAGGGCAGGCAGCACCATGCCATGTGCAGCGCTCCCACAGCCATCTTTCTTGCCTTTCACCATGGCCAGCAACCCACCCTGTCTCTGGTTTGGGTTTTTCCCCCTGCCCCCTCATAGTATGAAATTCAAGCCTGTTATTAAACTCGTGAGTCCCAAGGCAGTGCAGATGCCTAGAGGTTGTTCACACAAGGGATGTGTGCTGCATGAATCCGGGGGAGAAGTTCCTGGCCTCAGCAGCAGGACTATACTGGGGCAGGTGCCTGCCAAGGGCAATGCTGGGGCAATGCCAGGAGCAATAGCGGGGAAGGAGAAGCTTGATGTGCTCTCCCCCACCTCACGCACTAAAGCAGTGCGACTGCGAGCCACACTGGCTTCCTTCCTGGCTGCGGCATTTATTAGAGTCTTGTCTGCTCTCTCCCACTATATTTTGGAGTGAATTAGGTGTAGGTAGAATGGGCCATGTTAATTATTTAGTGGTGAGGTGCTGGATCAGGCTGCCCGGAGAAGCTGTGGATGCCCCATCCCGGCATGCGTTCAAAGCCAGGTTGGCGGGGGCTTTGAGCAACCTGGCCTAGGGGGTGGCATCCCTGCCCATGGCACGGGTGCTGTAACGGGGTGTTCCTTAACGCGCCTTCCAGCACCAAAGGCGCTGTGCCGCCCTCCGGCCCGGGCGGCGGCGGGAGCGGCGGCCGAGCGGCGCATCCCCGGCAGAGGGCGACCGGCCCCCGCCGATCCCGCTGCACCGCGGCGCCCGAACCGCCGCCGGATCCCAGCTCCGACAGCATGGACGAGGGCACATATAGTAATATCAACACACTGTTAGTTAGAGGTTCTTTGTTGGTTTTGGTTTTGTTTTGTTGGGGTTTTTTTCAACCACAGGTACCAAACTCCCCTTGGGTAATCAATTTCCTGAAATTCTTCAAGGCTTCGTAAGCTGTAACAATGAAAATCATAACCAACAAGGATTTTAATTTCCTTATTGTGTTATTTAAGCAATGAGACATGACAAGGTTTGTGTTATGCTGTGATGTCGCCGTGCCTCGGGTGAGTTGTGTTAGGCAGGAGGCTGAAAATCGAAAGCTGAAACCACCTGGAAAGAGAGTCTGTCCCGGGATGCTGCACAGTTTTTGGCATCATCCAGTGGGCCTGTATGAGTAGGCTCAAGACAGAAAAAAAAAGAAATTATGGAAGAAACACAAAAAATTTAAATAATTTCCGTCTTTTCATTGTGCCATAAGTCATAAAAGAGCATCTCTTATTTAACCTTCATTTAATTTTTCCCCCCTACTGGCTTGAAAGTGAAAAATAAGCAATATAAATTAATTAAAATTAATTAATTCTCTAGTATCCTAATTTCATTATTTTTAAAATATCCTACAATTTCACAAAACCTCCCCAGATTTCTAAACTAAACATATGTAAAACAGAATTAAAATTGTTTAAATCTTAGGTCGTTCAACTTCATATGGCTAAAATTCTGGAATTTTGTTTCCTGTTTCCACTGATTTTCAGAAATGCAAGTCTTCTCTTGTCTTTCCTACAGAATATTTTATTTGGAAAAACGATGTTGTCTTGTGTTTCTTCTATGAGCTTTTTTATTATATTTCGTACTGTCTGCTTTCTATCTCTTCTCACCTGATGGTTAACAAGGTGTATCCCATATTTGTCTCTGAAACATTCTTCCTGCTTAAATAGCTGCAGCAACAGTAAAACCAGTTAAACCTCCTGGAAGAGAAACCAATGGAGTTGCTCCTATTTGCATCACCAGGCGTGTGAAGAGTTTCCCTGTGCTGAGAGCACATTCTAGGGGAGGAAGCCTCTTTTTAGACAGAATTCACTTTTAAAGCCCACCTTTGAAGATGGCAGCACACTGCACAAGTTATGCAAGGTACTGTCACACGAGGGCCAGAGAAACCTTGACTCTTTGTCTGCAAAATAAACCAGTCAAATCACAAGTATTTTGCAAAGATGTGCCCTGATCCCAACCTCTCAGTCTCAAGCCATAACATATGCAACTCACACAAGGTTACACATGTGTGGAAGTGTTCGCAAAATAAGGAGCTTGACTTTTGGAATTTTTTTGCAACTATTAGTTTTAAACTTAGGTGCTTTAGGAAAGGAGAGACAGAAGTTAGGAGTCTGGCACCTAATAGTCAAAATACTCACTGGTCTCAGTGAGTTGGATGTGTAAAAATCTCAGAATGAAGCCCCACTAGAAAAAGCCAGGTGTAGATGAAAAGTATGGGGGAAAAGAGGCAGATGGGAGCCCTAGAAGAAAAGGAGCCCTGGAGAGAGAAAGGAGGGCAAAGAATGGTAAAGGGAGAGCAACATACATAGGGAGAAAAGAGAAATGGGGACAAGAGAGAAACAGGAGAAAGAAGTGGGAGGCAAAACCAGCTTGACACGATGATTTACCAGATACAAAGCTAAGGATGTCATTAAATATATAAATATGTTGTGGGGTTTCTTCCTAGAAAAGAAGGGTTGGAAAAAGTCAGAAAGAAGAAACTTTGTCAATAAAGTTTCATTACATATCACCTATTCAATGAAATACCATTAAAAACGAAAGTCACTACAAAAGCAAGAAGCCACAGTGATATCTAGCAATTTAAAGGCACCCAAAATCCATGGGTTGGTCGGGTTAATAGGCATTACCTTGATGTTTCAGTGAAAACATGCTGATCATCCATGTAATGGAGCAGAAAAAGCAAGCAACTTGGTCTTGTAGGGCTGCATCAAGATAAGATCCTTGTCCTTTATAACAGCTGGAGCTCTTAGTGCCACTTGAAATCAACTTGCAAGGACGTTCAGCTGCTATTTGTCAAAAAATCCAAGAACTCTATAATTTTAGGTAACTTGTCTCACCATGCAGGAATAAGGAATTACATCCATTTTGTTGGAGTTAAAATAACATGGAGAACTGTATCGAAGGCCATCTTGACAGCTATTTGTGTTAGTCAAAGTACACTATGTACTCTTAATTATAGCTGTACCATTCTTACTGCCACAGATAAAGTTGTGTCAGCACTTTCAGTAAAAACCCCTATTTTTAGGGGTTTATCACTCAGCTGTTAAATTTCGCTTTAGGCTGAAACTTGCTTGGCATGCAAAGCCTCAGCCTGCAAGCACTTTTTTTTTTTTAATACAAAAAAACCTCAAAAACTTTTGGTCACCTTTTGTTTTATAGGAAAGCAGATTTTAACATTCAGTCATTTTTAACTGAGAAAAAGTTTCATTATTTAAATTTTACGGGCTTGTCCATTATATGTCATGCTGCATTTTTAAAAATAGTACTTCTTTTATTCATGTTGGCAAATTGGCTACTGTCCATAAGCAGTAACTATTTTTAATCATGTTTAAGCATATATCCATATTTATATTGTTATGATCCATGCTCTGGACTCTGTAAGGAATAGTAAATGACAGGCCATGTAGGCTTGAGGACAGAGAAAGAACCACAACAGCTGTTGGTTTGCAAAACCCACACAACTTGGAGTGTAGTCTTCAGCTCATTAGAATAATTAATTTTTAATAATCAAAGCATTCATTTTTTTTCCTGAGTGTAGGGCCTTCTCCCACCAGTCCCTACTTAGAGCTCACTTTTATCACACCAGTGGAAAAGGGCTCGCATCCTTTGCTAGTGATTTGTGAACAAAACTGTGCTCTCTCCTTGAATAGGTGGTTATGCCCTGGCACCTACACAATTGATCCATAGAGAACAGAGGTTCTGGCAAGTCTGGGATGCCTCCCTGAGTCCTGCTTGTTTTACCACATACATGAAAAGAGAGATACTTATGGTATCTCAAAATGGCCCACAGAGGGAGATTCAATAATTCTATGTTTTCATGACTCTTCTGGCCTCAACCCGCTAAATGAGTTATGAATCATATCCTTTGACAAGATTTTCTTCTGCTTAAACACCATAAATGGCCAAGGAAATAAGAATCTAAATAAATTATATAATTATGTAGCTTACCTTTGGTGTTTTCCCTTAGTACTTTTAAAACAATTATATAAAATATTTCTGACCTGTTATAAAAACTGAAGTGTCTAACCTGTAAACTACAGATTATTTGCTAGTTATTTATGTCACTTTCACTCAAGTCCATTGCTAAAATTAAGCTCTGGATGTCATTCTAGGCAAGAGTCAAGATGTGTCTTTAGGAAATAGCATATGTCAATGCAGAATTTAGCCAGTTCTTTTAAGTAAAAATTAATAAACTTTTAAAAAGAACCTGATCTAAGTTTGTGTCTGGTCAACAGCAGTGATTCCATCCATGTCCTACCTGTGCTTCTTTACTTTGGCTGAATGGCTATTGCCTCTCTCTCAAGAGACGCAGTGGAAAAAAAATGAAACTAAGACCCACTAAATTGCAATATGTGTACAGACTTGTAAACATAATCTGCTTGATCTTTAAGTGTCTATCAAGTCAGAGCTCATGCAGACTTCAGAGAGGTTCTAGCTCTATGGCTGCCTGAGAATCCTGTCCTTTGATTGGAGCACTGAACCACAGCAATCCTTTCCCACTGGAAACTAATACATCTCCATTCTGACTGACCGCTTTTGGTCTTACTCATCACAGCAGTAGGACTTAATGTGTGCAATTTGTGGCTTGCAGGTTTGACATTTCTTTAAAAAGTATTTCAAACTTATCCTTTTAAATTCCAGCAAAGCCATTATGGTGCATGCCGACACCATTCAAAGTGGACGACATAACCCTCTTGACAAGGGACATTCCCACTTCCCTGTTTTTTTCACAAGCTCACAAACATAGATCTGCAGGAATCCAGGAGAGCACAAACACTTCTTCAGTTTAACCTGGCTGTAATTCAGCCTAGAGAATGAAGTAACAGTAAACTCACGAGAATCCCTTGCACTGGCAGCCTAAATGAGAACCAGTAAGGTGACAAGAACAGGTGACAGGTAAAACCAGCCCTAGCACCCACAGGCCGTGCACTGTCTCATGGCAATAAACTCCTCTTCTAAATAACATTATCACTGCCGCCAAAAGGAAAAGCAAGATGGAGCCGGGTTTTATTACCAAGAAGGCACTCTCCCTCTCCCTCTCGCTGCAGACAGGAAGGGGAGGGGTCCGGTTATTGTTGCAGATTTTTCCCCCTTCTTTCTCCAGGTCTTTAATCCCAGACTTGGCTTGTTGCGCTTCAAATTGAAATATCCTGAACAGATGTAAAAACACATGTGAGCCACTGCTCACAAGCTGTGCAAAGCTTTGTTTCATCTGCTGATGATGTGAGCCTAAAGGAGATCTTTTTAAAATTTCATCACTATTCAAAAGGATAATTAATACGTACCCCCAGGCTTTGATTATGCTATACCCAGTGTGTACTGCTGGTACAAAAATAATGAGGCTCTCATCAGGCCGAATGAATACTTGCAGCAAACATTCAGTTTCCATAAGAAATTTAAGATTCAGCGGCGGTACCATGTAGGTGGCTTAATCTAATTTTAATTTGTAACACAATACAATAGATAAGATCATTTGTTTGTAACCAGCACAGGCATTTTGTTTACATGAAACCCCAGTCAGCATTCAGCAGATGGTCTTTTTAAAGGCTTAATTGAAGTTTTCTAATCTAACCTTTTTTTCCTCTATTACAAAGGGGAAAATAAGAGAAAAAAAAAAAAAGAGAAAAAGAAAAGAAGGGAATTAAGGCAGCTACTCAGAAGCAGAAAAATAGCTGTAAAGCCCTTTTGCAGGTAAAACACAGAAGAACATTTCTGCCTGCTGTCAGATGCAGGTTCAGTCAGAGCCAGGAAGATGCTGAGGTCAGAGTTTTTAAACGGCTCCAGAGGTGTATGGATAGGGTCCTTTGCCCCACCCTTGTTGCTAGTGTGAAGGTTGTCAACAAATCACTGCCCCTGCCACAGCTGCCATTCTGCCTCTGCCAGGCTCCTGATATTAGCTACCTGAGCTTTTCCACAGGTCAGGCATCTCCTTCTCACACCTGCCTTCTCAGAGGCTTATTATTAGATTATAATTTCTGCCGTGTACTTTCTGCATTCAACTGTTCTGGTTTCAGTCTCCTTTTGGCCCATCCCTGCTGCCCGCAATATTACCGCACTGACCGCAATAAACACTTTTCTTCTCGCTGGCTCCAGGCTGCCTCTGGCAGCCTTCCAGTGATGTGTGCTGGAATACAACCTTGCCTAAACATTTAAATCTTCCTCACATAGTGTATAGTCGAAGAGTTTGCCTCATTGGTATTTCTAACAAAAAAATCAAGTGAGGCCTTTATTTTCCTTTTCATGGGCCATAGGGAGCACAGAGAGGGAAGATTTCAGGCTCTGGGTCCTTTGGGAGTGATGTGCTACCAGAATGCTGGTGCAGAGGAGTCCCCGTGCTCCCTTGGCTTTACTGGTGCCATGGCCTTGCTGGCATTGCAGTGAGCTCAGCAGAGTTGTCACTGCAGACAGCATAATTCCCTGTCTCTGTTGATCTGATCTCACTACCACCACCTCTGCAATAAGGATGCTATTAATGCCCCCATGGCCCAGTTCCAGAGCATTGCTTGCTGAGTTATGGAAGAGGTAAGAAACGTATACCTCATAATAGAGAGAAATTAGTTTTACTCATGGTAAACGACTTGAGAACAGTGGTGTGGACTTTTTATTAAACAGAGAACTATTCACCACTGAGGAATAAACAGGCTCTGCGTGCTTATAACACCATCATAAAAACCGGTGTAGGTTGGATTGCTACCTGGTGGTTCACAACCATAAGGGCAGAAATTGAAGAAGAGGGCAATCAAAATAGAAATCAACTAAAACTAGTAAGTCCACTGGCCTAGTTTTCTTTAGGCACAATCCATGCCTACACAGCTGTCCATGGAGAGATATGCATCCAAATGAATCATTGTGCCCTAAGCCAAAAGGAGACAAGCCATCCTCAACTCAAGAGCCATAACACTATGTAACAGTGAAGGGGCCAAGTTAGTAACAGTACACTTTGCACAGTGTACTTTAACACTGTGTACACTTTAACAGCACTGTACAGTGATGACCATCAGTGTAAATGGAGGACTTTTCATGAAATTATTTATATGCTTAAAGAAAACAAATTTCATTGTTAGGATAAAAATATCCTCCACGGAGCCCGCAAGTCATCTGGGCTTATAAGGTCAGATTCGGCACTTCACTCATGCAACTATGTGTTTTTTGGCACGAGGGGACAGTTTAAGTCCTGCTGATTCAAAATCCACTACATGGAGTGGACACTAACAGATGTGCCCACACAAAATTTGGAAAAAGTCTCAAGTTCTCACAGAAAGAAAACCCCTCATAAGCTATTGAGATATATTTTAAATCAATGTTGTTCTAAGTCCATATTTTTTTCCTGAGGAAACACTACTGTTTTTGAGGTCAATTTGACTGGATATTCAGGAAAAAGCCACAAATGTTATAAGTGTTCGCACCATGAGGTTGACACCATAATTGCTTACTGGGTCTGCACCATGGAATCACCTCACCCTTAGTGAAACAGTCCTGATTTACAGCCAATTCAATTTGTCTGTGCTTCACCACGGCCATAGGAGGTTCTTTTCCAAATGACACCTGTTAACACCTGAAGAGATGGAAAACACCTCGTTAGCTGTCAGCCATATCTGAGCTAACTTTATATCCTCTTATTAGGCAGCCCTTAGGAATTAAGATGGTGATACACTCTCTAGTACGTCTCATTCCAGGAGAGTGCAGTGACAAACGTGAGCAGAGAGAGGATGTCATGGGTTGTGGGTGCAGCAGAAGGTTGAAGAGATAGAGATACACAGTAACTGCAATGATTTCCAATTATATAAATGGAGGCCTATGTACAGAGGATGATTTAGACACTGGAAGAAAATTAATACAAGTTTAGGACTAGGAATTCTCCCAAGGAGAACGTAAACTAGAAAGCATTTCTTGAACTGCTCTTCTGAAATGAAACACAGCAAAATCCATTAACCACGAAATACATAACTTGATGGGGCTTTTTCCTAACACTGTTATTTTGGTATGCTGTGAGGGCATTCAAATAGAGACCTTGATGTAAGATGTTCTATTCAAGAGCAAAGAAAGCATAAGGTTTAGTTTTGTTAATTTCATCGTATTTCATCAATTTAACATTCAAAGACCCTTGGCTGTTCAATACTTTGGAACTATAATGTTCATTTTAAACCTAATATTTTCAAGGAAGTATGCAGGGATTTATCCTCATCCTAGTGAGTTACATAATTCAGACTCTAAGTTATTTGAAAGCACAGGTTCCTGTAATTCTCCAGGAGTGTGGAAAATAAAGGTATAGAATGCAGATGTTTATTGACTGAAAAATGTGCATCAGGGATAACCAGTGCCACATTGGTTTCCACTAGCAGATTAGAGGCAGGAGCATGAGAGACACAGAAGTGGGCTTTTACATTTTTCTACATAATATAGCCCTCAAAATACAGCTTCTTCTGAGTGACAGGCCTGCCTGCTGGGAAAAAAGAGTCCCAACAGAACTAGGAGTGCAGGTGAGAGGCTATTACCTTTTCCAAACCAGCCATCACAATGGAGCATTGTCCCAAAATAGTTCTGTGGCAACGCTGACGTAACTTTGGGGAGCATGGTTTCTTCTCTCTCTTGTCATGGGTCTTAAACCCACAATGTAAGACAAATTACCTGGACCTGGTGTCACTTCTCTTGCATCTCTGGGTAGGCAATACCCCTCCAGAACAGCTGGAAGCCCACAGATCCTCTGAAGATACTTATTGAAGTTCCATGTTCTGTGAAAATATCAGGCCAACAGATTAAATATATCTGACATATCAAAGAGGCATGTCACCCTAGTTGTTTTTTACAAACCACTGGATGCATGATCAGAAGAACTCAGCTTGTAGTGTTTCTTGCAGTGTAAAGAACCACCCTTTCATAATCCAAATCCTTTGTGAAGTACCATATCTGCTCACTAAGAAGGAGAAGTTCATAACCAGTTGGAAAATACATAAGAAAATATGTCAGACATAAAATTTCTGTTTACATTGGCTGTGCATATATTGCACATATAAGTCTCTAGATTGAGACTGAAAATCATGTACCTTAGATAATACATACTTCTAGTTAAAGGACATGAGCTCTTTTGGGACTGGTTTAATAAGGGATGTCAGATTTTTGAAAGTGCAAGATTCATTTAATGTACCTTTCTTGGCTGTGAATCTTAGAAAAGTTGGCATTTTTACAAAGCTGCTTTCCCCCAGTTGAATCTGAATGCAAACCCATTGCCAGGCTGGGTTTCTGTAACTTGACATCTGTTCACATTGATTTGCAGGTAGACTTGCTCTGAAGGGATGGTGTGTAATGTCCCAACTCTTAGAAAAGAGGAAATGTATTCCCCTGTGATCAAATTGAGATATAATTGTCACATGAGCTAAAGAATCAGTCTGCAGTATCTGAAGAATTCTGATCTATTAAGCCGTTGAACCTATCCTGTTCCACTCAAGTCATCCAGCATTTTACACAAACCAGCCCAAATCAGGACATATTACAGGGAAGTTCTTTTTATGATGGAGGCTTCCACAGGCCAGTTCATTGCAGGATGTTTGTTTTCTACCTAGCATATCTAGTGATTAGTTACTCTTACTGCCTAATTCACATCATATTACCCTGGTACTGCTGCCCCTGAGCACACAACTGATCTGCTATGGGACTACACCTCATGTATCTATTTGCACCATGCAGTGTGAATTGAATAACCAGGTTTGCATTCAGAATGCAATGAAAATTACAGCCTGATAAGTTTCGGAGCTTCCCACAAATGGAAAGTTGTGAAAAAGTGCTCCAAAATACCTATGGACAGGTTAAAAAATGAAAGACATCCACATGGCTCATAGATGTGGAATGAGACAGCAGCTGAGAAGAGATACTTTACATTTCATGATGCAACACTCCCCCAGATCTTTCTATTAAAAATGTGGATAGGCAAGTGGGTTTTAATGTGCACACAAACAAGGCATGGAAAGAGCTGCAAACCAGAAGAGCTACAAGCTTGCTGCATTTCCAGTGCTGTGAGGTCATGCAAGAGAGGACATCCTTTTTGTCTCTGCAAGATCCACACCATGTCTTTTTGCTGAGTGTCAAGGGACTCTCTGCATGAGGTAACTTGGGATGATCACTAATAAGGTTGCAAAGGAGAAAGTTACAATAGCTGTTTTGTGGTTGGTTTGCTGGGATTTTTTTCTGACACTTAACAGCTAAATACCCTTATCTTTTGAGTATTATCTTGATAGTGAACAAACTGTACTGTTCATATTGTGCACAGTATTGTTATTTTTAATTTTCTTTGCTTTATACACACATAAGGACGCTGAAACACAAACTGCAAGAGTTTCTATTGAGATCTCCATGAGCTAAAACTCATTAGAGCCACCACTGAAAGCCACCCTTGGGCCACCTTCTTGCTGCCATATCCTGAAACAGATTTGCTGTTCCAGAGAGCCTAACACATAAAGATCTTGAAGGAACAGCCTTGGTGAGACCAGTCATGAAACAGAAACTGTTTTTTGTTTTCTGGTAATGCACAGGTACATTGAGAGTAAAAGGACTGAGATTGGTTTGGAATTTCCCAAAACATTGATAGTTACTAAATATGATATATGGGGTCCTGATAGAGCATGACTCTCAAGCAGTCTTCTAAATGTCGTACTGTCCACTTAGTCACTGCCCTGTGCTTCTCCCTGAAGCAGCACCACCAGACTTAAGTAAATGTGCTTATTGTGATACAGAAATAAAAATGTCTGTGTGTCAATCAATAGACTTTGGAAGGTCACATAAATAATCCAGAAGCACTAGGAGAGACTTACTGTACAGGCAGTAGCAGAGGCTGATACTCTAACTCACATTTAAGGCATCTACCTGACAAAATGCTGTGTCACAGACTTTGGCAGTCATAAGAGCTGGCACTAGGCAGAGTTCAGTGAGCATCAGAACATGCCACATACAGCTATCCAGATAACATTTCAGGGCCAAAATGCAGCTAAATTTTCAGTGCCTAAATGTCTGCAACAGAGGACAGAGGTGACTACCTCTTGCAAAAACACATGCTTGACTATGGAAGTCAGAAAGTCTTTTGAACCTCTAGCAAGTCTTCCCTACCGTCTTTGCAGTGTAACTCAGCATTCTAACTTCAGGGCATCAATCATTGGGATTTGCTGACCATAATGAACAAAACACTCAAGCAGAAGTATCTCATAAGGAAAAAAAATCCAAAGAGATGTTTGAACTTGAAGGAAAGCATTCAAATTGCCAAATAGTCCTGCTATTTGGTTCCTTTGAGTGAAGGCAGATATGGATTCAGGCTTGATATTCAGATACCGGTTCTGCAGTTGATCTCATTTTTTTCATCCAAACAAAAGAACATTCTGCAGTCCTTTCCCTTCTTTACCCCCACACATTAGTTACCACACTAAGGTAAATGATCAAAGATAAATCCCGGGTTAATGAGTGCCAATCATAGCTTCAGCCCCCGTTTCAGGCTTGGCAACAAGTTCCCCGAGCCTTAGCAAACAATTATCATTCAGCTACTGTAGAAATTGATTCTTGGGTTGACGAGAGCAGTCCTCCCTCGGCTGGTAAGGTCCTGCCATGGGAAGCAATTACTGCAAGATGCCAGCTGACAGACTCATTCCGTGGAAAGTCAGGTTGTCTTGATCCTCAGGCACTCTCTAGGCAAATTGTATCCTTACACTCATCTCAAACCTCTTACGAACTGTTGGCTTCTATCAGGAAAAATGGATTGTTCCCTTTGTTTCTGTGGCATTTGATAGAATAAATCTGGACATCCTGCCTGCACAATAAGGAGATTTAATTTTAAAATTCTCACACCAAAATGCTTCAGTATGATAAAAAAAAAAAGAGAATCATAAAGCAATGAAGATTGCTGCTTGCCTAGGGAGCAGTAATGCAGCGCAGCTAGTAGGACATTTTTTTGTGCATAAAGAGACCCAAATACCCTTAGCAATGACTTGTCTTTACTGATCATAATTTTATTTTCCCCCTAATTTTCAAATAGTTTGTAGTAACACTTTCACATCACTTTGCCTGACATCTTTTTGTTATTAGTTTGGGGATTTTTTCAAATCTTTGTTATTCCAAGGTGGCAGCTGGAAAAAAAGCAAAGATTTACTGCTTAATTAGCTTTTCTGACAATGTCTGAATAATGATTGAGATCTTGCCAAACACCAGTGAGACAGAGACACATAGCCAGCATCAGCTAACTAAAGAAAGTGGCATTTAAAGTCAGAAGAAAACGATTAGTCTTGATATCTATCTTTAGATAGTTGAAATATAAGATTGGCTAAATAAACAAGTAAACCATGCAATCCACTTTAATACTGTTGGTAAGAAAAAACATTATTTTTCATAACTTCATAAAATAACTCCTGAATAACGTATTTGTTGTTGATTGTGGCACAAGTTCATGAAAGGTTTAGCCCTGACTTCAAAAACTGAAAACCCCAATGACATCAAAATATAAAAAAGAAAGATAATAGGAAGAAAAAACCAAGATGTAAGGACTTCTTGACCTCACCTAGATTCTATGTTTTACCCTGAGGTACCTGGAAAAGTGCTGGAAGCACCAGGGGTGATGTGAGCCTTTAAGATGATAAAGACAAATATTACAGTAAATGGGCATTTGCAGTCACAGATACCTGAGAAAAGAGGGAACCCACGATGGCTAATTTAAAACGTGTGATTGAGAAGTGCCATCTGCAAAGAAAGTCTATAATGTCTCCAGAGAGTCAAAAAAGTTCACTTGGAGTAATATCAGATATTGCTACTTTGCTATAGCTATTAATCTATCAGTTCTGCTGAAAATTTTAGGACCTGAGAAGATTTTAAAATATATATTCCAGGTCCAAATCTCTATAGCGTCAAGCATCCAATGTGCTCAATAGAGCTAAGCAGGCTTTTAAAAACTGAGAATTGGACTGGGCTCTTTTTCAAATTTTGATGAAACATTTGTCAGAATTTTGCCTAATTAATTTTCAGTCTTTTTAGAGTTTTTATTCCCCTTGAAAAAACCTTTTACGATATATTTTCACCTTTTCTTTTTGCATTAACTGCATTTCAGATTCACTGAGTGCTGAGTGCACCCTTAGAAAGCCTTTTAACCTGGCTGGTAAGTTAAAACTTTCTAAATCTCACATGCCCACAGGGTTTCCTACCTTAATTAATTAATAACCCCCTCCTTGTCCTTTTAACTGGGTCATGAATTAATTTTAAAAGTTAATTATGCAATTCTTTCCTCTCCCTTTACTTATGCCTTTCATCCCTGTGTCCATTGGCTATAAACAATGTAGAAATAGAGCCATATAAGCAGGAATGGTTGTTGTAAGCTTTGGACTGCTGAAAAAATGAGAAAAAAATCCAAACACATCTCATCTCTGTTTTTCCCTTCTCCCTTTTTTTGTCCTGCTTTCTATTCCAGGCTTTAGTAGGCTTTGTGGAGAGCGATAAAACCCACCAAAAATTTAAGTAATAAATTGAGTTGTTAGTTGTTTGGTTTTTTGGGGTTTTTTTTAAAGAGAAAAAAAATAAAGATAAATGTAAGTAGGCAGAGACCATCAGGTGGGGAAAAAAGCCCTCACCACCAAAAGAAGCAAACAGCTTTGTTTTCTTCAACTGATGTACTCACTACATTATTTAGAGTGTAAAAGGGTTTACAGAAGGAAACTGAGTCATGTAGTATATGTAGGTATAGAAAATGCCTGGTTTGATGTGTTTGTTTTTAGTCATATAAACAAGTAGGATAACAGTCTGCGACAGCTTTTCATACCCTCCATGAGTGATGTGCAGAAAAAAAACCTGTTGGCTTTTTTTCCATCATCTCAAAAATTATCTTCTCTAAATTTTTACTATCAATGGGCATAAAGAAAATTTGTACCCATTCTTTGATCTCTGTCAATTCCCAAAAGATGAAAATGAGCTGTGAGACTGTCAGCCTCCCAAATACGTCCTTATGGATGCACTTTCAAACAGAAATCCACTAAATTACCCTGAGCAATAAGTGCAACAACTTTCCAAGAATGTAAGACTGGAAAGTGTTTCCTAGGTCAGGTTGTTCAGTGTTCACTATTACAATCAGTCAAATTGCTCTCTCTGTGTCCAGTGTTTTAATTAGTACAATCAGAAAGCTTTACTGCTCAGTCCCACATGGACTCAGTGTGTTATACCAGCTTACCTAGGTAGGGTGCAGAAAACCCCCAGGACTTTGTTAACAATAACGTTTCCTCTTTGACAAGTGAGGGAGCTGAAACACAGAAAAACGTACCCATTGAGACTATGGTGCAGACAGGAATAGGATCCAGCATCTGAATCCCTGTCCACAGCTGTAGCCACCAGATACATTGCAGAATGCTTCTTTTTAGCATTACTGTTTCAGAGATTAATATTTCATACAATCATCAAGACAAAGGACAAAGGTTGCCATAAGGCTGCAATATTCTGTACAGGAAGTGGTATCTACAGAAAGAACACTTGCATCAAATCTAACACGCACAGCAGGGACCATTTATCTTGGCACATTGCCCATTAAAGCCATTGCTTCCTTCTTTTCCTTCTTCTTCTGGAGTAAGTGACAAATTTCAAACCATAAGAACATCTTAACTTTGTAAGCAGATAACAGGAGATATGACTATGAATGAACCTGCTCTGAGGATTAGCTGAGGTGAATGCCCATTGAAAATGCATAAAGGTTTCAAATGTTACTCATGTCACTAAGGGGACGCTGCATATTCATTAAGGTATCACAAGGAGCTCATTTCATATTAATGGAGAGGTCATACATCCTTCCAGAGGAATTCCACTGCAGAGCTGCACAAATCAACGTGCTATTATTTTAAGTGTTACCAATTTAAACCTCTCTAAATTCACAGAACAGCCTGAATTTGCAAAATGATTTAGTCACTAAGAAAAATGTTAGCGACTCTTTTTCATCTTGCAGAGGTATAAAAGAAATGCAGTAAGTGTTTTTATATATTGAAATTCAATTCAAACTGCACATTAGGTGTTCCCTTTTAGTGCTCAGGAAATCTGTAGACATTATTTAACACACACACACACACACATGCATGCAGAAACACACACATACATATACACACCTAAATATATATATATATGTGTGTGTGGTATCAGTGTTCTAAGACCACTTTAAAATACATGCAGTTTAAAATTTGGAGTTTTGTACAAAGTTCACTTTTCCAATCCATTTAATGTTTACACAGTTCCATTGCCCTCTCACGACAGAAACAGCCAAAAGCTTCACAGATATGTATCATATGAGGATATATAACATTTAATATTTTGATAATTGAAAACATAATTATTCAATACATACAAATTTGCTGCTGGGTGTTACATAATTTCTTGCCTCTGTTTTTACATGTTGGGATAATGAAGCACTAACAACACAGATCTAAATCTTTCTCCCCTTTGCAAGGTAAAAGTACCCCCATGTTTTATGTTACTGAAAAGTACTTTCAATGGAGCTGATTGGAAAGTACTCAGGTAGATGAGGTGCCATAAGAAATTGGCATTGAATTAAACCAGCAGTGCTTCGCATTTGGGGAAGAGCTTAGAGGTTCTTTCTGGTAACATTGAAAGGTATCTACGCGCCCCCACAGGTAGGAACACACATGTATTTCTGTCCATAGGTTTGCCAGGGCAGCAAACTCTTGTGCTCCCACCCATCCTCATGAATCTGTAGTTATGAAGGAGCTGCTGCTTTGAACTTGAATTTCAAGTTTTCACAGAGTCAGGCTGGCTGTCTCCCCAGAAGAGTGTCTAGGCCCTCGGCATGCCATCCTGCTGAACAGTGGCCTTTCTTCTCAGTACATCAGCATGACAGGGCATTAGGGTAGGCACAGCCAAAACAGCTGTAACCTCTTGAGGAGGAGGGAACAGCACTCCTGTAAGAATCTAGAAGCCAACATCCATCACAGCCAGGGAGTGATTTCCCTGTAGATCTTAGTTTGCTACAGTCCTGCCTGAACTGCTCTTGAGGCAGACTTGGTTTGACTATGAAGCTGCGTGAAGAGTCCGTCTGCCTGGGTTTCAGGCAAGTGGAGAGCCAGACGTTTTGGAAGTCCAGATTCCTAGGGAGGAAGGGAAGAAACAGAGGGATGCAAAGGGAGTTGTCCCAAGCCTAAATCCTACAAGCCTGGTAGCTACCGATGAAAGTGGCATGAGCATGTCAGTGCCTGAGCTTTCTGCTGAAGAGCACTTATACAGCTGACTAGAGTCTAGTCAATATTTCTCTCACTAGCTCTCTGTGGAGGGAATGATAAAAGTAAGGAATGGTCTTACTTTAAAAACAATGACCACATGAGATTCCTCCATGAAATTTTTCAGAATTTCCATTATGTGATGTATTCCGAATAACTGGAAATTGTGCTGAGAAACAAAACCAAATTGTCTCTGCCAAAATTTCTGTGAAAGGTAAGATTTGTGTTTCAGCCAGCTATAATTTCAAGTAGGTGTTCTTGAGTAAAGAAACATTTGCAACACATTTTTATATAAGATGGAAAGAAATAGTCATGGATTACTGATGGATTCGGAAGTCTGCCAGGATGTTACTGTCCAAGACGATTCTTCAGACATTATTAAATGTATGCAGTGATCCCTCACATTTTGTCTGTTTTGACTTTTACTCAATTCTGTCATCCCATTTCCATGTCCCCAAAGCCCCTTCCTTTCCTCTCTTCTTCCATTCTGCCTTCTGGGTTTTGCAGCTTGCTGAGAAACGAGACCCTCCCACACAATAGTTATACAGTTAGAAACATATTTGAATACATATTTAGGAAACATAGTCTGTGTCATGCTGCTATGATACCCACTTAAAATTGTTTAGATTAATGACAGTTTCATGCCTAATTTATTACTGTAATTATTGTGATAATTTAGAGAAGATAAATGCATATCTATTAGAATTTAATGTAAAAAGCTGTAATTAGTCTGCTTCAGAGAGGGGAGAAAGCCAATGCACATAACTGAAAATCCATTAAGCCAATTATAATGTTACTGAGGCAGAAAATGCAAAGCCATCTAAAATACACCCATGACTTTTGCATAACTGTACCCTAAGCATGTAAACCCATCTGTCAGATTCCTTCATTAATTTAATAAACATATCAAGGCGAAAATTAATTAATGCGTATAGTTCAGACTGAGACTTAGGGTGGGGAGATGGGGGAGAATAAAATTTTGTTGCCATTGAGTAATTATCATGTAAATAAAACAGCAGCAAATGTGTTGGAAGGGACTTACAGTAGAGGAGGATACACTGCTAATCATGGTATAGGCTTTCTTAGGTATTCCCAGAAGTGTTAAAAGCTGTCTTGGTGCAATTAAAAAAATAATATTAAAAAAAAAAAAAAGAGAGAGAGAAGACAGCAATTGCTATCACCTATTTACTGTCAAATTAATTCAGCTGCTCCTGAGATGCCATCTGTATCAGGAGAGCGAGGGTGTCACTAGCTTTACGATCCATCAGGAGAAGTGAGAGCACTGTTCTGTTTGATGGCTCTGATAATGGAAAGAAGCTAAGCAATTGCAACAGATACATCATAGATTTTCTCATAATTACCTGACCTGTTACACTGTGTCACTCTGCCGCCAAACACACTGTTTTTATGTCAGAAGCTGTATGGGCATTCTTTACTTTGATCATTCCGTATTCTGCAGATGTCAGCATTTCTGTATTTTAATTGACTCTGGGGTAGCATTAAAAAGCACCTTCTATTTCAGTTGCTTAGACCTGATGAGACTGACAACCTGGCATTTATGAACATTAGGCCTTCATGGTAACTGTGTCAGGAACTGTGTTTTTCCTAAATCCCCCAGGTACAAATAGCAAACTGATCTTAGTAAACCAGTTAAAAAAACCCAGGGTCTATGCAAAGAGCACCTCTGACATTCCCTAGCCATAAAGATGGCAAACTTTTTCATTAAATTAGACTCTCATGTCAAAAGTGCATGTTATATCCCAACATGCAATTAAGAATTGACCGGTGTGCTGAAAGAGGGCTAGAGCTGGTGAGGACTGAAGTTACAGCAAAAAGTGCTGGTAACCTCAAAACAAGAAATTCTTGACAACTTCCATATTCCCAGTATGCCCCGTTAGCCAAGATCATGTTTTCCTCCTCCTGCAGGAAGAGACAGGTAGTTCTTTCAGTACTTAGCTTTCTTTGCAGCATGCAGTGCAGTCCACAGAAATGATAGATAAACTGGCAGATATTTTACAGGCTGCTCAATGGAATTTTTTTTTTTTTTAAAGAGATATTCTTGGTTGAGTAAAAGTAAACTTGACTGCATGTGAATTGTCCATATTTCCCACCAGGCTTTACCCAACAATTTCTATAGTAAGAAATCCAGAAACTCTAGAGGTACCATCAAGTTGTTGAACTTGCTGCTTGACTTACTGTCAATAGCTACCAATAATTACAAGAGAAGTGAAACTCAGAGCCTCAGCGTTCAGTCCTTGTCTCCTTCACTGCTGCTGCTTTAATAAACATCGAACAACATGTTGTGAAACACCTCTTGCTTCACTGATAACATACAAGGGCAGCATGCCTTTCCCCCATCACTCTCATGGGCAGGGATGCGACCCTAACTCCTCCTCAGGTTCCAATGAACCTGAGTGCAAATTATGCTTACTGTTAAGGCCCTGCCATTCAGATAGCAACAGACTTGGTGATTGCTCCTCCTCATGTCCCAGCAGTATCACCATATTATCCCCTTGCTGATAAACTCTGTCACAATACCGATGAGCTGTGGTAAATGCATCTGCCTTCAGACATTAAAAAGTTATCATGTTGCGCATATGTTTATAGGTCAGTCATGTGCAACACCAAGTGGTATGACACACCTAATTAGCACATTTGAGTGTTGTACTCACAAGGGCCCTAGAATAAATCTGCAAACTAGAAGTCTAATGTAGTCATATAGGAATCTAGATTAGTCTGGACGGCAACTTTTATGTAACCAGCTCTTGCACATATCAGGACCATGGTCGATTATACTTTTGGCATTTGCTTTCTGGGTAGTTTTTGAAGGGGTGTTTTTTAAACAACTGACTATCAACTGGTCTACAGGGCTGACTTTAACACAGCAATAAGGAAGGCATCATTATCAAGCTAGTAACACCTTCCAAATTTCACATAGAATCAAATCTCTATTTGCACTGTATATGTGTAATTGTATCTTTCGTCCACTGTTGTAAAATGAACTGGGATCAGTTATGTGACCTAGACAAACAACAGAAGACAAGCTGTCCATTCAGTACTGTAATACCAAAGGATATGCCCATCCCACTCTGTAAAGGTAGAGAGGCTACTTTACAAGTGGAGAGGAGCTGTAAGTGGGGTCATCTACTCATTTTGCAACCCACAGTTTGGAAAGAATGGTAGAAATTTGAAACATACAAAAGAGTCAAAGAAATGTTTAAAGACACATAAGTGTCCTCTTTAAGAAGCAAAGAGCAAGAATTAGAGTTTTTAGAAAAATAACATGGATAGATTAGCTACAAAGTATAAGAGCATCCGTAGGAAAAATATAGCAGCTTCTGTCAGACTCAACACTCTTAGAAATTCAGGTCTTGCAACAACCACTGTCTGGAATTTGAAGGCAAGAATATTATAGTATGTTTTTGTAACAGTAATTGTGATTAACCAGTAGAACAACCCAAGAAATTATCCATAGTTCACCTTTAGCTTCTTAAAAAGCAGATTTTTAACTTGTGAATTACTGTATTTAACACACGTTTGTCTGTGCAGCAGTTTAGGTGCTTGGCTGATTCTTTCCAGCCTTAAACTCTGAGTTTTCACCTTCTCTCCTGCCCACCCCCAACCTCCATGCTACAAAGATTGTGCAGAAATCCTGGTGCAATCATTCACTGGGCTCTCCCTTAGGCTCACAGATACCCAATTGAGCATCCTGGAGTTCCTCACTTATAGTGATAAAGCTCATTCAAACCCTTTTGTTTAAAAGCAAAAGAGAGCATATTTCAAGGAACATAGTTCACAGTCAGTTACAATATTTCGCATAAAATATATAAGAATGTCTGGCATAGGTCAGACCATCTAGTTATATATCCTGTCTCTGTCACTGAATGATATCAGCTATCTGGGGAAGATAATGAAAATCAGAACATGTGTAATGATACTTCCTCCTCAGTACAGATTTACAGAAAACAGCTGACTGAAGTTTCAGATCTTCCTGAGCAAGAACTGGTATTTTTGTACTGCAAAGTCTTGCACAAAACTTTTTTCCTTCAGCAGCTATTTGGAACCCATGTATGCTTTCACACTATTTTCCACACTATCTGTGACAAGAAAGTACAAAATTAGATATCACCCATATTTTCCTTTTGAAATTCTCAGCAGCATATTGATGCCACTTAATTCCTGTATTGGAGGAGACGGTGAATTGCTCCAAATAGACTTTCATTTCAAAACTTTTCAGATCTCCATCATTCCTTCACTTGTGGGTTTTTTCCAGATCTAGATATTATTTTAATATATAATATTTAGTTCCTTTCCTTGATGAGAAAGGATATCCCTGTGGTTTTCCTAGTGCTGTAACTGGTACAAAGAGAACTTTAATGATGATGAGGCTTCCTCACACATCCTATAGGGTGCTAGTCTGAATTCTCGCAGAGCTCATCCCAGGGAGCTGCCTTATGTGATGGAAGGGAAAGCAGACAGGTTGCTGCAGCCCTTGTGATGACTTTCTACTGTTGGCTACCCCAGATTATGAGTAGATGTATAGCACTAGAAGAAAACAAGACTGAATGATCAAATGAGGCTCTGCCAGTTGTTTAATTTCCATTACAATAGAGCCAAAGTCTTCTAAACACAGTATTTGCAGAATAGATATTTAGATGAATTCTGATACTAGTTTTAGATATTGTAGTCTTAACAAAATGATTCCGAGAAAGTTGGTGGTTTTTTGGTTGTTTGGGGTTTTTTCCTCCCTATCAAAGAAAATTGTAATTTAGCTTTCTCAGTTCTTTCCTGTAATATCTTAAAAGCCACTCTTGCATATTGTGAAAAAAATACAATACATAGAAAAAAACATATAGTCTAGTATTAGAATGGTTCTGCCCATAAATTAATATAAGATTTTGCCACCTAGGACTGCCAATTCCAAGATCTTGAAACAGGCAAGCAAAGCTAATTGAGGACAATTCTGAAAGAAAGATGGATCCCAAGGTATTTGAAGCCCTGAGGTAACAAGCTGGCCTGAAAATCTAGTGGGAGGGGAAAAGTAATTAGATGTTCCAAGCAAATTGCCCCAGATTTATTGATATTGATTTAAAATCCAGATAATCCTCTGTATGATTTCCAAAGGAACTGAGCAACAGTCTTATTTAAAAAGTATAAAAAATGTGATAAAGCAGCACTAGTCACTGATTGTACCTACTGCACATGCCCAGCCACTGTAATACTTTCGTCTGGCAAAATGATAAAGCTAGCTTCACAGAGAAGGAACTTTTTTTCCCTTTGCAAACTCTCAGCAAAAGCAAGAAAAAAAAGTCATCTATAAAAAACCCCAAAAATATGAAATAACAAAATAACTTCTTGTTCTTACCTGCCACTGATAGGGAAAGCATCCTAAATATATGCCTCGTTATTGAAATCTTTCAGCTGATCCATGTTGTGTGTCTACTTATTACCCTTTTAAACCAACTTTTCTTAGGAAAAATCATCAAAGGAAAATCAGTCTCACCTAACCCTTTAACATTTTTATTTTCAAAGGGATAATAGGTGTTCTGAGGGAAAAAAATCCCATCTGTTTAGTATCCTTCTGGCATTGACAGTCATGAGGCATTTATTTATTTGGCTGTTCCATGAGTGTTAGAGCACACTGAAATGATGACAGCTGATCTAAGGAGTGGTTAGATTTGTCAGAAATCATATGAATGGATCGATCATGAGGTTCCCCCCATCTCTGCCAAAGGCCGGTACCAGGATCTTCAACGTTCTCATTCCGAACTGTTGTTACAAATGATGATAACCAAATATTCTTGTTAAGGGTATGCACATCTAGTCACGTTTTTGGAATAATTACAAATAAAAGCTGTGGCAGAGAATGATGCAGCCTAATTACATTATTCTAGAAAACCTTTCCCTTTCATTTCTTTTGGTTGCACACCTTTCCAGTTTATTTTGCTAACCTTTAAGGGTCAAGGTCACCAGCAGTGCCTGCTCTCGACTGCTTTTTCTCTCTTGTCCTTCTTCTGAGGACAGCAGTAGCACCAAAACACAGTTTGAGAGGGAATGACAGCTTGTAAGAGGCAACCCACAGGTGCCAGGGGTGGCCCTGCTGGGATGACAGACCTATTGATGAATTATCTACTAGAAGTCTCCTTTGTATAAAGTTTATGTCAAGCTAGGTATTTTCTACACAAGGCTAACAACCTCTAGTGCTTGGTATTGCAGAAGAGGTTCACTCACTCTTTTAGTTTTTTGAGCATCGTTTCTTTGTTTTGCAGCTGCAATAAATCACAGATTAGTAACAGCATCATATGTGGCATTTCTGGAAGACACATGAGGCATGGGAAGCTATGAAACAAGCAAATTATGCTTAGATAAAGGACAAAGACTGCTATACAGTTTTACATTTTTGTGGTTGGCTGACCCTATTGGATCCCATGTTGTCTCAACACTCTCCATTCAGTGCTGGATTTTCTTCTTTTAAAAAACCCCTTCCTTTAAGGATTTGCCTGACAATATTTTACAGAAGAAATAATGAAAATATACTTTTATTCTTGGGGGGACAGAGGGAGGAAGAAGTGATTTACCTACATGTTTACACTGAATCATAAGCTTAAGATGTTTTCTGATTATGTGACCTACTCACAATCTCCACAACCTCTAGTAAATTGATCCATGTTATTTCCCATTTCTTCTTTTTCTTTTGTAATTCAGCAACTTTTGTATTTTCACTGTGTCTTTATATTGTAAAGTCCCTTCAGGTGGGAACACCTCCTTCCTCCTCATTTTGCTTTCATGCATGATATACCTTACATGGACTCACAATGAAACTCTCTCAACTCTTTTAAGTTTCACTGTGAGGCAGAGATACAACTCCCCTCATGAGTGACTTTATTGTGTTACAGTTCTTTGATTTTCTCATGTTGAGTCTAGTAACAGTGAATGTGAACAGGTCAAATCCAGCAATGTTTTTCTTGTAGATCAACAATAGGATCTTATGAATTCCCATGTGGTGTGGGAGATCAAAGAGGATTACAAATGGTATCATTTGTATGAATGTTTTGCTTTCCAGAAACCTGTAAGCCATTTGGAAATGTCTGCTGTATGAGGCATGCAAGAACTCTATCATAGAGGATTCTGATAGCTCTGCTCCATGGAGTTAGCACAGCTGTATCTAAAGTGGAATGGAGTAATTTTACAAAGAAGTTTTAAAATATTATCTACAAAATAATAGACAAGCAGAGTACTCAATATAGTTTGATTGAAAACACATTTAAAGATCGATTTCTGGCTGTAAATCCCAAAGATTTATAAAAACCCATGTGACAATCTATTTTGAATCTAGGGCCAGCAATCACTCAAGTCAAGGGGGACACTTGAGAGGCTTTAGTAGAGGCTGGAACCTGGAGCTTATTCTGCAAGAGGAAAAATTCCTCACACTATACACCTGACTTGTATATAGTGTGGGTTATATAAAAGTGATTAAGAAATCAGCTGCCATACCATTTCAGCGGCAATGTCACAGAAACACTGCCAATTACTGAGTCACTGACCTAATTTAGAACCAAGGTATTACTGGAGAATTAGATGATAATAAATACTAGAAGTGATGAAGGAAGACAAGAAGTTTTGAGCCAACAAGTCACTCTCTTTTCAGGGAATCTGGAAAACATATTGCTCAGTCTGGCAAAGAGCAGGCAATTAGCACCACTCATATCTCAGTAAAAGTGGGGGCTTAGCAAGCTTAGTTATCGTCTGCACTGGCAGGGACTAAAAGATTACTCGGATGGATGTGGGTTAGGTGAATACGTCAACCAGACTGAAACCTTCTAGCCAGTATGGAAAATGAAGGTTCAGTCTCAGATCTGTGTCACTGAACAGTGAAACCTTGACTACAATGACCACTTCTGTTAGTGCTACCACACAACTACATAGGCCCCTTTTTCTTTTCTTTTTCCAGTTTTCTGTGTGCTGCCTCCAGAGAGCAGATGTAGCAGACATCTTCCAAGGATAGGACTAGAAGACTTGCTAAAAATATCACACCAGATGGGAGTGGCACTCCTCCAATGGCCTTGCAGAGAAATGTTGGCAAGGAGGGCTGCGGTCAGGCATGGACACCCAGAGAGGGATGAGGAATGGAGTGAGGGAAGAGCACGACGGAAGGATGCACCTTCTCCTGACTCTTCCTCTCTGAAGGTTTTGAGGACCCTCTCACCTCATGCATTTCCCAGAGAGATGTAATACATGTATTTGGATGCAAAAGGATTTCTGATACTGAGAGAAGGCTGTGGGACTTCTTTAATAGAGATGAATATCTGCATTCTCAGGGAACGTGGGACATGACTTGCACATCTCTAGTAACACTTATAACTAATGAGCATCTGGAGATTTTATTTTGCGTTTCAGAATGAATTATTTAATTAAACAATTGAAAAGGCCTTTACATAACAGGGTTTTTTCTCTGCTAAAATAATTTAACTGTTCATTTTTTATCAAAGGAATAAAAGTAAATGCATGCTTGCTAATTGTTTTGATAAGAACAATAGACGGAATTATCCGGAGAAAATAGGAGGGAAATATGCAGGGCTGAAATATCCATTCTTAATAAAAATAAAAGATTCTTCTTAAGGATTAAAAATAAAAGTATAAAAGCACATGTTCGCCAGAACGAAGCCACGCAGCTGTGTGAAAAACCAATCACAGAAATGAGGATCAAGGAACAGGCAACACAGTTGGTAATATTCATCTCAGACAGAGAAATAGATAGAACAATACAGAAGCAATATGTGCTTTTTGGATTAAGAAAGGATGATATGCTGCAAAAGAGAGAGCTGTATTACCAGAAATACATCTGAAGATGTTGAGAAAGTCAAACAGAGCAGCATTAGTCTATGGCCACTCATTTGAATGACTACGTTCCCTGGGAAAAAAAGTTTGCCCTTTTCTCTATTTTATTTACTGTGTGTTCACAGCCTTGCTGATGACCTGTGCAGGAACACTTCTGATATATCTGATACTCATGCATTTTTCTTGATGAAGAAATGCAGAATTAAACCATGGGCCAAAATCTTGGCTCTGCTGAAGCCAGTGGCAAAAGTATCCTAGCTTCTGGCTAATCTACTTACTGTCTAAACCACATCTATGTTACAAGTCCTAATCCTTTTCCAGACTGCTTTTAAAAGGACTTTACTCTGACTGAAGTAAGAAAAATATTATCCTGCATGTAGTACTAGATCTGTCATTTTCCTACTTACTTCTCAACTGGAAGTGCCTGCACATATTTATTCCTTAACCAGAGATATAAAACACATCAATATTCCTGCTTCTTGAGAACTGGTAGGTTACACCATCTGCTAAATTATGTAAATACATTAAAGAGATCTTCCTGAAAATAAAATAATCTAATTTTAGCGTGTATATATATATATATATATATATATCTTCAGTAACATGAGTAAAGAAAAATAATATACATGATTAAAGCAGTGAGAGTTCATTCTGCAGCCGTATGAGGTACCGGCACAATTTCCCTATAAAATCTGGAACACTTGGTATATGTTACTGAGATTTATGAATGACAGGCACGACCAAAGTCTGTCATGTACTCCTCTTCCATTATAGCCACTGAATGGCTATGTGATGGAGCATCAAAGCCCTTCAAATGTATGCTTTTCTTGGCTGTTCTTAGGTTAGGCTCTGTGTGGATTCAACTCTGATGATAAGCCCTTGAAACTGTACAGGCATTTTGATCACAGAAAAGCAAAATGCTGTCTATGAATCTAAACTGCAGTGAACTGGATCGTCCATAATGTTCATGAACTAGGTAAGTGTTTCAAAGGCTGCCTAACTCTTCTTCAACATCAATTGCCACACTCCATCTAAGAAGTTTTTACATAGGAACAGAGAGCAAATATTTTAAACTCCTCTCCTTTTTTTTCCCTCACAAAGGCATGCCAGGATGCCCATTTTTTAATAATAATGAATGAGTAGTCCCAATTGAAGCTCTCCTTTCAATCAAGGCCACAGGCTAAAAACCTAAAAGACAATGGTAGTGAGAGCCTCCTGGGATCTTGGACTGCTGCATTATTCCATTTCTGATATGCAAACCTAAGACATAACAAGAGTTAAAAAGGCTGTGTCAGGAATATCAACTCTGACATTTCTCTTTGTCACTAATTTTGTACAGTTATGTTACTGAACTCCACATAAGCAGTTCATTTATACCTTGGAAAAGGAGGGAAGGAAAAACAAACATCATGTGTAACAATAATGTAGGAGGCAGCAAATTTTGTATCAACAATTCTGCCATAGTATAAGGGCACAGATGTGTTTCAGTGTTTTATAGGAAGCTTGCACAAGTGAATCTTTAAAAACTAGGCATATTACTGTACATGTACAGATAGATATGTCTAGCTTCAGCTTTTCTCTGATGGCCATTTCTGCAGTATGTAAGTGCCTTACAACAAATTATATTGTATTCATACAAACATAGAATAATTTTCTTCCTCCTTTGTAGGGCTTTCTTGCACATGCAGGTACCTGCACATATATCTGAACACATACACAATATATATATATAACAGCATATATTTTGTATTATTTCTACTGAGAAAGTTTATTAAGATTTAATAACCAAACATCCTTATTCTGACAGTTTTAAAATAAATTTAGTAAGAAAAAAAGGTCTATGCATTTGTATTTTGACCACTTTTGTATGTGTGTCTGTAGACTGATAATATTTAAGAAAATAATTTCAGGTTCTACTTTAATTTAATTTTTTCTTTAAACTCAGTCCCTGAATGATTCTTGGAAAAACACATGTTTATTTTCCAATATTTGTCTAACACTGGATTAAACAGTGTGTGAACAGAAAGGTGCTAAACAGAAATTGCCAGGTGAGACCCAGTACAAGAGCCACCCTGTCACACCTTTGACCCCGTGCATGCAGCTGGCATCACACAGATGCTTGGAGACATTGCAAATGTCCTAGCCCAGCTTCCATCTGCTGTAAAAAACACCCAGGCACAAAGGGGAGCCCAGCTAAGCCTGGTGAAATTGCTGCTGTGCCCTCTGGATGCCAGAGACAACGTGCAAAAGGCAGCAATAAAGCTGCCCATATGCCCTTTGTTTTCACACTATCATAGCTAAGCTGTGCGGCCCTATTTAACAGGACTGACAGCATAACCTACATGGAACAGCTTTTTCGACCAGTTCTGAGCATTGATTGTACTTTATTTATTCGGCACTTGAGCTATCAAAGGGAAAAAGTGCCCGTGGCAAGCTAGGTTGCAGTAACAATCTGTGCATTTTAAACTGTCTGCATCTACTTAGTTACTATAACTACTCCCAACTGCGTGATTAAATACAAATGATGTTTCCATATATTAACTGCAACCTTCTTTCCAATATGCGCTGAACATGATGCTTAAAACATAAGATTCTCGAATGGAATAACATTTATGGGAGTAATTTCCCAAACGTGTATGGTTATCACTTGCAAGGATGTATACACCAGTTAAAATCCACAGTATGATGAGAAATCATTTCCAATCTGCTGAGAATGGAAACAGAATTAAAATTCTGCTTCTGCACAAAGAAATCTCTCATATAAATCATCTACCTGTTTATCACTCAGACATTAATATAGCGCTCAAATTTGTACATTTTTCATGCAATTTATGTATAAACATTACCTATTTTACTATATTAATATGTACCACTGTTTAAGATAGTGGATTTAACATTTGAAATTACCTTTGATTCCTGTTCTATTAAAATCCAAGCAGAAAACAAACCCAACGATGCCCCCCAACCAAATCAAACTACAAACCATGAAATCAAAACATTAGTCGATGAACTGCTGATCCTTAATGGAGTGGTACCGTTCATGTATTTTGAACAGAAGAACAAGTAAGCCACTGAGGTAAATTAAAAATGGGGTAAAATAAAGAATGATAGATCACTCCAAATTAACCACTTACCTCCTTCTTCTAAGCGCACTTCCTTAGTAAGCAAGGGAAATTTGACAGCTCTATTTAATCATAACTTTCATAACTCATTTGATAGGGCATGTAAAAATGGTTAATAAAAAAAAGCAAGCAACAGAAATCTATTGCTCAGAAGATGAAGAAGGAAGAGGAAGAGGCAGCACAAAGTGCAGGACTTACTCCAGTTCTGAGTTCTAAGACTGATTCCTGAGTGCCTGTAGGCGTCACTTAGGGACTACCCACCCTTAGATTTCATGCTTTTGACTGAAGTTCATATATTGAGCGCTTTTTCTGTGTTTTATTCACAGTCTATTTAACCACAGAATGAGCAATATGAGAGAGACACTGGCATGAGAAGGGCAAACATACTGCCCAGATGCAGAGACGTGTCTCCAGCAGGGCAAGAACTGCTGGTTCTGCATGTGACATCAGTATTAGCTAAATGTGAAGTCATGTGTACTTCACAACCCCACTCAAAAAGGCAGACTCACAGAGAAGCAGGTGTGGGGGAGGGGGGGNCTGAAGGAGGACCAGCATGTTATCAGCTTCTTCGGCCTCTTCTAATAACTGGGCATTGCTGAAGACTGTTGCTGGAATCTCCCTCAACATGGTTTAGGAAGATTATCCTCCAGTGCCTGTAGTCCACTCATGAGATGCAGAGAACTGAGAATATCTCCCCATATTTGCTCTTTCGGGAAGTAAAGTGTGTAGGGGTGTCTTTCATGTCATGCTTAGTGCACTAACAGGGAAGAGACGGAGCATCAGTTTCCAAGATCTTATTAAAGAATAATAAATAAATAAATAAATAAATAAATAAATATATTTAACCCTGAACATCATTGAAATACAGAAAAAAATGGTGGTGCTTGAAATTCCTTGCAACTGTTTATGGCACAGAGGACTGAAGGTAGTTTTGATTTCTGCTTTCAGGCTGCAGTTACAAAGCAGAACTGTAGAGAATTTCAACTTTTCTCTCTTCTGATGGATACTATTGATCTCACCATCTACTGGTACTTCTTTTAGCCCACAGTGAGCAAGTGACTATCAATGGATCCCATGCAAATGCAACTGCTTGCATGTGACTCATCAGCTGGGAGGATTGTTTGGTCAAAACAAATAATGTATTACTCCTAAAGGAACAAGTGTACTTTGTACAGTAGAAGGTTTAGGGGTGTTATCTCACTTTTGCAAAGGATGAAGCAGGAGATTATTTACCCTTCTTCCTTCTCCTTCCCTTCTACAGAGAAGAATCTTCTCATAAAGTGTGTCCTAGAAGAGGCTGGACCAGTACAAGCACTCAAAAGAAAATGGCTGGTGAAAAATAGTAATAGGTCCATATGGTGGAATAGTCTTTAATAAATGTAACATAGTGTCAGGTTTTTATGTTTCAAAGTAACTGCTGCTGCAAAAGATGAGGAGAGCTTTTTATTAATATTAAAAATATTCCCTGACCAAACCTGAAACAAAATGGACTCACAAAGAAATAAAAAACCTGATACAACTTGTATGTAGCATATTTTTATCTATTAAAATCTAAGTAGACTAAGTTTTACATTACCTCATATTCTTTCTTCTCAGGTGTTCATGATTCTGAGATGCTGAACTAGCAGATTGAACATGTCAAAGTCTGCAATCTCTGTTTATTTTTGTTTATTGCTGCTTTTTTTCTCTTTCTTTCCTGGCTGGACAACAAATATTACACCTAACATTTCAAGTTTAAAGACTACAAGCTGTTCTTGTAATGATCACTGCATTTAGAGAAAAGCATTGAATCTGACAGATTTGTGTAAGAAACGAGTTTTGTAGTTAAGTGGTTTGTGTTTCTTTATCTTTGTGCTTACAATATCAGTAATGTATTTTGCTTGAGGTCTACAAATATAGCTTTTTTGGATTCAGGCCTTAATGAAAACAGAGTATTATACCATGAAAGGTGACCTATTGAAGGCAAAGTGCTAATAAGTTGCAGATTGTTCAGCATGACCTAAACCCTTTTTTTATTGAGAATGAGATCTACAAAGGTACTTTGTAACATGTTTCATAAGGTCTTAATTTTGCCCAGCACTAACAGTGCCATTAAACCTACTTAGAATCTGGATTACAAGAAAACAAGGATATTTGTCTTCTCTTTTACTTTTTTCTGCAAGTAAAAATGCATGCCTTGCATACTGCCTTAAGATGTTTTCTAAAGAAACAAAAGAAACTTGCTAAGACCTCCTCTCTGGAGGAAGATTTACAGAGAAAAAGGCAGTGCCGGGGGGGTCAGAAGATGAGCTGTGGAACTGACTTCTTTTTTTACCATTAATTTGTGGTTGATTGTGCAACTCACAAGAGGCCTAATGGGCACTCTCCCAGTGCAGACAAGTGGTTGGCTATGGAGCAGCCACAAAATCTTATGGCCTCCGTTTCCTGCCTAGGTACAAAAGCAGCTGCATTTCAGTTTCACCCATGTCAGAAGCGAGTCCATGGCAAGCAGTAAACCTGCTGTCACTGCTGCTCACCAGGGTTTCTGCTGCTGTGCCATTGCAACTTTGCAGGGCCACCCCCCAACCCTCAGTTCACTTCTCAGACTCACCTGCTGGTGCTGGTCCCAAATCTGAACCATTAATTCTTCAACGCCACTTTAGTTTTTTAAGAGCTCATAGTGTTGAGTGTTGAGGTGCCTCAGCTTAGAGATGTCACAAGAAAATAAATCAGTCTGTTTCATTAGAAATTTCTCCACAAAATCACCATGTGACCCAGTTTACAGCTGTCCCTGTTCAGGGACTGCCCACCTGCTCATACACCACCCTACTAGGGGTCTTCCAATACCTGCTAACAAGGCTGGGTATTTTTCTCTAGATTTACAACCTGTTAGAATCAATCACCTCAATCATATTTATCTGCAAGAAGGAAAATTAGGTTGGAATCTGTGAGGGCAGTAAATGACTTTTAGAAAGCTCTGAGGGCATCTTCCTCAATGTTCTTGTTCATCTTTTCTGCTGCCATCTTGTCCGCTTCACTTCTCTTCTGTGAAGACCAGCTGGCAGGCCAAATGAACTAAGAGAAGAGGACAGTGCTTTACTTGGACCCATCATATGGGGGCAAGAGTTTCACTCTTGTTATCAGCCCTTCTTCTGACCTCAAGCACATCTCTTGGGTCACCAAAACCTGAGCAGGGGTGGGTCCAACCCCAGTATCCTCAGAGCATGCTTTACCCTTTGGAATTTGTGCCAGTCATGCATGGTACTGACACTCTTTCCTATGTAACATCTTGGGAGAACCACACACTGTTGAGAGAAACCAAGATTCTGAGCAAGATGTGATAGTCCACCTGTCCTTTTTCTCTCATATTCATAACTCCATGGCAGTAGCTCATTTAATATTTAGTGATTATGCACCCAGGGAGAGCTGGAAACCGGATACTCAGATCTTCTTTTGAAATCCAATGATCCTTGTGGGGTCTCTGGATATTTATGGACCCTCACCCTACTAATTAATTCACATCCCACACATAATTCATTTATAAACGTAGCATAAAAATTATTCCTTTACCAGTTTTAAGGTTACCTGAAGTATATATTTAGGTTGCAAAGGAAGATGTAGGAAAATCATCAGTGGGTATTGTCTTCATATGGTACAACAGAATCATTACTCCAGTTCCCTGCTTGTAAAGACACCAGTAGCACAACGTGGGCTGTTTGTTCGTGCTTTCCGCATCCCAGCAAGCAGGAGAAAAGGTGGAAACTGCCTCATGCAACTTTCTTGGACCTGTTTCCATTTACAGTGAGCACCCATCAGGTATTCTGAACTCCTGGTACCAATGGGTTTCCCCTCCCCTTTCCTGATGTGTTTTGGTCTCCCTGGCGCTGGGATCTCATTCGAGCAACAGCATCAGCTCATGAGCCCAAGACTGGGGTTATATGAGACCTGTCATATATTCTGGGGTGGTTACACTCTTGGTTGCTGCCTTAGTGGGATAAAAGTGGCCAAAGCCTATGCCCTGACCTCAGCAGCTTGCAGAAGTGTAACACAACTTTACACTCCCCTCTTGTGTAAGAACTGAAAGAGCTGATAAGAGTAGAGACAGGGTCAGGATGACATGGAGGTCTCCCAGAAACACGTTGTCATGGGGCATTTTGTCATCACACAGACTCCTGTGGCAAAACAGCAGTAACCCTCTTCTCAGCCTGAGACTGGCACCTGCTCCTCAGTACAGCTGACACAAAGCTTGGCCAGCACAATTCTATCCCCACTACAGCACAAGAACAGCCATGTGCGTGGCGGTTTGCTTACTCCAGGAAAGATGTGCAGCAGAGCAGGGATATAAGGCAGCTCTATTGACTGTCAGGCCTCTGCTCTAACCTCTAGAGCGCACTCCATAAATGTTTGAATATTTAATAAAATCTTCTGGGTGTCTGCTTCCTGCAACACTAACTGTTTTAAAGTATTCATGGGTTATTTGTTTATGACTATTAAACAAATCTATTAAACGCTCTGCATTATTTTTAGTTAAATTTTGTTTTTTTCCCCTTTCACTTTAATAATTGATATTGTTTTGGATACATAAATATGTCCTAAGAGTATTTGTCATTTCCTAATGTTTACAGTGGGGATATTTTTTTTCTATAAAACTGTGGGATTTTTCTTCCATATAGAGTATGCTTTTCTGTTGCATGCACATTTCAGAAACAGTCACAGACGTTGCATCTGGCAAAGGCATGTGAATTTGCAGGAATTGCAGTTAATGCTGTTTGGAAAACCTCATGCTTTAATTTCTCACTCATCATGTGGTTACAGAGAACAAGGATATCCTTGTATAAAGTATTACAGAATTATGTTAAGTGATGGGTAAAAAATTTCTGGCATGCTCCTATCTATTTCAAGAACTACTGAATTAGGACTTTATTCTAAGATATTGAGAATAGAGAGGATGGTGCAAAGGAGAAAAAAGTGTTCAGAGGAACATAAGAGTCTCTTAGATAAGGGGCTTATTGCATCAAACTCAGAAATTAAACTGGTTTTAACGAACTGCTTACTTTATGTAAAGATTAGGTGGAAATTCTGAGCTGCTCTCTATATTTTGCAGGTAGAAATAGTCAGGAAAGTCAATTGAACTTCTCTGACTGTGGTCAATGACCCATATATGCAATGATTTGTGCAAAGATTATTATTTTCCCGGTCAGACTCACCAATATGGCAGCGCTATACGCAGTCCATGAGTGACATTGGCTTTTGAAGAAGTGTTATGTTGCTGCCAGTGGCAAAGGCGATGACTGCAGGGAAGTCTTGCTCAAGAAAAGTACAAGGAAGAAAAAAAAAGAAAAAAAAACCTGGCTCCTGAAAGACTGGAAAGGGCGTGAAGGTTTTGGTTTGCATTTCTGTGATGTTGACCCTGCGTGGCAGGCAAATGTGAGTCTGCTGGGATGCCTGGGACTAGATCCCAAGGGGGGGTTCTAGTTTTTTCGGATGAGACCCTTTACTCCTCCTGACGTTAGTGTCATCTTGCTCTGCCCTTGCTTCTGTGGCAGAGGAAGGAGAAAGAAACAACTGGTGACAGTGGAGAATCATCTATTAGAAACTCAGATAACTTCTTGTGATGGCACAGTACCTGGCCTTTGTGCACAAAGGGACAAGACTTCACAAGGTGTCACTGTAACTTAACACTTATCTATGAGGTGTTCTGAACTAGAAACAGGAGACAATGCATGGATATTGAAGAACACTTGGAATAATGCAACATACAAGTTGGATTTGTCTACAGTCCAGTGAATCTCTGAAAAGGCCAAGAGGGAAAAAAATCCACAAGTGCAAAAAAAATAAAGGCATTTGACTCTTGAGCAATACTTAGCAAGAGAACAAAAATTACATGTGCTTTTACACATCAGTACTGAAAAGTGAGCCAGGAGATGAGTATTCTGGAGACAGTAGATGGCTGCTTCCTGAAACAAAAAACCTCAGAAATCACAAGAAAGGAGGGTCTTTTGGATATAATCTGGAGTGATGTACAGGACAGAATAGTGACTACAGTACTGAATTTCAAGAAGAGAAACTGTGTAAACAATGGGGTAACTGGTCAAAAATGAACAAATAAAAAAGCAAAAACCTCATAAAAGCAGCTTTCCCAAACAAAAGAAGCCTAGGAGCAGCCTGGAGGCTGTTGAAAAATTAAGTGCTAGAAGCCAGGTAAAAAGTGTACCACAATTCAGAAAGAAAACAAAGCAATCCAGAAAATCCCTTCAAGCCTTAACTGGAAAGTTGTGCAGGCTGTCACATAGAAAAGCATTGAAAAAAAAAGGAAATCTGGCCTAGAAATGAAGAACAGTAAAACCCGTACACACAGCAACCTGAAAGTAAATAAAAAACCCAAGAATAGCTGAAAAGAAAGTGAAGAGTATAAGGAGCTCCCCAAAGGCAGCCATGGCAGGAAGAAGGCCCAGGGGATTGGTGAGATCCTGTGGCCACCAAAGTGTTAAGAGGGGACGGAGGCCAGGGTGACTCCCATGTACTGAAGGGCCTGGAGGGGTCTGGAAGCCACGGCCTCGTGCTCTACTTCCAGTTCTGCCCACCAACCACCTGTGCCAGTGCTGGCTGTGTTCAGCAAGGATGTGGGAAAGCAGATGCACAGTAAAAACTGCAAGTCTGTCTTGGGTAGACAACAGATCACGGTCTGTAAAAACCCCAGGAAAACCTCACAAAACTGAATGAGTTGGAAAAAAGGGGGCAGATGAGCTCCAGCACATAGAAACGCAGGATAATGCATCTCAGGAATTGTGATCTAAACCATGTTTGTACAACACTGAAACCTGAGCTGTAAATGCCAGCTGTAACTGAGCTTCAACTACCAAAGAGAGACCTTGGAGTCATCACTGGCTGATTTTCTAAATCATTGTCTCAAATGACAGTGAAATATGCAACTGAGAATAATACTGGGTACTATTGAGCCAGAACATCAGAAAGACATTACCAGTGAGAGCAAGAAAGACTTTTTGCCACCATATTAATCTAGAATGTGTCATACCTCAAGTGCTGTGTGTGCAGACCCAGCTCTGTGATTCAGGAAGGACTTACTGGAAGGATCCAGGGGATGAGGTAATTGGCTTCCAGAAGGATACAAAGTTTTGAGACCCTTGATTTTGAATGGGAAGAATAAACATATCACCATAAGGAGGGTGCTGTGTAAGCTGGATGCAAAGCTGTTATTGACTGAGACCCTGAACTCGATGAAGCAAAAAGATGACTGATTTAAACGCAAGTGCTCTTTTACTGAATGCATATGAACTCTTGTAACTTGTTCCCACAGTGAGGGTGAAGGCAAACAGTACCAGCAGCCTGAGAAAGGGAGAAGAACAGTTCATGGTAAATAGGTCTATAAGCAGATACCAGGAGAACTAGACAGGAAAATACCTCTAACATCCCAAATCCAACAACTGTAGAAACAGTTGCAGTGTGAAAGAAATGGTCTGGCATGAAGTGGCCATGCTCATGTGTTAAATGCCCAGTCACTGTTTCTGCAGACAGAGGGCCAGACTGGCTGGACCACCAGTTCTATTCGATTGGGAATATCTTCTCTCACATTCTCGTATAATGGCAGGATTGGAGTGGGGGAAATGTATAATTCCAGAGTGCACCAAGGAATATTCCTGTCTGTATTCATCTGTGTACCTAGCCTCAAATCCCTTTTGTGTTGAAATTGCCAAAAGAAATGGTTATATGCCTGTTGATTGTAACTGTCTCAGCTACAGCATAAGCTCATGCTGAAAAGAAATTAAACTACAAATACACCCAGCGTCTAGCTCAAAATTCCTTAGATTTCTTTTATCAGTTGATAGAAAGGTGGTGTCATTGGAATGGAAACAAACAAAAACCTTACTGTAGCAGAAATACGCTTAGTGGTCAAAAATACCGGGGGGGTGAGATCAGGCCCTTGCATTTGAGGTCAGCTTGTGAATTTTTCAACTTCTGAGCTACCTTCTTGTAGAAAGCAGAGCTTTTCCCTGCTATTTTTATAGCTATTTCTAATTAGCTGCTGTTCTAGCCCTCATGCCTTCACTAGCATTTGCTAGACTCTGTAACTATTTGCTCAGCTTTCTTCTATTTTCCCCTTCACTGCATCCAAACTTTTTTCTTTACTTCTTTGCTTCTGTGTACTGCACTCAGAGGCAACCTACTGATCTGCCAGACCAGGGTAGCTCAGACCACTGCTTTAACATCTTCTTGGATGAAGTGTGAAAACCAGTCCAGGTTGCCACTACCTACCTTCCTTCCTTCCTTCCTTCCTTCCTTCCTTCCTTCCTTCCTTCCTTCCTTCCTGCCTTCCTTCCTGCCTTCCTTCCTGCCTTCCTTCCTTCCTGCCTTCCTTCCTTCCTGCCTTCCTTCCT
>VZRR01008868.1:225047-268326 GCA_013398015.1 Oreocharis arfaki
CCTTCCTTCCTCCCTTCCTTCCTCCCTTCCTTCCTCCCTCCCTCCCTCCCTCCCTCCCTCCTGCCTTCCTGCCTTCCTGCCTCCCAGAGGTAGCCACAGACTTCACTCCCTCCCTTGCTATTCTGTCTTCCCTAGATTTGTTCCACTTTCACTCTACAGTACCATTTGCTTTCATAGAGTAGAGCAATGTACATATATATATGTATATATATAGATAGATAGAGATATCCTGATATTCAGGGTGGACAGACACCAGAGGGATGACCATTAGGAATAGCTTTGCTCTTTACTGACAAGGTGACTGTTTGTTGAAAAGGCTTGTGTGGTATTTCTGGGTTTTTACTTCTAAACTAGCCTAGGAATGTGAGGCAAGGCAGTCATTTGGCACAGAGAAGCTGGCTTTCCCAGGTTGGTTTCACATAGGTCAAGTGGGGTGATGGCACTGTGATGCAAAATCATATTGCCCTTTCATGTCAGGGCAGCTGGCTCATGTCCCCCTTTCCCCAGTGCTTGTCTGAATGTGTGTCAATAAGTTACTTGATCCATGCTCTTGCACCAGTCTCCTGAGCTTAACTGCCTGAGAAAATTTGGAAGCATGAAAGCAGTCGATCTTTGTGGGCTGTTTAAAGTCTCCTTCTATCAGGAAATATCAGTGTTTGCACAGCAAAAATCAGGGGAGAGAGAATGAAAGGAGAACATGAAAGAGCTACAAATTATGTTAACACTAAAGTCACAAGTAAAAAATTACTATGATGTATTAAAAGAACTTCCTCCTACAAGAATTTCTATTTCCTCCTTAATTTTCAAACCCATAAAACATATGAGCACTGAAGGGAAAATGGGCAAAGCTCACTGGATACTCATTTACTACCAACACTGACAGCCGCAGACACTACAATGCAGCAGCAGACACACTGCCCCACAGTTATTGCCGCTCCCATGGCACCAAAATACACGCAGCCCAGATATTGTCAGTAAATTTGTTTCACGTTTTCCTAGAAAGCTCTTGAGGCTGGTTTCTGAAAGAGGACTAACCACCCACTCCCTCTTGGCAGCACATGGTCCTTGCATGATACAGTGGTGAGCTTGTGCCAATGCTCTTGTTAAGGTCTCTTCCCTACCCATTTTTAATGCAAGTTCCAGCTCTCTCTGCTGCCTTTATTTGGGGTAGAATAGACAGCACGTTCAGAGTGATATACGTACTTTAATACTGTCATAAACAGATTTTATGGCAGCAGAATCATTTCCAGCCAGACCTTTGGCAAAACATAAAGAAGCCACACTAAGCTCATGATTTCTTCTATGATGTCTCAGATATAAAAAGGGAGAATAGGTTTTTCTTTGGTGTGTCTCATACTGAATGCCTTTCTAGAGCTTCTCACACACGTGCTGTTTTCCAGCTTAATGCTTAAGTATTTCTAAGCCTCACTCTGTTCACTATGCCTTAAAATTGCCTCCTTTGGCAACTCTAATAACAACTCTTCTGGCTCAGAGGCTGTACTTTTGTCTTTTTCTTTCTATCTTTCCGCATTATTTTTTCCAGAGCAAAGTATATTCAGGAAATTATATTCTATGTTGAAAGTGGTTTTACAGCTTGACTACTAGAAGAAGCACGGAGTGGCGAAATTTAATTTTGAATATCTTCTTAGAGCTGATGCTGGTTTGGGAGTGGAGATGTTAGTGAGGAGGAGAAGTGGACAGAATAGAAGAGCATGAGAAAATATTTTGGTACCATTAAATGGTGTATCGAGATAGCTTAGGTCTTGCCGATTAGCTGGTAGGCTTGGCTTATGGCTCACAGAAATACGCTGCATCTTTTTAGAAAATGAATGCTCCTTAGAAAAGTGAGATTCTATTTTATTGCTTTATACATAACTTCTAAGCCATCTTGAGTAGACAGCTGTGCTTTGCTATTTTTACTGCTATGCTTGAGAAGCTGCTCTTTCTTACTGCCAGGGCCTGCCACTCAGACCGTGTCAGGTGGGAGGACAGTCTTTGACTGTTGATAACTTTCCCACATTTCCTGCTCTTCTAAATATTCTTGTTTCTTGTCTCTGTTTCCAGACAGATATGGATAGGCAACCCAATTTGCAAAATGAATGGTTTGGTGTATGTTTTCTTATAAATATGGTCTGCTTCATTTTTCATCTTTGATGAATGTGAACCAATCTAAGCCTCCACATCCCAAACTCCTGCAAATACAAGTAGAGGTAAAAGTACAAGGAGTCAAATTTACAAAAGAAAACTTGAGTACACAAAGGAACCTATTTTGGTTTAGGTTTGAAACCTAAATCTTTTTATTTTTTTCTCTCTCTGGATATTCTTTTTTTAAATATTCTAGCTGAATGCAACATGTAGAAGTGACTAAGACTCCCCTTAACTCATGCAGTAAAGGCTTCATGACAGCTGCCTCGTGTGAGATTTATACTTTATGTAATTTCAGTCCAAACCTCAAATCTACAAACCAATTCAACTGCTGATGTTGAACCTCTTTCAATACAGAGCTTGAATCTAAGCACTTCTTGTTCTCATGTTTAAAATATATGGGAAATGTAATGCATTAATTGCTAACATGCTGTCTCAGTATTCTAAACCCAAGTTTATTTTAAAAGCAAAACTCTATTAGTAATTAATATTGATGCTGTTTGATCTCAGAAAATCATCTGAGTCTAGGGCAATTCAAAGTGCACGGCATATAAAGTTAGGGATGCATGGTGAAACTCTCAAAATAAAACAGAGGATGCAAAGACATGAAAAATAGTCAAGAAGTCTGAAAGAATTCACACTCCTATACATGTTCATTTTGAAAAAGAAGCTATAGGAAATACTGAGCTGCGAATTCCAGAGTGACAGGAAAGTTATAAGGTGGGAAGACCAGGAATATAGCAAAAAATGTGAGTGCCTTCTACAAGAAATATTTTTTTTTATTTGAAAGGCAGCAAGGAAAAGAACTCAGTGGATAAACTTTGCCAAAAATTAGAGCATTTCTCTGGCTGATAGAGCACCAGAGCAATATAAAATGGAATAAAAGCTGATGAATCACTGTCATTTCTATTGGTAAAAAAGCAATACAAGATCCTTCAATGTCAACATTAGATATGAAATGCGTTTCTTGCCGTATTAAATTGCATTTTATTGAAAAAGCCAAGGTATGTTTTAACTCTTGACTACTCAGAGTGTTCACTTTTATGCTGCATGACACAGAGCATAACTTTTCTGATAATGAAAACATTCACAGGAGACCATAGACCCGTTATAGGCAACCTTGTAAGATATCACGTGCTTGATGGAGATCATTCCTCTGGGAAAGGAATGAGGTTGCTGGTGATGAGCCCTGGACTGAGGTCCACATTAAAGCTAGGTGGTCTGTGCCTTGGCATCCAGGAGTGCAGGAAACAGGGAACACCATGGGGAAAATCATGGACAATCACAAAATGAGTAAACATTATTTACCTTTTATTCTTACTATGGGTTTCTTAAAGAAAGGAAATGCAAGAAGTTGTGTAAGGCTTTACCTAGGTAGTAAGGAAAAATTGATTGTGAAACGTAGGCTTATGGTTGTGCCTGAAAAGAGTTGTGAGTAAAATGTTGGTGGGTGAAAAATATATGTTGGAGCAGATAAGGAGCTGTACATTGTTTTACTGGGAACTTGATATCCTTTATAGCACTAAAAGAAGAGAAAATAAAACTGATCAGCTGGAAGACTGGACCCTCCACACATACAGTGTTAGACATCACAATCCCAGAGGCATTCCAGCATGGTGAACTTCATCATGCAATATTATTGCCTAGTATCAAAAATATGACTATTTAAAATATCTATTCTTACTCTGATCAGAAACAAAAATAATACCATTGTCATGCTGATGCTGCATGTCAGTTAATCTGTTAGGGGCAGATTCAAAATCCACTGAAGGTGATAATGCAAATTCTACCTAGTCGATAGGTTCTTAGTAATTTCATATACTTCTCATTACTTTTCTTTCCATGCACAAGCTTTCATTTTTATCCCTTTCTAGCTCCTTAACCCACAGAATATATTTATTTTTCCACCTATTAGCAGTGCTTTCTTATTGGCTTTTTGTGCGACTGTGGCTTTTTTAAAGACATAAAATGATGCATTATCTTTGCAAGGGGCCTCTCCACTTCCCTGTTGTTCATTACAGAATCCACATACCCATCACCCTCCTATCTACACGGTCTTATTTGCCTGAAAGTAATATAATTACATTTATATGCCATCTATTTCATCTGTGTTTCGTGCTAGTTAAATCAGTTTCTTATGCATTTGTTTCATGCATTCACCACAAATTGATATGTATAACCTATGCATATATTCATCTCGTCAAGTATTCATGTACTGGGTTCCTGTGTTCATTATTGACAGAAATTATTCATCCTAACGAATCCATGGGAACACCAGAAAGAGCATAAAACACAAAAATAACTTAAATTATACAAAATGTACTAGGAAATGTGTGTGTGTGTGTCTGTGTCTGTGTGTCTGTGTACATGTGTGTGTGTAAAACTAGCTCAGACTGAAAAAGAAGAAAACTTAAAAGAATATTTGTGCATATTGGCTGGATGTGTGGATTTATAGAGCCCTCTTACCTTTCCAGCAATGTGTTCAGAAGGATCCATGTGCCAAGTGTACAATTTTTTCAGAAAAATAAGCAAACAGCACTTTGCACAGTCATTATGTGGTGGTTAGAGCTCTCCCAAATACAGAAAGGGGAAATCAGCAACCATTAACCCTCTTTAGCTTTCCAAATGTATTCAGTGATTAAAAAATACTTCTAGGATATATGTGACTGATAATAGAGCTCTTTGGGGTGGTCTGTGGGGATAGTGGCTGTGGGTTGGTTATTCCTTTTTTGGAAGTGAGTGTTCAGGTCCAGAGTATATCACCAGGCAGCTTCCTCCAGTTAGAAAGAGCCAGCCTTTGCTGCTGACTGGCAGCAGTACCCAGGAGTCACAGTATATTGCAGTGAAGCAGAGCAGGGGACTGATGTGCCTGAAGATGGAAAGGACTGTACCACCATCCCCTTGTTAGGCTGGTGAGCTCTGCAGGACAGCACAGAGTGGCTGAAGGCAGCTCTTACAACCTGCAGCATATACAGGATGTGCAGAGGATAACATTTCTGATATTATGACAAGGCTAAGAGAAGCACAGTGCCCTCTGAAAGCTCCTGCACTGTTCTCATGTGCTAGAACAGAAACACCTAACCTCTGCTGTCCAACTATCTTCTCAATTAATTCATAAGATTTTTAAGGAAGAGCTACCTAGACATACAATACTCTATAAAATAAGACTTTGACACTTGAGTGGATTGGCCATGTAGTGCTGATTGCCTCTTTTTACAGCTTTGATCCCAAGATCTTAAAGTACTTTATAAATATTAATGAATAAAGACTCAGAAATATTCAGTCATTGTGTTTATGCTGTTGCTCATGTCACAGATGGGGGCAAACATATTAAGGCTACAATTTATTCCACCTTGCTTTACATTTCTGTAGATGAGTGAGTTATTGCAGTTCTCCTTCATATTCAGGGAAGGAAATGAGAATTTTTAAGGTGTGACTCATTTAATCTGTTTTATACATTTATTTATAAGGAAAGGAATGATGCTGTAGAACTATCTGTTTCTCTGCATCACCTGTGAAGGGACTCTTAAGGTGACTCACTCAGATTCAGACATGTGCCTTGTGTGACTGTATTTGCCAAGAGAGGGGCCATGGCTCAGTTTTAGCTGAGCCCACTCTCCTAATTCCACTACCATGCTTTGATTATATGACAAACACTACACATTTTGCATAAGGTTCCCTCACATTGTACAGGTGTATTGGTCAGCATCTGATATGAAAAATAGGAAGATGGTAAATTTTCTGTCACTATTCAAAAACTAACAGATTACTGGCAAATGTAAACGTTATTAGACCAGAGTCACCCTCTGGAAAATAATGGAAATGCTATCATTAAATGTCATTACTCAAAAAACGTAGGATTTTTTTCTACTGTCACTATATTGTTGGGGAAAATGCTAACAAAGAAATCCCTTATAGCTTTTTTTTATACTTGGATAAAAAGATTTATCACATATAAACATCTAAAAATGTTGCAAAGTACCTTAGAAACATTGCAAAATATAACATTTATATTAGTGGATACTAGTGAAAAAGTTACCTGTAATCAAAAATATCATGCCAATCACTGAGTATTTGCCTGAGAAATGGGGAGAATGATTTCTTCCCATAAATATTTTTATAGAGAGAAAATACAGAAGGGTAGAGTTCTAGATTTTTATTGGAGATGCTTCTTAGAAAATATAAAAGCTAAGTATCTGTAAAATGAAGGAAAGAGAAGGTAGAGAATAACAAGACTGCTGTTTTCCAATTCTGGATGTCAACTTGGCTCACAGATAAGCTGGAAACTCTGATTAAAGTTTCTGGGTGATTTATGCCTCAAAGACAGACTTCAGGTTTGGCTGCAGACTAAATAAAGCTGCATGTTGTTATTATTATCATTAATTATCTTTGTCTATTGCCTTGTGATTCTTGAGTTAAAGCAAACTGTGAATTCTGCAAAAGTAGTCTGCTCTGTATCAGACTAACATAAAATGCTGCCATTGCTGAATTTACTTTTTTTTATTAAGGCAACAATAAAGCATCTGGTACGATAGGAAGGTATTAGTTATGAGAGGAAGATGGGATAGATACAGAATAATGACAGAGATGCAGAAAGGAATAAACAAAAGATTACAGTCAGTTGAGCTGAAAGAGACAGCTATTTATTTGAATTAAGATTCCGAACAGGAATCCCAAAAGTTTGATCTTGGGACTAATATTATCTAGTACTTAGTATTTAGGATTTTCAATAATAACTTCAGCACAGGAGTCAGGAGGTTCTTCAATTAAACTGCTGATGACATAGAGGTGGCAGTTATTACAGAAGATTATTGGAGGAACACATAGGAAGAGCCAGCTGATCAGGAGAGCAAGAGAACTAGAAATGTGAGTAAGTAGACTAGTATTGAGATCAAGGAAAGTAAGGACTACCAACAAGAACTTTTGCAAAAGGCTGTTGCTTTAAGATAGAAGAGCCAGATCATGTCCATTAGACAGAATGACACAGGATGAATTTCAGCTGCTAAAATAGATACTGCAGTTAAAAAAGACATTGCAGACATCATCTGCATGTATCTGACCACCAGTACTAACTGGGTGAAGAAGTCGTGAGAGGTATCTAAGGATCTTAACATATGTCTGGTTTAGAATGAGGTTGCACATCTTCCAGGGTTGATTGCTTCATTACATGAGCTGTGTAAATGAAGCTTCAGGAAACTGAAGGCACAACTTCCAAACCGTTTTCCTGAGATCAATCCCACTCCTTGACTTTCAGTGACTGTTTAACAATACAGGGAATATTATTTCTCCACCTTGAAGGAAAGTGTTGGCATAAGAAAAAAAACAGATTTGAACTGACCATAAAATACTGAAGCTTAAAATCTGAAGAAGTTATATAAACATCCCAGGAGTGAGAATCTGAACAGTATGCCCAGTAGACACGTAGGGAGTCAACAACCTAAACTAACAAGGGAATTTCATGAGTTTGTGAGCAGATGCTCATTGTGATGTAACTGATTCTGTGACAACAGGGTCTGGAGTCAATGGGTTTTTCATTTCTACATTCACTCTTTCCCTCTTTGGAACAGAATTGTTACTAAATACATTTGTTAGCTATTAATTATTAATTGTTTACACATCAATTGTAAGTGAGAGAGATATTTTTTAAATATTATATGAACATCCTAAAGTTTTATAGGCTTTCTAAATGAACAGTGTTCTTTCCAAGAACATCCCTGTAAATGCACATTCTCTATTACATGCTGTTGCCATTTTATTTAAGTAATTCACATGCAGCCACAAATATTTCATTTTCTAAAATGAAACATAATGTTCAAGGATTCAGTATGTTTTCACAACTTCATGTAGATAAAAGCTACCTGAGCACGAAGAAAATCCTTTTTTATGTGTGTCTGGAAATACTAGTACTTTTATGTGAAAGACATCAAAAATGTATAATTCTGCATAGCCATTTTTATGTTGTTGTATTAGCTTTCCCCTGATTTACATGAGGCAGAGGATAACTATAATACACAAAGTATGTCACAAAGCAATGCACAATGGAACAGTAACAGATGTACAGACTTTTTGCTGAGGTACATGCACACATTGCCAGAGAAATGTAAGTTGAAATCTTCTCCACTGAAAAGTTTGAACCTTAAATGGAATTGGCTCGATAAAAATGTTGGCTTTTAGCCATTTGAAGTTTAAACATCTAGAGTAAACCAATGATCTCAGCTTCTGCCCTAAATGCAGTGGAATTAGATAAGCATTTCCAGCAGGTAATTCATTCCGCCTATCTGAGGAATTTACCATAAGTATTTGCTCTCTGATGATGCCTATCATTTTCCAGAGAAAGATACTACATGATGCTATTTTATTTATTGCCTTATTTCTGTGAAGCTGACATCAAGTGGAGTGAAATCTATCCATCTGTGAAAAAAACACTTCTTTTGTTCCCTACACTAGCCCACAGCTATTTAATTTCTGTAACCACAAGTAAGAGCAAGAACCTAGACTGAGCCATCCCTACCAATTGTCTAAACAATTTTGGTTATGTCTTTAGCAGCCTGCCAGTGCTGATATGAACATCCCATTCTTCCTCTGCTGGAAGTGTTTAACTTTCTGTTTCTGTTACTGCGAATACATCCCATTTACAGGTCAACAGGGCAAGTAACCCAACAGAGCCAAGAAAACACCTTTTTTCAGGGACAATTCATAAAATGCAATCTCTTTCTAGATCAATATTGGAGACCTCTGTCTTTTAGAAAAAAATGTAGCATAGTTTGAGGCATGCTTGGCTGTCTGATGAGAATACCACTGATAAAGTTTTTGCAATATCTAGCATTATCACTTGGAGCAATTTAAAACATGATGAAGAAACAGTTCCAAATTTGCTATGATTTTTAAAAAATCAAGTGCTTGGCTTTTTGCTCCCACTGTAAAGCATCCCAAGATACCTTTGTATGACATCATACATTCATACAAACACAACTTAAGCACTTTGGAGGCTTAGAAATCCTCAAGTAGAAGCAGCAGCTTATGTCTGAAGGTTTCTGTTAAAAAAGTTAATTGAGCAGGCTGCCATAATGACGTATCTGGTAGGCAACGCAGGAGATTCTGCAGTCTTGATATTTGGTTCTGGAACATTGTAAGCAACCATGCTGGTGGGTTTTTTTGAGTTTTAGCTTGACTGGTTAGAAGAGAATTTATGACTACCTTTTCTAGCCAAATGAAAATGTCAAAATTAATTAGGGTGATGTGGCACAAATGTAAAAGGCTGACTAGAATGTGGGTGAACAAGGGTAGATGGCAACCTCTCAATCTAGAATATTCCAGAAGTGTGAAAGGGGATCAAAGATAGGGGGGAAATCACCTTTCAAGAGTTTCTGCTTGGATCAAATTACTGTGATAAGAAGAAATGCCATCATGATAGCTGCCATAGTGTAACTATGCAGGGACATTAACGGATTCATTGTGCCTTGAAGGCTGCAATTCAAACAGTAAGAGTCTTCATTTTGTAACCTATCACATTTAAACACTGATCAGGAAATACTTTCTGAATAAAAGATTAAGACTTCATATATCAAAAAGACTTGCCCATTCTTCATGCTGCCACAGTGAGATAGCACAGCTGATGGAAGAGGAAATACCCATTCTGAGGTGTACCTATAACATGTGATTATTACATTTCGGTAGCTGATATTTTTTGATGAATGCCTGAACATCCAGCAGAGAGAGAGTTTTTTCCCCCTCTACACAACAGCTGTGCTTTTTGAATCACACAGATTGGCTGAGAGGAGGTGACACTCCATAGGCCAAACATCATTCAGCACCGGCTGAGCTCACTAGAATGTAAATGCATCGTCTTGATAGTCCTGCTTGAAAGACATCTGTAGTCATGGCACAAGTATAAAGAGCAAGGGCAGAGCATGACAGATTACAGTTTTTGGGTAGAAAAAGACACAATTCTTGGAAATATTTAAGTGTATTGCAGAAGCAATCACTACCACAATCTCAGTTGCACTGGATGAGAAGTAGGCCCAAGAACAATTAGAGCAATTCTTTGACAATGCACCATGAATTAACTGTGGGTTTGATACAAATAACCTGTATTACCTTCTGTATGGTCACAAACATAAATACTAGAGTAGAGGAGATGTTGGCTCTTCTTCTCGGATGATTTGTATTTCTATAGCCTGCTATGAAGACGACACAAAAGATTTATATGTCTGGGGGTGCTTCTCAAAAAGAAATCCACTCTAATATCTGAAAGCTACCTAAGTAAATTCCTATCACAAAATTTTGTGAGATTTTCTGTTTACCTTCCTCAGCAGCAGTATGTAGGCACCCCATGTTCTCTTATTCACCTTATAGCAAGGATAAGAACAATTTAAGAAAAGGGAAAGGGCTGTCTGGAATCTCAGGGTTATAGTTATAGTGATATAATACACCATATGAAAATAGGGTAGGTTTCCTCCTGTACATATGACTGAATGGTCTTCCTCTTGAACAGGATAATCTCACAACTGCCTATTGGAGATGGTCTTTATCTTAGGGATACCCCCATGTCCCTAGGTATTCCTTGAGGTCAACTCAGGAAACAGCTATCCGATATAGGACACAACCTTGTCGGGGGCTTTGCTAAGAGTTTACACTTATGGAATTCACACATCAGCATGTGAGTCTGTGCACAGGCTCTGTGAAGTTTGCTTAATGTCCTGTTGCTGAAGGAAAATGCAGGCAAGGCTACACAGAAGCAGTTTCCACCCTCACCTTGACTTTTAATATCTTTGAGAGAAAAGAGTGGCTGCAGATGGCTGCTGCAAAGCAATGTCACAATGTGGGCTTTGCCAGGTACAAAATTTGCAATAACAGGGAAGAGATTGTATGTTTTGCTCCCTTTTCATCTTTTTAGTTTGGTTTGTGGGTACAGGTGAAACCTATTAAACCCCTGTGGCTAAGGTATTCAATTTCTGGGGAATGCTCAACAGAAGTGGGACGCATATGGACAAGGAATTCCAGTTACTCCCTTTCTCCTTATTCATTGCCTTCCACTCTAATAGGAACGGTTGATTAAAAGGGAAGGGTTTCCTTGAAAAGTGCCACACACAGAGTTAATCTGCTCTTCAGTGGGAACTGCACCACCCCACCAGCCAGAAACAGTTTCCACAACCACCTGTGTCTATCAACAACAGTGCTGCCAAAAGACCATTGTTACCTTAATGGACCATTGAGGAGCTGGCAGTTAGTCCCTGACCTATGGATGGCTTTCAAGAACAAGATGGCTGGATAAAAATTAAATGAGTTAGAAGACGGAAGGAGACTTCAAGGTAGTAGGTTTAGTATTGGTGGGAAACAGTGAATGTAGAGGCTGGGTTTTTTGAAAGTAAAGGTGAACAGGACTATCTGGTGCTTTTCTTCTGTATCACAAAATATCTATGTGCCTGTCTTTCGGAAGGAAGTATTTTTTTTTTCATTTCATGCTCTGTATATTCCTACAGAATTAATACATTGAATTCACGTTTCGTATTGCCTTCTGCTGACTCGCTGAATTGATGGTTATCTCCTGCCAGCTACAATGAGCTATATCACACATACACAGCAAATTCCTTCTTAACTCTGAATCTGATGCTTTTTTACAATGACTCTTTTTCTCTTGAAGCAACTGTTACTTGCTCTACCTTTTAATGGGCATATTTGCTTCTTGTTTTATCTAAAATGTACACTGGTCACACCTATCTTGATATTCACGCAATGGCTGAGGCTCAAAGGCACCTCTGGAGACTGACCGCTGCAACACCTGCTCAGGGATGGGTCAGCTAGAACAGATTCCCCTGGATGATGTCCACCTGAAATTGAGTAGCTACAATGACAAGAGACTCCACAACCACTCCAGGCAAGCTGTTGCTCTCTCTGTCCACAGTGACCATAACATTTCTTTCCTAAGTCAAACTGAATTTCCTGTGTTTCAGTTTGTGACCATTGCTTCTTGTCCTGTCAGTGAGCACTTGGAGAGGAATCTGGCTCCATCTTCTTTCGCACCATTCCCTTCTCAATCAGGCATTTACATGCATGGTTAAAATACCCCTGAGCCTTCATTTCTCCAGGCTGAGAAAGTTCAGATATCTTTCAGATTTCTTCTACGACAGATACGCCAATCCCTTAGTCTCTTCAAGACCCTAAACTGGATTAACTCCAGTATGTCTATGTTTTTCTTGCAAACATCCACTGCAGCACTCAACTGTGTGAGTTATACCATTGCATCTCCCTGATCCTAGCGAGTTCATAGCCCTTTAACTGCATGTAGACATCCAATTCCTTCTCTTCTTTTATCCATGCTGCAGACGTTAGTGTGTAGCACTTCAGAAAGCTACTTTCTTGTGCTAATTTCACAGGCACAGTGTGTGTGTTTTTCCTCTCCACCATGCCAGCCTCCTAGCCTTTCTTTTTTTTGTGCACAATTAGTTGGTGTGGGCACACTTGTGCCCTGTTTTTTTATTACAAGATCTTCCCTGTCCACATCAGCCTGAGCCTATTTGCGGACCCAATCCACACTGCTTGGATACCCTTGATTTTCCTAGAACAATGTAACTTTTTTAAAGATCTGGCTGCTTTTTTATTCATTTTGAAGCACCCTCAAGGATTCCCCATGTGATGGAAATCATTCCAAAAGCAGTTGTTCATTTAATAAAAGGCCTTTCTATGTTATGGTTCATCTAATGCAAAGTACCAAGAGACTTCCAAAGTTGCCATCTGAGCATGCTAAGAAAGAGTGCAGAAAGCTTAAACAGGATTTCAGAGTGTCAGGAGACATACACTGAAGGTTACAAAACCTTTGGAAACAATGGGAAATCATTGTCTTTGTCATACATTTTATATTATCCATAAAGGAACATGATTTTGGGGATTAAATACAGAAAACTAAGAGAGAGTACTACATTCTAGTGGGTGGCATCCCTACCCATGGCCAGGTTGGAGAGTGGAGGGGTTGGAATTACGTGATCTTTAAGGTTACTTCCAATCCAAACCACTCTGTCATTCTATGATTTTCAGAGTGATTTCTACCATCTTTATTTTCCAAGACAGAGATAAATTACTTTATTCTCTTTCAACATAAGCCTCAATTCTATTATAGTGATCATTTGGAAACAAATTTTCTTTGGTTCAACTATTATAAAAGTTAATATTGATTCTTCCTTTCCCTTTTTTTTTTTTTTAACGACAAGCAGCATACACCTCTGAGCACTGTGCAGCTCAGTTCAGCTGTAACATGAAACTATATTCCAAAGGAAAACCATATCATATTTGGTCAGGGAATTTATGTTCTACAGCACTTATGTGACCTTGGCTGTAATGAAGGAAAGGAACTTTAAAGTAGCTAAGGCTTTTGGAGCTTGCTAAATAGTCAAAACTACAGCCATTGTAGGCATGTGAACTCACAATCACCTTTTTCCTTATTGGCAGGCAGAGATCCTCTGGAGTGTAATAAGGAGAAAAAGCCTCTGTGACTCTGTTGTGGCTGCTTTGCTGAGGGTGGTAGTGACAAGATCAAATGCCATTTTGGCACTTATTTTAGGTATGCTGAGTCTTTCTAAGTTGTACAAATACACTAGTGGTCTTAGGCTACCGGCCTCTGGATCAGCACAAAATACCGAATGAGATCAAAGAGGTGATGGAATCTACTGAAATAATAAGAACGGATGATGATAAATGACCCCAAAGAGTCTGGTCAAATACCACAATAACACAAGTTTAAGACAAAAAAATCTTCATTTAAATGAGCGCATCGTGTGGCAGCTACTTTGTCCTATGATATCCAAGCAGAGACCTTTTTTCTACCTTAATCTCTTCTAATGCTACAAAAAATACAAAAGCAAAATGCTTGATATTATATATCGAAATAATATTCAATATTATTGAAATATCTTTGTGCACAACTCAGGTTTAGGAAGGTGATACCACAGAAACATGGGAAGATAATTTAAAGTGAGGAAAATAAAATCCATCAGCTCAGTGTGGATGCAACAGGAGCAAAGCACAGCACCAAGAACTGCACTGTACATTACAAGGCTATGAGCTCACACAGAACATAAGTGTGTATGTAAATATCTATACACCTAATAAATGGCTCTAGCAGTAAATGTTTTCAAACAGACATTATTAGAAGGAAAACATTTTGAATTTATCTGACTTCTTTATACTTTAATTAATTAATTGCTTGTTTAACTGGATGGGTCCATCTCATTACATACTAAGTAAGAGTCAGAGCTCATATCGAGTTATTCCTGCTATCCAGAGATTGAAGAGAGCTGTATTCACCTTAGTCATATTAATTCCAGACAGTAGCTCAATTCATCCTAATTCTCTTTAAACTGCCAAAAATCTTTCTGATTAAAGATAATTAATATGCACACTAGTGGAGAGTGAAAAAATATAATATTTTGGTAATTTCTAGACTCACCCAAAAAACATTTCTAATAACACATACAGAGAAAGTAATGCAGCATTACACAGCAACACTGCAAGGAAGAATGATAATTCTAAAGCCAAAATAATTAGGAAAGGCTCTTGATAAGCTCTCATATCTAGGTAACACCTGAATGAAATTAATGAAAAGGCACCTGATATCCGACATACTATTATATATCATAACTGCTAAACACTTAGTCAAGATCCAGATCCTGCACTTCTGTTACTTATTCAAATATTGTCTGTCTATTCACTGATTTCAGCGCTGAAATATTTGCAGCACCCTACTGGGACACAAATACTGTGTAAAAGTGATGTTAGTAGCCTGCATGTATATGACACATACAGGGAACTGGAAGCCTTCATGTGGGTGGTGGATGATGGATGAATGCCAGTGCAGTGGCAATTCCTGGAATACATATGTTCTGCAATGACAAAAATTGACAGGGAACCATTGCAGACATGCTGTCTGTGTGTCTCGGCCATGTTTCCACTCTGTTTCAGAAGGGAAGGATTATTGCTTGATGACATCATAATAGAAGTTTTTTTCTTCTCTACTCAGAATTTGAATCTTACTTACAGAGGCCATAACTCAGCTCCCAGTCAGCAGGTACATTTTATTGCTTTGTGTGGAAACAGTTCCTACAGCTAAATTCAGCAGACTGTAAACTACCAAAAAAAAAAAAAAAAGAAAAAAGAAAAATCTAAAGAGTTTCAGCAGTAGCATTCAAGAAGATGCTCCATCAAAGAGTTCTAAAAGTAGCACAACATATTTTTCCAAGTAAGTGGCTTATTTTACAAAGTTAAGCAGGTTTTTGTCTGTGTTGTTTTTGTCCCGTTCGTGGGAGTGTTGATGTTTCTTTTGGTGTCTAATTTAACACATGGACATTCCAGCCAGTTTTCACTGACTGCTTCATACAGCCCTGTGGATTATGCACTTGGCTTTGTTTCAGGAATCTATGAATACAAAGCCTGTTGAGTATGTGATTTCATTCAAAGTGCTATCCATACTTAGTTGCTTTCTATGAGCACTGAAATGGGTGAATGCATTCTTGCCATTTAATTATGCTGCTATCAAATCACTGCTCCCGAGAAACTGTGATATCTGATAAAAAATATTTGACATCAATAAAAAAAGCAAGTTAGAAAACTGTACGTTTGTACAAAAGGTGTGATAGCTACAAAGAGAGCCAGCTTACAAAGGGGTTAGTGATTCACCCCGCCAAGTTAAACAAGACACAATTGGGGCTAATTGACTTCCCTCCTTCGACCTCCCAAGTATGAGTTTATGAAAGCATGGAAAGCTAAATTAACCCCAATTGTGTCTTGTTTGACTTGGCTATTTAGGTTAAATGGATAACCCTTTTGTGACTTGGCTCTTTTTGTAGATATAACACCTTTGGATAATTAACATTCCCTCCTTCCCACCTTTCTAAAACAGCTTTTGCCTTAGTTTACATGTTTTGATTGTGATGAAAGAAGAAGCAAAACTACATTTTTGAGAAGACAAGCTTCTTACAGAATAAAGCAAAATAAGAAACATGAAAGCACATTAGAAATAATTACAAGGTAGCAATTCACAGCAGGGATTCAAGGATGATATGGACTGCAGCAAGAAACTGGCACAACATACAGTAGGTAAGGTATACCTACATAAAAGAAAAAATCTCACCTTCTATACATTTATGAAATAGCACATAATATCAAGCTGCCCAACTCACACTGCTGTATCTAAATTCATACTTCTACTGGTAAGCATGTATGAAGATGTTCCCTCTGACTTCAGCAGGTATTGTTAAGCACTCAGAGTGTACCAGAATATGATTATATCTGAAATGCTCAAACAGGGGCTGAAGAGTCTTGTGTAGGTTCTAACTGTTCAGAAAATTCCTTTTGACTGCAGTATGAACTTCGGGGGATGGTTCAGTATTGTGACTTCATATGAACTGAAAATAGCTATAGAATGATTTGGGTTGGAATGGACCTTAAAGATTATCTAGTTTCAAAGCCCATGCCATGGGCCAGGACATCATGAAAAGGAATTCAGATGTCATCATGAACCATTAGTGGATTTAAATGGCAACTCCTTGCAAGCTAATGGTATGAAAACACAGAAGGTCGATTTGAGGCAGGGAAAGTTTAATGGATTTTACCTGTGGAATTTTCTCAGTGTCAGTATTTGAAAAGCTGCAGTGTTCTCTGACCTTGTAAGGCATCTAAATGAACAGCATGCCCATGGCAGGAGCAGCATCTGGAGATGGTTGAGTAAGATAGGTACTGAGGTAAATCACTGTCTGGAGATGTTTCTCCTGTTCCTGTGACTGTAGGAGAAGCCCAGATGACTGGCTTCAATAGATCAGGTTATTGAAATAAATCCACCCTGAAGCACTCAATATGGGCCATACATCAGCATTCCTGAAATTATACCTGCCTAGTAGAATCAGGTCCATAATAGTTAAAGAAAATGAATATGTTAAATGAACATAGGGTGTGTTAGTGGAATATCCTTCTGTAATTTATTTAATGATAAGCGTGATCTTGGGAACACACATCTTTGCAAAATCTGGGAAGGATGAAGCATAAGAACTCAAAGCTGTCCACTGACATTTTTAATAATCAGATATTGTATAAAAGCCTTTTTCTATATGGAGTTTTATGAGCTACACTCTTTTGTGAAACCAGCAAGAATAAAAGATTAACTAACATGTTGTTAGTTGCCCACATACAATCCAGCTAATAGAGAAGTCTAAATGTGCAAAACTTTGAAAGGAACAGAAAAGGATGAGTTACCTCTAACACAACACAGGTATGTTTATATACTTGTATCCGAGGGTCTTTGCAGTTGTACTAGAGACTCTTCTGGGACTTTCTCAGCAATCTATTAAAAACACAGACCATAATATTAATAGCAAGTATAGAGACAAACGTAGTTACTAATTTTAAGGATTATTCATTATACATTGATTAGGAAAATTATGCGAGCTTCAAAAAGAAGAAATGGGGCTTCCGAAGAATTTATCAGTGTGAAGAGATTCAGAGTTGGTGCTGTTTGCTTCTTTCCTTGCCTGGTTTTGCAATCAGCCAGTTTTCTAAGAACATCTAATTCCTGATTAGGAACTGAGGTTATCTCTGTTTCCTATAGTTCAAGCCAAGCTTTAGCAGCTGCTCCCATCAGGTGTCTCCATGGATCAGTTCAGAGTTCAGTATGTATACAGTGGATATCCACTGCTGGCCAGGTGAATGCTGTTACTTTCAGAGCCACAGAGGTGTAAAACTGGTGTTAATAAGGTTGCTATCAGTTCCTGAGGTCAGAAAAGTTAATTTGTTCTTTCTATGGTAGGATTTGTCAATAGATTTTTTGTCTATTAGGCAAAATAATGTGATAACTAAAACCTGTAGTGTCTCAACTCAGCCTAGTTTACATAGGTATATTAGAGAAATGTGTTCCTCCAGTGACCTTTTTTGTTAGTACTGAAATTTCTGTACTGATTAAATCTTAACTCATTATTTTGTACATTCAAGGTGTTCTGTACTTCAAAAGAGAGAAAACATAGAATCCAAACTGTCTTGAATTTGTAGATGGGCAAAGTCACAAGTTCTGTCTGGATCTGGCTTTTAAATAGTGCTCATACAAATGGAATAATGACTCTAAATTCCATTTTTAGACCCTAGAGCATTCAAAGTAGGAAAATTCAGGTTTAGTGCTTACAGTCTGAGCCCCTCTTAATTTAAATGGAAAGCTTTCCAGTACTAACAGAGGATTAAAAAAACAGAGCAAACAGTTTATTTGGAAAGTAAAGCTGCCTTGATATCTCATGTCATCCCACTGCTTTTGAGTGAAAGGTATTCTGGAAACAGACGCAAATTTTAACCAGAGAGCTTATGCTGGAAGTCTGCTTGCCAAATGTCCCACTGTTCAGTTTATGTGTCCACAGCTAAAATAAAGGCAGAGAATGAGTTAGAAAATATGATTCTTTTTGAACTCTCTCTGACAGTTGACGCAGAATTGGTTTTAATTTTTTTGGATTTTTTTAAATTGAAATATAGTCAGTGATAATTATTAAGCCCATTGCAATGGGCTTTTCAGATTTTCTTCCCAAAGGTGCCATAGTTCAGAAGGCATCTCCCTTCCACTCTGTCCCATTCCAGCTACCAAGCACTTTCCTTTCATGAATATAATGATTATCAACTTATTTTTCAGCTAAGGGGGAAGAGGAGGGGGAATTTAAACTGCCTGCCTGACAATGCTTTCAAATGGTGATGAAATGTCTTCTTCGTATCTGAAGAGAACATGATTATTAGCACTGAATCTGACAGACACGATTTCTGAATATTTTTGTGGCATTAATTTAAATCAATGTAATGTTTGAAAACATTTCAGCCCCTCAAACAGCTGATGCAGCTTAGATTCAATTATAACAAATTGCAACACACTGTCAAGTCTTTTTACCAAGTCATTAGTCAGGGATTTTGAATGCATGGCCTCCGAACGGAGTTCGACTGGCTGACAGCTCTAATTGTTGGGAACCGCTAAAGGATTGCTAATGAACTGGGGGATCTGTTGGGCCTGTAGCTTTCTTCAAGGATGAAATTTTTGAAAACTTTCACAAGATCAAAGCAGCATAACATGGACCATTTGCTAAATTGTCAGCAGTGGAGTGAAGCAGTCTGAGTCTCAGCTTTAAAGCTGAAGCTTCAGTAGAAAACACCATGTGCCTCCTGCCCCTGAGCTTTTTTCATGTGTCAGTAAAACCATAGTGAGAAACAACGACTTAAAGAAAGAGCCCCAGAGCCACCATGGCTGCTATGGCTTAATTAGGAGGAGCAGGAAGGGAGACGAAAATTCCTCTCTGTTAGTGGGTGCAACAGGGATGAAGTGTCCAGCACTGTTACAGCCAGGCCCCACAGTTACTTAGCTTGCAGCTTCTAAACCTATTAATGGTCAGAGAGGCATATGATAGCAGAGGAGCAACATAATGGCTTCTTCCCCAAAAGGATTGGCAGTGGAGTTGCCAGATTTGCCTTCAGGACCCAAAGAGAGGTTGGTTTCACCAAAGACCTTGCCATCAATGTCTGGGAGACCAGACCATTTCCCTCCAGCACCTGCTCCAGCACCCACAGCAGGCAGCAGGAATGTTCCCATTGAGCTGTGCTGGACACCAAATCCATCCCTGTTGTGGCTAGCCAGCATTCTGCAGCCAGCGAATCGCTCCCAGCTGCTGCTGCTGAACAAATATGTTGCCTCATGTTACTCAGAGGCAGAAAGCCAACGCAGTGAAGGGAAACTTTTAAACCGATCTTAAAAGAAAAGAAAGATATGAAAACCTGTCTCCATCTCTCCCATCTGGTTTATATTTTCCTTTCATATTGAAGTCTTATTTAAGTCTGTTCAGTTTTTTTTTGCTCCTTCTCATTGAAATTTACTATGGTATCCTTTTACCAAAAGAAAATAATGCCTGCTGAGCTACAGTAACATTGGTCAATTACCCAAATGTCTTAATATAGAAGTCTGCCGGGGGGAAAGAATGTTTGAAATAAGATTTACATTATTACTTCTTTAAATTAACACTTCAACAGGACTCGAGGAAAAACAAACTCTTTCCTCCTCACACTGTGTGAGGTACAGTACCAAGCTGCTGTTATCCTCCCCAAGACAAACTGTGTTTAAAAGACAACGCAGAAGGGCATACAGTGAACAATTTTTGGAGTGCCTGACATGGGGACAGTGATTTTGAACATAATTACCTTGTGTAGTGCCTTGAATATGAATTTTGCATCTCACACCTCCTTCTAGAAACACTCTTCATATCTCTATTACCTTCCCTCTCTCTTTTTACCAGATACGCATCAGCCATACGAACTTTCTAAAGTAATATTGCTTAATCTTTCTATAAGGCTTCTATAGGCTCTGGTCAGCAGATGTGGAAGAGATTTTCTTGAAAAAATCAGGGAGGTATGAGCAATTTATACCTGTCCTCTGCTATAACTTTCATTTTTAGTCAAATATTCAATCTAAAAATAGGACTTGTTTACTTTCTTTTTAATAGAATTCTTAAATTAGACATTTAGCAGCTGATGTAACCTGCAAGAGAGTTGCAGTAGTATAATAGTCACTATAAATTTTCAACAGATCATCAAGGAAGACAGGAATCCCATTCATTTGTACGTAGGGACTGGTTTATACACTCAATCTGCCACTGATTTAATAGCAGCAGAAAATTCACAAAAAGATCTGAGACTGCTTGGTTTAGCATTTAGTACACCAACAGCCACAGATACTGAGTTATATTTTAGATGAAAACTTAAATTACCAAACTAACTTGAAACATTCCTCAGTTTTCATTAGGAAAACCCATATGAGTAGTTTTCCTCTCTCCTAATTTTAGGCATCTAGACTGAGCTAATGAGCAAGATTCCCTCTAAACTTGTTGAGTAAGTCACCCTATTTGTCTTCAACGCATATCCTGTGACTGGAAAAATGTGGTAGAGCATCTGTCTTCCTCAGTTGGCTCTAGAGGGAGCCCAAATGACAAAATTGGACTACACACCAAATTTTTAGAGTTGAAGTTAGGGCATAGAAAATCCAGCTGAAAAAGCCTAATGACCTGGTTTTGGACTCACTGAGAAGTCATTCAGTTCAGTTCCAGCAAGACATTGCTGATACAGGTGGAAGAACAGTGAAGTGAAGGCAATACCAAATCAGAATTACAAGAGGGTACACTCCCCTGCCTCTCAAAGAGTAGGTTTCACATGGACAATCTTCTCTAACTTATAGTCCCACTGGGACGTAAACATCAGGTTCTTTTCCTGGGTTTTTCGTGCCAGTCCAGGCTGAGTGAGTATTGTCAACACTAGGCACTGCAACAAACATGAGCTGTAGTAGTGTTACCCAACTGCTTTGCTTTTGGAGCACTGAACTAAAGAGTAGGAGTGCATATCTTATCAAGAGTGACCATAAGCCTTGATTTGCAAGATAAGATGCTCTAGTCAGTTCACTCTCATGGATTTTATATTTTTATATCAAGCAGCTTCTGTCCACGTTGTCCCAGAGCCTGGAGCTGGGACACTTCAATTCTAGTCTATGATCCAGTAAATGCTTACTACAAAATATGAGGTGGAAGAATAGTTTCAGCATAATACTACTGGAAAAAAAATAATGTCTGAATTCGAAGTGAAGCCTGGATTTCAGAAATTAACATCAGAATGCAGTTTATTTTAAAATAAGCTTCTCTCTCTAGCCACCCTACTGAATAACACAGGAAGCTCTTGTCAGGCTGCATTTTGCAGATCCCGGTCAGGGATTCCTCAGTCTTCCCAGAGCCTCTATAGGAACTCTGAATTAGTCAGGTGACCAGAGGCCCGACTATTATTGCAGGGCAAGCATAGCAACTGACTTCTGTGGGTCTAGTCTCTGTGAGCACTGCTACTCAGCTATGTGCAACCCACTGAGCCCCTGGGGCACACCACCTGCTTCCCTGCTGTCTGGGCCAGCTCCGCAGCTCTCTGATGCAAAACCCAGGAACACTTTGGAGACAGCTCACTCTGGGAAGCAGGTTGGACAGGCTAGCATCAAGGTTGCCTTCTCCTAGTTAAGACACCCCAACACTATTTCAGAGGAATTTGTACTGACCACCAGTTACAGGTTTTCTGGCTATACCCAGGACATGCTACGTGTGCCCTCAGTACCAAGATACAGAAACATTGTTCTGGTTGGCTTCAGCACAGTGCCTCTTTATTTCGTGCACTCTGAACGAACTAACACACAAAAAATAGGCATCATGGGTTGGGACACTGTAACCTTGAAGAAATATAGGACCAAATACTATTTAATACCAATGCAGCTCTGGAGGAGGTTGATCCCAAGTGGCCAGGACACATCCACTGTATGCCACATGTCCTCAAGCCTAGGGCTGAGTGCCTCTCCCTATTTTTATTTGCTGATATAGATATCTCATAGGATCATAGAATCACTGAGGTTGAAAAAGACCTTTAAGATTATCAAGTCCAAAGGTCAGCCTAGCACCACCACCATTAAACCATGTCCTCAAGTGCCCTGTCCACATGTTTTTTTGAACACTTGGAGGGGTGGTGACTTCACCAGTTCCCTATGCACTCAGTTCCAACGCATTACAACTTTTCCATCAATTCTTTTTCCTAATAGCTAATCTAAACCTCCCTTGGTGCAACTTAAAGCTATTTCCTCTCATCCTGTCACTGTTGCCTGGGAGGAGACTGACATCCACCTCACTACAACTGCTTTTCAAGTAGTTGTAGAGCAGTAAGGTCTCCCCTAAGCCTCTTTTTCTCCAGGCTAAAAAAACCACTTTCCTCAGCTGTTCCTCATCAGACTTGTGCACCAGACCTTCATCAGCTCCATTGCCTTTGTCTGGGCCAGCCCCAGAACCTGAGTTTCTTTCTTGCACTGACGGGTCCAGAACTGAGCACAGGATTCAAGGTGTGGCCTCACCAGTGCTGAGTACAGTCACTGCCCTGGTCCTGCTGGGCACACTATTGCTGATACAAGCCAGGATGCCATCAGCCTTCCTGGCCACCTGTGTTGTTTTCAACACGTGGTACGTACAGATCATAATGGTTTTGAGTTGCCCATCTCTATCTGAAAACTAGGAATGGTTATACTTCATTGCACCCCACCTAGACACTGTAAATTACCAAGACACTTATTTAGTAACCCTTTACTAGGATTAAGCCCAAAGTGTACACTGTTGTGGAAGACAATAGTTTGGTTCAGCAGCTCTTGGAGGAAGTGGCACAAGTCTTGATGCCTACTCAAAAGTTGTTACTTATACCTGAGTTTCACAGCTCTGGTAGAACTTGGACCAAGAGCAAGAGCTTGACTTCAGTAGTCAGTTAGAACAATGCTTAGTAATGGATTTCCTTCCTGTTTTTTCCTGCTTCTCTTGTGCTTCCTAAGAAAAGAACTCAGACCTGAATCTCTGTTTACAGAAACTGCTGTTTACTAACTGTTGAAAAGTGTTACCCCTTCTATTTAATTCCAATTTACTAATAAAAAATATCCTTTCTGTCAGGAAAAAGCAATTTCCCTCTATCTGTGTCTTGAAACATAAGAAAACAAAACAGATGCTTGTTGCATTTAATAAAGAACATGCATATGCATTGAAAAAACTTCTAGCTTATTTTTGTGATGCCAATATTTAATTATGTTCATTTTGCATTTTTAATTAGAAGGCAGAACAGATGGTGAAGGCGCAAAGTAAAGGAAAATGTCCATTCATATAACCTGCTACGTGATGCCAGCAAATTCCTGTGCTTAGAGCCTGATCCAAGCTCTACTGAATCCAGCACGAGCGTATCTGTTGAATATCAGGGGTCTGGAGGAGACCACAGAGCAGGGCTTTCCTGGAATCAGTTTTCCTGATGTGTGACGAATATATTTCTCTCACACTTGGATTGTTTTTCTGATTTTAAGGCAAATTTTGGTTCAGGTTCCTATGGGTGACCTTATTTCTTGCTTGCTTTCTTGTAAATAAAAATTAACCATTTGTGTAGAATTAATTTCAATTCCAAACCTTAGTTAGGAAAAATGTCTCACTGTATATTGTGCCCTAACAATAACAATTCATGCAGTTAATAGCACAAGTCACAGAGAGAGCCAGATAAAAGTTACATAGATCGTTTTCAACATCACTGAAAAGTAGAAGCTGAAACAGATCAAAATTTGGGTCCTGTGTTTCATTCAAAAGCATATAAAATGAACCACTGTACTTACTTATTTCAAAAATGAAATGTTTGTTTCTTTCTCTTTTTAAAAATATGCCAATTTTAACCAAAGAATTTTAAATAGATCAAGTAGACACAAATATATACTAGAAAAGAAAATGGAATTTTCAGCCAGATGAAATACTTGCATTGACCCAAATTGAATTTCTGTGTGCACGTGTTATGGGTGTGTTTGACTGCAACTTTTTTTAAGTGTGTGTGATTCATCATTTGTCTGACATCAGTCACAGTGATATTTCTCCTGATCTCTGGGCAGGAAATGGATGTTCTTAATCAATATGTCATGAACTTCAGCTATATAAATGGCACTGCTGAGACTGACAGTAGAATATTAAAGCATGTCAACAAATTTAAGAGTGTTCAGAAGAAACTATTATTTGAGGGCTTCAACACAGGCTTACAGTAAACTCGATCTGTTTAGCTCATGAAAAAGATCAAGAGGTAACTTGATTGTTATGTGTAAGTTATTAATAAGAACTGTTAAAGGGAAATTAAAGCCTTTGGGACAATTTCATACTATTAGCAAAAAACATTTCTAACAGAGAGTGTAATTAAATATTGGAAAAGCGTACCAAGAGCAGTGCATTGTCTTCTGCCTCTTGAAGTCATCCAATCAAGAATGAACCGAGAATGTAATTTAATCCAATCATTTCTAGTCATCTTTGATTCATAGTAGAAGGAGAAGAAAGAATCAACCCCCATATAGAGAATTTAAGTCTATTGAAAATATGCTTCCTTTTCTCGATAATCTTTTGCAGATCCTCTTAAAAGGGGTCTGCCACTTTGAGTCAAGCACAAATTATTAGTCTCAATTCTGGGGAAACTGACTCTACAGATGTTCTGAGTAGGTGGTCTCCTGGTGCTCTCTGACCTTTAAAGTCCATGAATCAGGAATTTTTCATATATATGTATTTATTTATAAAATATCATTACATATAGGTATAACTGCATTGATTAATTACATATGCTTTTCAATAGTAGGAAAGAACTACCAGCACAGTACAAACAGCAAATTACTAACATTTTCAGGAAAAAAATTCAATGAGCTTCAGACACAGAATTAGTCACTGAAGAGATCTGTGCATAATTTGGCAATAACTAATAAGCCCAAGAATTTTGCAGTCTATTTGAGAACAATTTGCAAAGAGAAAACAAAGCAAAGTTCTTCAGATAAATTATTCATTTGAATTAGTCATTTAGCTCTAGTAAGGAGTTGTAGACTTTTTGAAAATATGTGGCAAGGGGATACAGTCTTAAAGAGGTTGAAGCAAAAATACTCTGGTCTTCTAGAGTTTGTTTCATCACATGTTCTCAAGGCACTTAATCATTAATTATGCTGAATATTAATTATAACCATTTTACATTTGAATAAACTGAGGCACACACAGTGCCTGGCCTATGCTCACACAGCATGTGAGGATAAAAGTTGGGAAAAAATCTGTCGTCTGACTAACCATTAAATGTGCTCCCTGTCACTGTTCTCTCAAACTTTGCTACCCCATTACATTGGTAAATTTTATTTCTGAGGGAAACAAGTGTAATAAAAACCCACAGTGGGTTTTTATTGTCTTACTGACAAAGGCAGAAAAATTTCAGGAGAGAGATCTCAAAATTATTGAGGAAGGGATTTACTTGACCAGCTATAGAAACCTTTTGTGCAGGGATCTACATCTGAATCTGTCACTCTAAACTCTCTTTAAGGCCAGTGGCAAGGAATAGGCACACATAGGGTGTGAATCACCTCACCCTAGGCTTGGTGCCTGCATTTGTCAGATGTGCCCCAGAGTGCCCCCAGTGTAGCCATCTCAGATGTAAGCAGAACTACGGAGTCCAACATGTTGGGAAGGGCCCTTTTGGATCATCTGCTCCTGCTGAGACAACCACTAACTTAGATAAGGTTGCCCAGGGCAGCTGGCTTCTGAATAAATGCAAGGATGTTTCTGAGGATATGGCTAAAGCTAGATGCAATGATCCCCACTGTGATTTTTAACACTCCTTGAAAGGCAGCCTGACAGAACAGACATCCAAGAAAACCATGTGAGCTAAAACAATATATTGAACACAAAGAGCAGGATGCAGTCAGCTAAAAAAGTGCTATATGGAGCACAGAAAGGTGCAGGTCTCCCTTTCTTTCTTCATACCTGCCAACCTGTGCAGGTTTCTCTGATGCTCTTAGAGCAACTCAAATGGCCCTATTCCTTATGCAAGAGCATGCTGTCTGGATAGTAGCAGATCAAGATTCAGACACCTGGACACTGAAGTCACCAGTGGCCATGTCTAGGTGTGATCTAGGTGTCTACTCTCCCACTATCATTAATACAGAGCCTGAAGAAATGTTTCACTCTGCCTAAGATAGACACACATCTTTGAAGAGCTGAATAACTTCCCAGATTTATTATTCTGTACAAAGTCTGGAACTTAGTTCTAGAACATTGAACCAGTACTGGAATCTGGAACTAAATCCCAGGTGTCTTGAGCTCCCAGACTTACCAAGTTGCTGGAATACACTTTTGTATTTTCATGAGATACCTCTTCCATGATGCTTAGGAAGCTTGTTGAGAAGTAGATCAGTAAATGCTGGTGTTACATGTTTACAACTGATTTAGGCGATGAGGATGATAAATATTGTGATCTGATACAGATAACTGCAAAAAAAATGTGGGACCTGGGCTTCAAAGCACCTGCCAAAATTGGATGTGTTTGGACACAAGCAGAGCTCCAAAATTACTACCACTGTTACTGCAAAACTAGCAAAGAATCCTGATTCAGAAGTAAAATATACATCCTGTTATTTGTAAACCAGGAGCAAGGGTAAAGAACATGTCTTTGTAAACATCTGTTAACATTGTGATTTTGTAAAGATGAAGTGAGTAGTCATTCAGACCCGGGCCTCACCTTCTCCTAGCTTCAGATGCAATCCATCAGTACTACCATTTGTCCTCTAATTTCAGGTTTTTTGGGTTTTAAGAGCAAAGTTATGCCTTGGTCATAATTTGGAAACCATACTGCCTACATAATGAAATCTTTCTAGGAAGGAGTTTACAAGTTATTTAAGAGTTTGTTTAGCTTGAACCACAGTTTATAGAGCTGTCACCATGATTCAGCATATCATGAACCCTTCATTGTTTCAAAGAGTGTGAGAGATCAAAAGATACCCTTCAGCCCTTCTCCGAATTGTTGTTTTGAGCCCTTCTTTGATTAAGAAAATTCCTTATCTAGTTCCTGAAGGTTCAAAGGAATGTTTTTTCTGGGTGCATTGACTAAATAAGATTTGATTTTAGTGTAAAGTAGTGCCTCAGGTACTTCCTGTGACACAGGTTTCAATGCAAACACATTTTCATTGCAAACATAGAAAAAAGTAGCCTATGAACACTCCCACATCTTCCATGTCGCTGCTTCAAACTCTTCTGTCTATACACAACAACGGATTTATTCCTGATTTGTGAATTTATTTGTAGCTATTTTAATTTCAAATTCCTTCTTCTTGGCTTCAAGTTCATAGAACACAGTTAACCAGACAATGCTTTACTTACTACTATCAAGTGAATAAAAATCTGTCTAGTTGATACATTTTAAAAATATTTGACATGTATGTTACCATACAGTTCCCGTTCTTCATTTCTGCTTCCAAGCCTTCTCTTACTTTGGATGCCTTCCTTGCACAATTGTTGATTTTTTTGTATCATAGGCCTTCACATTTAGTGCACTCTGGAAGCCATACAGGAACAGTTCCCACTTTGGAGTTAGTTTAAAAAAAATTGAAAAGTTTTGCTGAAGTATGGCCCAGAAACCTCCCCCTGGAAACATAAGTACTAAAGAATAGTAGTTGTATGAAAGATGCTCCAACAAAGTATGTATGAGGGGAAGCAATGCAGAAGTACTTATTATTAAAAAATTAAATAAAAGCCCCTGTATATTTTATTTGCTGTATTTCTTTCATATGTGCTGCAAAATCTACTTTGATCTGTACAGTATATTTTCAAGTCATATGGTAGTGTAAAATACCAACACTTATGAAAAAAGCACACATACATTATAAATATATAAGTAGCACAAGTATGTCAATTTTTTCCTGTATGATAATAGATTGCTATAAGGTTCCAGTCATGAAGTTAAACATCCTGGAGTAGTTAAACAGGAATTTTACCCCAAAGCAAGTGTATGAGCTATGTGGATATTAAGAAGCCAGATGACATGCACAGATAGCTGCGGAAGGCTGGATGGATCAATGACGAGCTCTATCAGCTCTGTTTTCTAGAGTGCAAAGCTTTGAAGAAAAAGACTTGTTTTTGGTATAAGGAAATGATTACTCTCATGAGAAATTTGATCCAGCATTTGTAATGTCTTTTCTCTGTTATTAAGTCACATCAATAATACTGTCTGGTAATATTTTCCTTAAAGTAAATATAGTGAGATGCTATTAGTGTTACGTGTGTGAGTGTGTGCGCAATCCAACCAATAAAGGGAGAAGATGCTTAATGGCTCATTTAACCCTCTTAATAATGTTTAAATGATGATATATGTATTATGACAAGGTAAAGCAATTTTTAAAAATAACATGAGGAAAATGTAAGTTTTTTTGGTTGTTTGGTTTTTTGGGGGTTTTTTTTGTTTGTTTTTTTGTTTAAATCAATCAGATGTAAAGACTCCTAACATCCTCAGGCTTGCTCCTGTTATTTAAAGAAAAATCAGTGGGAAATACAAGGAGCATTAGTGCTTCTGAAAGAACATGGCATCATCTGGAGGTTGTTTATAGCCTCACAAATTCACTAACACATTTTTCATGATAGTTTCATCTCAGATATTTCACCAGAAGTTATTCAGGAGAAATGCAACATGCTCTACAGCAGAGTAAGCAAGGACTACTGAAGGATGGTCTTCTGATATGAAGAGAAGCTTCAGTGCCAGACACTTAAGCCTCTCTCTCACTGCAAGCCTCAGTAATTTCTTCCCATGAAAGTATTTATATATTCTGAGCAATTACATAAAGCGGTCCTTGATGGAAAGCAAGTAAACAAAAGAGAAATGCTTGTTAGTGTGGACATATAAATAATTTACAGCACGACAAGTTAACATATGAACCATTAATTACTCCTCTCTAAGTTCACACCTAGTTACTTATTTACAAGCATATGCTGTAAGTTTTGCAAGGTTCTTTTCTTCAGCCGTCAAAATATCTTTGCAGTTCTTCCTTTAACTTGTCAGAAAATTTCAACACCATTTCTGAAATTCAACCTGCAATCACAAGTGCCTTTATGGTTTAAAACTTGGCCATTTTTTCCCCCTCATCATCTCATTTGTGATTCATTTTTCAAGATAAGTACACCTACATTCAATTCCTCTGCAAAGCCCATCTTTGAGCTGAATTGTGCTGTCCTTTTGGGTCCCACAGTGTGGCAAGGGGAGATTCCTAAATGCTGCTCTCAGGACTGTGCTAACAAAACTAGAGAATATAGTGGGAAAAAAACTTTGAAATCCCAGCTTAGTCCATGAAGTTTATGGACCCACAAGTCACAGTAACAGTCTAAAGTTTCAAACGATCTCAGGTATCTATTTGTTCTTTTATCTTTCCTAAGTAATAATATGCATATCAAAACTCATAATCTATTGTAAGGAGTAGATCTAGGGGAATTCTGAAAACACCAGGCTTCCCTTCCAAAATTAAAAATTCACTTACAAGATGACTCAAACCTATTTCCTGAGTTTTATAGATGAGTTCCTTCAATGCATTTCTCCTGTATCACAAAAATTTGCAAGTTTAGGTTTCATTATTTGATTCAGAGAGCAACCAATCATTTTTTAATTTCAGGATAGATTCCACAGATGAGGCAATAGATTTCCCTAATGTGATACTTTCTATTGTTAGTTGGAACAGCAGAGAAGCAACTTGGATACAACACAACAGGCTTGCTTTGATTTATTGTCTACAGTAGAAGGCCAATATTTTTTTAGTAAATGGAAGCCAATTTTGGGAAGAAAAAAAAAAGCTCAAAAGAAAATAAAATCCCCTGGCATTAATTTGGTGAGTCAATTCATGATCTGGTAAGACAGCATTCACTGTAGCTGATAATGTATTCCAAGGATGGACAAGCACACCAGGCCTGATCCAGGGCCAAGGGAAAGCTACAGATGGTCCTTCTGTGAAACGGATGGGATTAAATCTGACTGGTATTTTAAAGCTAAGATAGAGAACTGGAGATGGGAAAGACAAATGTAAAATTCATTATATTATCCTGTGAAAGAACGCTTATTATTTCTGTTCGACCTTCAGTCCCATGGCTTACTCTTCCTGACCTTTTTGAAGACAGAGGTAAGCACTTACTTTTCTCCAGTCCTCAGGCGCCTCTCCTATTTGTCATGATCATTCTTCACAATGACATCTGCCAGATCCCTTTGCACTTGTGAATTCACCCCATCAGGGTCTAAGGACTTAAATGTGTCCAACTTGCTCACATATCCTCTAACCTGGTACGCTTCCATCAAGGTTAAGTCTACACCGCCTCAGGCTTTCCCTGTGGTTGTCAGTGCCTGGGTTTTACAAAGATTAGTCTTACTGGTACAGCTTGAGGTGAAGAAAGTATTTAATACCTGCGTCACCAGGTCCTCTGCCCCGCGCAGCAATGGAGCCACATTTTCCACATCTTTCCCTTTGCCCCTTCGGTATGTGCAGAAGTCTTTCCTGATGTCTTTTACAACCATCAGAAAATTTAACTTCAGGTGGCCTTCCTAACCACATCTCATGCTTTGACAGTGCATCTGTACTCTCATACTGTCTGTACCTTCTTTCACCCCCTATATGCTTCATTTTTATTTTTAAGTTTGGCCAGGAGCTCCTTTTTCATCTATGCAGGTTGTCTGGTAATTTTGCCTGTCTTTCCCATGAAGCCTGTACCCCCTCCAGCCAGGCAAATGCTCAGAGCATCAGCACTGAAACAGTCAGAGACAATGCAATAGTTTAGGAAGTGGTCATCAAAGATTCTAACTGCTTATGGGAATAAATTCTGTGACACAGGGTTGTTAGCACAGTAATTGCAGTCAAGCCCCACACAAAGTACGTATATTTTGCTGTAAAGAGCAAATGAATCACCCTGGTTTAGCTGACTTCTCGGTAAACATAATTACAAAAAGTTAGCAAACACACCATACATAGTTTCTCTCAGCTTTCTCATTCAACATTTAATTCCTTTTTTTATTTTCCATGGCCAGGCAGATTTCCAGGTCCTGTGAGATATGAATCAGAATAACAGAGTGGTAGAGGGGAAACCTTGTCATGCACGCAGTGTATGAAAATTATACAAATATGTCATTACTCTTGTGCATTTAAAGTTCACATATTTACTACTAAAATGTAGATAGTAATTAGACAGTATTATACTACAGGTATAAAAGGTGACAACCATTACTGGTTTTTTTAACTCTGTGAAGTTTTGATTCTTTCTTCTCTTAGTTTAAAAGGTCTTAGAGGAAGAATATTTAAACATACACAAATTCATACACTCATCTAACATTAAAATTATAGCACAAAAATACAATCTGGGAAGATAGAATTCCCTTGTATTTCAGAGAAAAAGATTAAGGATTTATCTGATAATGTGGTAATATTCATTGTCAATTACTTGTATAATATATTACTTTATTCATAAGTGTCTCTGAAGTGTTTATACAGGATTCAACTGACTGGATGTCAGAAGGTATAGCCCAGATCTCTACATCTTTGTTAATCAGTGTGGGTCTATTTATAGCTGATGGAAAGAAACAGACATTTCTAGAAAGTCATTTGTCTTGTCCCAAAGTAGACATCTAAATTTAGAGAAAACTGTCACCCCTGGAAACTGTGTTTCTTTCACTGGTGTAGCAGGAGTTCAGGATTATCAGGTCCTGTGTTGACACCCACAATCAGATGTAGACATTTAAAAGCAGGATAGTGAAGATTTCCTTTCACGGCCTCTGTGCAAATGACCTAAATGTCAGGTGTTATCATGCAGCTTAGTGCAGTACAGGCTGTTCCAAACTGCATGAAATACCTTGATATTAAATGGTGTGCAAATTTAAAACAGGGACTCCTAAATTACAAAAAGTCTTGTATTCAACAACACTATATCTTCTTTTATAGCTTTTCTGTCCTTTTGCCTCATACCGGACTGGAGCATTAGCAGTTAAGGATGCCAGCACCAGAAGGATGATGGGATGATGGTTCAGGAATGCATGTGGGTGTTTCATTACCAGAGCTCTCTAGGTTTAAAGCCTTCCTCTTAGCTGAAATCTTAGAGAAAACTTCTGTCTTCATCCAATTTGTGAAACTGTATCCTTGTATAATTTATTTTTATATAAGCTTTATAATTTTCTTTCTTTCACCATTCTTTCTAACTAAAAACTAAATTTTCAGAATAATTCAAAGACAACATACCCTCAAAGGGTGTATCACTCCATTCAGGGTTTCAATGTCAGTTCAAGTATGTGATCTCTAACACTTGATTTCAGTTGTGGGAGATGGAAATATTTCTTATCTCATGAGTCCATATATACACACCTGCCAACTGAACCTTGGCTATATAGAGAGAATTATCCTTTTCTTTTTAGCCTCAGCTGTTCCTGACCCATTTTGGTTTGGCTTGGTTTGTTGTTTTTTTTTTCTGGAAAAGTGCAAGATCTTGTTTGTAAGTTAGATGGGAGCCCTGATGCAGTTCTCTTTAGTACCCAGCACAGACATCTGATGAATTACATTTTTCAGATATTCCACTACATCTTCTAGACCTGGTTTCACGATTAAAAGCTTAAGCAGGTAGTGGTGGGAAGAGTCGTCTCAATGACATCCCAGAATAGAACTGGTTTTCTTTATTTTGAGAAATGATACACAAGGCAAGTCCAGCTCAGAGCAGAGGGCAAGGAGCAAAGAAGTATGCATCACTGAGTTATCACTGTGGGGAGAGCTGGCTAAGCAGAGCTCAGTTTCTCAAATTACATTTAGACAGGTCTAACACCTAGGGCTTCTCAGGAGGACTTGTCAAGTAAGAAAAGAAAATACTGGCATGATTCTCAATTGTTTCTCATTTGTTAGTGGTCACTCTAACTCAGTGTGACAAGAGAATGTCTGCAAGTAGGTGTGACTGAGTGCTGTCTGACTGAAAGGGGATATATTTGCACAACTGCAGAAGAATGAATACAATTACCAAGAGACTGCAGAATGTGTATAAATTAGGGCACTGAGCTATGGGAAAAGGTACAGGTCCAGTGCTGAATGGCCCCAGATCTTGCGTATGTTTCAGTTTGAATCCATCTTTAAAAATAACAGGAGAGTTATGGAAGCATATATTACTCCATCTCCCAAAAAAGCCCTAAGGAACTGTATGTTTGCAAGATTCTGTTAGTTATACAGTGACTTTTCCCCACTAAATAGTACAAGAAGGTTTTTTTTTATTATTAAATGTGATAGTGATATAGAAATATGAACATTTCATGGAACTGATTCATTAGCTCAGCTAGTAGAGATGCATTTGTGGCTTTGCAACATCAAAACATTCCTATTTTTCCATCAATTAATGTGTAGACATTTACAGTACCTCCACATATAAATGGCAGCAAACTTCTGAAGCTGTTATATGACCTAGAATATTTGCGTGTTTTGTCTGGTAAGGAATATTGACAAGTGCCAATGGGTGCAGTAAGAGAAATTGACAGTATAAAGCCAGCCTTTCTTCCTCACTGTCTATGGGGATTAGAGAAACAAGGCACTGAACACAAGAGAGGATTTTTTCTTTCCTGATGTAATAACTCTATGTAAATTATGTTTCAGGTAGCCTAGTGAAATTGGCATCTGAAATGGAAAGGAGGTAATTTAAAATCTAGATGTGAATAAATTCACAGCATCTGATACAGAATGCTGTGACTAAGTGTTTAACTTTCAAATAACCTGTAATCTAATGTAAAGGTTTTAAATTAAATGAATACATTTTTAGGGCATAGTGTGGAATTCAGGATTTCCAACTCCCGCCCCAAAAACCAGCCATTAGAATCCAAGCATCCAATTAATTTTGAGCTGCATTCAGTACAGCAGTGGTTTAACAATTCTGAACAGAAAGGTTTGAAACTAGATAACAACCTGTGGGCTGTAAACAGAGTAGGCTTAACTCTTGCTGATTTTAATGTGGTCTGATCAAGCAGGCTGTAAATGAAAGACTCTGCTGTAGTTTGCCCACTAATTTGAATTGCGCTCATTTGACTTGTTTCCAACACCAGCATTATTACCTAAACATTTATAGGATCATAAATGAAGAACGAAAAATATCCTGAAAGATGTATGATGGGATTTTCTTCTTAAACTAAATATGCATTAAAAAATATTCCTGGAGATGAAATGGAGACTTTTGTAGAAAAAAATAGGCTGCTCTCTAGCAATATTCACTTATTGTTTATGAAATTTCCCACTAATTGCCTATTCAACCAACCTTTCTCTGACCCCTTTGCTTCTTTACTTTTTTTTTCACCACATGTGTAGGGTTACTGGTCAGATGGAGGGTGTTTAATGAAAGCTGAGGGACATGCAAAGTTTGGGCGGAAGAAAACTGAAAATTAAAAAAATAACAACAATCTACTTTAAAAAATATTTCAGAACCCAGGAGTGTGCTGATAGAGTTACCTGACTGGGGAAAGTTTTTACAGGCTGCCATCATTGCCTAGATTTATTCATATTTACTGCTAGCAATAGTTACTGCACCGCTATCATAAGCTACTCAGCCACATTGTAGATATTTCCTCAGTCAGCCCTTCCTCCTCCACATGGGACAAAAATTGCTTTTGCAGGGTGAGATACCACAGAACAATAAGACATTTTGTGAAGCCAAAACATCGCTGACTGTGTCCTTTTTTCTGGCATGTAACTTTGCTGCTTCATTGCCAAACCCTCCACTATGAAGTGAATGTCAAGACAAAAGTGGTGTGAGGACAGGCACCCCGCTGTGGGAGCTCCACAGCTTCTGAGACAACGGGCTAAATCTGAGCTGCCTCGCCACTCTCCGTGGCTCTTGTTCCAGCATTGCCCCAGTTGCTGGCTTCCTTGTCATTTAATCCTTGTGCAAACACTACCTAGCAAAAAAACTATATCCATTAAAGTATTCTTGCAAGAGGAGTAGCTCCATCTGGTCTCCTGAGGCCTTGAGAGTGTGAAAATGCAAGACAAAATGCTGGCTGCAAGGAGGGAACCAGTTTGGTGAAGGAATGGGTAAATCACAAGTCCTAGCTTGAGGCTTTGTCCGGACTGCAATGCTGGAGGCAGCTTCCCATGGTCACAAAATCGGTGGGATGTAGAGGTAGCAGTCTTTTGAGGCTTGCACATGGAGATGGATGAGGAGATGCTGAGAGGTTGTGGTCTGAGGGTGTGGATCTGGCAAGAAGACTACAAATCAGGAACACATATATCTGGAAATTATCTTATTTCCCTACGAAACACAGATGGAAGAATAAAATGAAATAACATACGGTAAGAGAATATAAAATTAGCAATAAATAAGCAAGTGCCTACTCAGTTCTACTCTTCTCTGCAAAACAGATACTTAAACAAAGCCAGACAGATACTCAGGTTTCTCACTGAGCACAAAATGTTCGGCATTTTGACACCTGTTTTGATCTATGCAGGCACAGCAGGTTATGAAATAACATATGAATAACACAGACAATACAAAAATGAAAACCAAATCATTGTATAAATTTAATTTTGATTTACTCATATGGTGTATCAACATTATCTGAAACAAAGCCAACTTTTTATATATTTTCCTTCCATATTAAAAAAAACGTCATTTCATGATCACTGGAATTAATACAGCCTCCTATCCTGTGGTTTTATAATCTTTGAGTCATCAACTATCTCATGACAACAATAATTTCCATTCCCTTCTGTGTGTGTTCCCTGGTTAACCGACAACCCCTGGCTCATCTGGAGATAAACCTGTTATTTTCAGGTTTTCAGCCTGATATTCAGATGAGCAGTCCTTTTGTGCCCGTTAAGTCATACCTGGCAGTAGAGGTGCTGCTTTCAATCTCCTCTGACATGACACTGGTATGTCTAAAAATTACAGAGTGTAATTAACTTTGAATCATCTGCTCCCTTTTGTGAGGGTTGGTTTTTTTTGGTGGGTGGGTTGAGTTTTCTTCACCTATTTTAATAAAAATTGTCCAGTATGCTGGGAAATTACTTAAGAAGACTGACAAGTTTTCAAGACAAGATGAATATACAGCACAGTCCTCTAAGTTTATAGCTTTCGGGATTAAAAAAAATTCAGTTTGGGCATGTTCAGGTTTTGCGGTTTTGGGGTTTATTTGATTAAAAATGTATTTCTGTTGAAGTTTTTATTTTTTTTATCATGACTACCTAACACTGAAAGTCTCCACGGCATATGTGGCTATAGTCTATTAAACACATAGTTCTTTAGAAAATTACAGCTCATCTGCTTCATAATGTGATCACAAAAAAAGAAACTGTTTGAAAAATCCTTTAATCAGAAACATCCTGAAAAGGTAAATATTTGTTCATGTTTTAAGTGGAAATTAAATGATGAAAAAACAAGCAAACAAATATACAGACTGAATTAATTGCCTAAATTAATTAATTTGGCCAACATAACTACAGATAATTAATTTGGCTAACATAGCCACAGTCCCAGATGAGCTTTTAGCCAAAAAAAAATAATGCTTGTGTTTTTTTAAGCTTGCCAAGTATGCAACTGGATACAGCCTTTTCCGGGGGCAGGGCACTGGCTTTTGCTTCAGTGACAGCAGGTCTGCTTGCAAGGCTGCTCCAAACATTCAGGGCACTGCTTCCCATCAGCGCCAGGGTGTGTCAGATGTGTCCCTTTGCCTTGTGACCATGAGCACTTCCTGCTGCATCCCGAGCTCTCTTTGGAGACCTCGTGTGCAATCCTAACCCTCAGCCTGACCCTGACGTCGTTTAACTTGTGAGCGCTGATGAAGGGTTGTGCAACTGCCCTACAGGGCATCATTTCACCTTAGAGGAATTTACATAAATTCCAATGGAAGAAAGAATGCTTGCTGTCCATCCAGTAAACAAGAAATAAGGAATCCTGTGTTGGAGATATTTGTTTGAATGTCTACCCGTTTTCTGCAGTATTTGTAGAACATCTCGAAGCTTGGAGTTTCCACCTCGCCTTATTCTGACACTTCATTGTTTAATTTTTCTGTGCTTTAGAATGAAAATAAATCCCAAGAAATGGGACTCATAAAAATGTAATAATTTCTTTCCAGAGCATTATATTGCCTTTTGTTATGCACTGCTTACATTATTCACTGCATTGTTTAGCACACTGTGTAGTGACATCTCAAAAGGCAACAGCAAAATAAGTAACACAGCCTATTTAACTTAGAAGTGTTTTCAAAAATGTTCATGAACCACTAGTTGGTCATGTTTAAAACATTTTTTTCTCAAGAAAGCAGCATTAGCAAATCGGTTTTGCTGATATCATTAGGCATTTTGCAAATGTTTGCTGAATATATTGAATATTTATACTAGTTTCTGTAGAAAGTTGACTGCAATAATCCTAAAAATATTGTTTTAAACCAGATTCTTAATATAGTATGGCATGGTCATGTATTCATATTTTTGTCTGTCTTGAGTGCACATAGTATACCTTACTTATTTAGTGGGATAAAAGTGATCCATAATTTCTAAGAAAAATTCTTAAATGTTAAAAAAATATGAATAGTATTGGGATTACATGTGATCCAAACCCAGCAAGCAAATTAGAAAATTCTGTAGAGACAAGTCATAAAAAGTTTGTTTACTTTGTATTCTTGGACTACCATTCCTAAACTAGCACCATTAGAGGATGAAATAATGAAGGTAACTAACTTCTGATGTTATTAACTGATAGAATTTATGGTATTTCCCAGGTTTCAGATAAAATACTAAATTTTCAGGCATCAAGAAATGAGCATCCTAAATTTCTACTACAGAATTTTACTCATTTTTAGACTAAGACTTTAATTGTGAATACATCCATACCATTTATGTTTATGAAGCTCTGCAGGATACCTCTGTTTTTCTGTTGGCAGAAATAAAAACTTTTTTTTTGACCCACATTCTTTGCAGTTTATAGAGTAGTCCTCTATTTCATTATCATGAAAACACCGAAGTCTACCACCAGAACAGGAAATTTCACACACCTCTCTCTCTAGAGTGCAGCAACCATAATGGTTTCGTTATCCTCAGATGCTACGTGCAGCAACTGGTCCTTTCAGGAGGGGATTTGGTTTGTTGCATAGCATGTTCCAGTTGACTGTAATTGCTCAATACCTACACATATTTCTTAAGCTTTCAGGCTTACTTTCATAGTAGATCTCCATTTGTCTACCACAGCAGGAAGTTAAACCAGGTTCCTTGTAATTGGTTTATTTCCTTGGGGCTAAATTATGGTTTCTACATTTTGAAGCACAGGGGGATGACTAGCAGACTCGACTTTTAGCTGTGAAGAAGGAGGTGTTATGACTGGAACATGTTACTGTAGGAAGTGAACTTCAAAGCACAAAGGAGGAGAAGTGCCAAGCGCCCTTTTGACAGCCGCCTCAACCACCACATAAATAGACCTCCCACTTAACTAAACTCAGGATAATAATGAATTCTATCCCGGGAAAACTGTGCCCTCTTTCCTTTAGCTGTGCAACTGCAGCATCTTTGCTTTCCCAAATGCTATACGTATATATTTACATACTTACAGACTTTGTCTCTATTTCTTGATGGCAGAATATCACTGGCAATATAACCCAGCTGGAGCACACATACCTACATGAATTGACACATGGCTTTTCTGAAAAATTACTCTTGGGTTTGCTGGTTTTTGTTAGAAAAAACTGACAGCGTAGTAAGAAGCAAGACATTGTCATTTATTTATCCTCTTCAAGGAGATCAGTACAAAATGAGCAAAGCTGAACAAAACTGTATTGGTATTTCTGCCTTGTTTATGTACACTACTGATTTTATTTACTAAGTCTTTAATTTCTTTTCCTGTATTTAAGAGTTAATTTGTGCTTTAAATCCATAGAATTTCTGTGGTCTGCTAGGAGGTTTTTTGGGGGTTTGTTTAGACCTTTTTTTAGTGATTTTGAGAAATTGTTTCACAGCAAACTAAAATTTCTTACTTTCCTGGTGGTTTAAAAAAATTGTTATGGGAAAATGTAGCTTTTCTTATAATGCAAGTTATTTTAATGTATTACTTTTTCCTAGTTTTAGTTTTCACTTCTGAGAATCAAAAGGAGTAAAATAACATTTTTGAAAGGCAATTAAAAACTGTGTGACAGTGAAGCAAGATCTATTTTGACACAACATCACCATTCCAAATCAGTAGAAATTTAGCATAATTTTAACAAATCAAGGTATTTGGTAACTACAGGAAAGCAGATCTTCTATACTTAACAATTTATCCACAGGAATATACTTTTTTTCTGTTTTTTCCTCTGTTTTTTAGATGGAAAAAGTATATGGTTGTATTCAGCTAGAGACATTGTTGAGAAAAGATGTACTGATAAGGTTAAAACTATGCAATTCCTTACTTTCCTATGCACTTCCTAACTGGGACAGAGTTATTTATAGGCAAAACAAGATTTTAGGTGAATAAAAATATTTCTTGATAAGCACAGAATTAACACATTATTGGTTTGGGACATCTTTATGCAGTCGGCACTACAGTGATGCTATGGGATGCTCTGTTTTTTCCCCCTTCTTGTATGTGGAAGTTTGCCTCACTTAAACATGCACTATCACAATAGTCATAATTACTTCTGTATGGAAATTAAACTTGATTAATAGATGAGCCTGAAAACAGCATCCTCTAAATGAACATTTACATTTTGGGAAGTACATTCAGAACAGGTCTAGGCCCTTTTTTACAAGATAAAGGAAGTGAATGCCCCATCACGCCCCTGTAAGATACCCAGGAGAGAGCAGAAATCTCCTCCAAGTCAGTCATGAAAGGTGTTTGAACTTAGGTGCGTTATCACCTGACTGCTCTCCAACATGTACCAAGCTTCAGGGTTTCCTCAGAAAAATCTCAAAGACTCTGCTAACACTTACACAAGAGGTTGGTTATCTGCGCAGCTGCCTGTGACCCTGATCCCCAATGTCTGGCTCTAGTCACACCCAGGGAAAACACTCTTCATGAATTTCTAGGAGCTCAGTGTCTTCTTTTCAACTTGGCAGAAGGTCATCTCTCATTCAAACCCCAGAATAAATTTTCTAGACTGTCTTTCTACCAAATATGAATTCATGTTTCCCTAAGAAGCCTCTGCTCACAAACCTTTGAACGCAGGGCCTGCTTTCCTCATTCTGCTGTGCTGGGTCATGCCACACCTATGGGTTGGAATGCCCCAGTGTGTCTGGGGAAAGATCGATCTCTGGGGTGGTGAACAGGCAGCTACTTGGGCCAGAGGATCTGCACCCACATCTGAGTGGTTGAGAATTGCCTCTGTACCTGGGCAAGTAACCTGAGCAAGTCAAGGTATTCAAATTGACAGAATGACGATATGTGATTACTGCTTTTGAGGAAGTTCCACAGCTCTTGTGAATAATATACAAGATCTTGAACACAAACATTCAGAAAACAGTGATGATTGTGGCTCATCTCATGCTTCTTAACACCTGTTTTTCTTCATCCAGATCCAGAACTCCTAGAAAGATTCGTCTTTCCCCAGATTAGGCTATACTTCTGAAAATGTTTTTGGCATTTTGCATGTACACTGACTGAAATCTTATGGGCCTGCTTGCAAAACAAAAATTATAAGTTCTGCAAGTTCATCTTATAATCACAGACATGGAGGATACATGGAGAGAAATATATTTCTGTCCCCTGATATTTTGCACAGTAAAGACTTTGTTCTCATAAATGAATTCATGGCAGTTTTATAGCTCATAATGTACTATTTGTGTGTGTAAGGCTGCTCAAGTTGCTGTTTGGGCAGTTACAGTTGCTAAAACCCGTGAAAAATCATTTATTTAATGGTATGTTATTAGATGTGTTTATTCAAAAAGAAGGATAACATCAGAGCTGTTGTCCAAACAGATTGACTGCAGGTTTGCATTTAGGCATCATTATAAATATTGACAATGTTTCGTAAAGCCCCTTGGAATTTGTGTTTTATGGTAAAAAGACCTATTTCCTGCAGGAAGGAAACAAAACTGGGAAACTACCATTAGGCTCAGATAAAAACTGGTGTGCCTCTTTTATGCCCAAATATTTCAACTTTAATAAGAGTTCCTGCTGCACATACCATATAAATTAGAAAACAAGATTTTCATCCCTTTCCTCAATACTTGTCCATCATCTCTACTGATGAGGCCCCAAAACCTGAAAAATGTGTTTCTCTTAAAAAATAAAACTTTGTTTAAAGAGGACTGCAGGGGGATGAAGCAGTCTCAGTTTCCTCATGTTCAGAAGACACTCAAGATGTGCGCTTGGCTCTAACATTGTTCCAGCTCCCTTACCAGGAAAACAGGAACATTAGAAGTAATTACAGAATTCCCGCAGCTCCCATTGACAGCAGAATTGTGTTGTATCCCTACTCAGTAAGCAGAGACTAAGACAGTGCCTTGCAGAGCTCCTAGTCAAAAGAGACAAGACAAACTGAAAACAGGACAAAGCTTTTTTGTTTGTCATAATTGTCATTTTTACTACCAAAAGGAAAACACTACTTATAATAGTACCATAATTAGTACAACCACTGAAGAAAAAATATGCCAACAAGATGCTTGGAAAGGAAAATGAAGAGCCTAAGTTAAAAAGAATAATTTTTACATTTTCTCATTTACCACCAGAGTTTTATAAAAACAGATGTTTTGTTTAAAACATTTCAGAAAAAAATAAAGAATGTGCCTTTCTTTTCCCTTACACGAATGAAAATTTACAAGTATTATTTTTAAATCTTCACTGGAGATCCTTCTTTTTACTGAGCTTCACCTGTAATTTATTGAACTAAAAGATAATGTCTTACTGCGCTCCCACTCATCGTTCGGAACTTCACTGAGCTTCCATTATACTGGGTTCTTTTGAGTTTGCTTGCTGTGGTTCATTTCCAATGACACATGTATTCATTCAAATATGATAAAAAAATAGAAGGTCCCTTCTATTTGAGTGTGTTTGTGTAATCAAGTCACCACTGCCAAGGATAAACTAGTTGTCGTTGTGTGGTAAGAGTCCCGAGGCAGGAATCTTTACGTAGCAGGCACGCCACTTGTTGGGGAAGTAATTCTGCATTCACAAAATCTGCAGCCAACAGAAACCAGAAACATTCATCAATGGCCACTGAATATCACTCCTTAGTCACAGGGTTTTCTGCACTTCCCAACTTTCTGGAAGAGAAACCTGACAGGGTACCTGAGAGCTGCCCTCTATTCCACTTCCCATTCTGCACAGTCATAAACTGAGAGCATTTCTGCATTACATGAAAACATGGTCTCCTCTTCCCTACAAGTGTTTGTCAGATAATGGGAGGCTCCCCCAACCTTGTCTTCACCTGCCACTGCAGGATTTCAGAAGGCCCCATGATATTTGACCTCTGAGCTTGTCTCACACTCCTGGTGACATCCAGACCACATTGAGCTGCCTGAGAGTGCCAAATGGGTACCATTATTCAACCAAACTTTGCCAACCAGCTTGCGTAACACCTCAGGTTTCTAGGTATCAAGACTATCACCCTCATGTATGCCTGAAGCAATGGAAGCAGACAGTTCTGAATATTCTTCTCCCATGTTCCTAACCACATAGGTGCATATCACATTTAGTTCAAAATGGAAGCATTCTCCATTATTAAGCCCATCAGATAGCTGGCAAGGTTCTTCTCCTCAAAAAGTCTCTCTGAATACTCAGACTCTTGAATCTTTTGTGTTGTTCTTTCTTTTTTCACTTGTTCCTCCTACTGAGAACAA
>VZRR01008868.1:268574-280492 GCA_013398015.1 Oreocharis arfaki
AGGACAAACCACAGAAAATTGTGAGGGTAAAAAAAAAAAGGGCTTGTTGTATATTGGGCTGAAGTAAATGCATTTTCTTACCATTTCTTGTCAACGCTATCAGTATATCCCTGTCTTTGCATCCAGCACAAGGAACACATGCTCTCTCACCTTCCATACTTCCTTTTCCTTTACCAATAACTCTTGACCCAATGCAATTTAATCAAAAGGTCTCGAGTCTTTTTTAAAGACTATTGTAGTGGTTTCTGCACAAAGAAAGTTTGCTTAAATTGTTGGGATAAAGGAGATTGCAGTGGGAGGCACTGATAGGATGAGATGAGCCAGCTGGCAGATTTTATTTTAACTAAGGCAAACACCAGTTTCAATATAATCAGCCAGGAAACTCGAGCAGCCCTCGAAAACTCAGGACATTCCCAGAAATAGTAACATCTGGTCATCATAAAGATTACATTGGTAGATTCCAGTTATATTTGAGATAGGACCTCTGTAAGGCGAGCACTTACAGTAATTGTTTCATTTCTTTTTTTTTTCTCCTGCAGTACTTCTTGAACAGCTTAAATAGGAAACTTGATCTTCACTGGGTACTTTGCCATTGTCTGCTTCACAGCAAATTTCCTCTGAAGGCCTAACTTGGGTTTATTTGCTGGAGTTTCATTTCCCTGTAAAACCTGCCCTGCAACATGGAGAGGAAATTAAGGTACTGGTCTTTCCACTTTTCCTCTTCATCACTTTCCCTTGTGGTAAGAAACACTGATTAAAAAGAAAAAGTTTATTTAGCCAAAGTGAAAATCAATAGCATCAGTCAGGTATCCGTTAAAAATAAATAAATTATACCTCTCTTTGCCTTCTATCAGCTACCTTTTCTTTTCAGGACCTGCAAACAAGATGTAGTAACAACTCACTCTGGCTTACCTGCTGTAGTCCTAATAACTTTCTGGTAATAAATTAGGCCTGGAATTTATTTATTTACTCTAGAAGTTCTGCTAACTAAATTGCTTTTTGCAGTATAAGACAGCAGTTGTTCATAACTAAGTAACTCATTGTGCCTGACAACGGGTTAATGGGCCAAAACAACTCATTTTGAGAGTGTCGGCTGTTTTGGTCCAGCAAACTGGTTCCAGAATCTCACACATCCTACATTCCCTTTGCACATCTGGACTCTGCACAGACAAAGTTTTCTTTCATATAAACTGTTTATTGTTCTGTGAGATTGATGCCGTTAATATCGGCTTTCAGAATGACAGATTAGCATCACCAGTTAATCAGGGCTATTAGCAGATAAATATCTGTAATTTAATCACTACAGGAATTTCTTTTCCAATAATAAGATTTACAAATGCAAGTGATTAAGTAATTAGCTTACATCTCCATAGATTACAATTCCTCTGAGCTTTCTTCTCTCACTTTTTTTCCCAAAAGATTTCAGTATTTAATTAAAGTAACTACTCCTTCCTTTACATCGTCTTTGTACACACATGTGAGAAGTGGGGTAGTTTTTTTTCAAACCAAACTGCCTCTTTTGTACATAATCCCACAAGGATCCTCTATTTCCGGACCTCTTCCATCTCTCTCCAAGGGTTAATACCCACCCTGCCATTCTTTGCAGCTATAATCTTTCCCAGTACTTTTCCCAATCCATGCAGCAAGTGGGGTGCACAAGGGGAAAGAATAATTTACAGGAAGGGGGGAAAAATTGCCAATGGAAAAATTGTGTGCACTTGATAAAATAAGAGCCTGGCTTGCTAAAACAGTCTATCCAAATACTTCTCAAGGATCCCTTTGTTGCCTTTCCACTGACTTGGCCCTAGGGCAAAAGGCAAGTTCTACTCCTTCCAAACTTATATTCTCCTATTTGCAGAGTAATTTGACAGTTACTGTTAATTTCCTAAATGCAACATGAAAGCTGTTGAGGGAAGCCTGAAAAAAGGGTGGGGAGGGGGGGGAAGAAGAAATTCATAAAGAACAGCAGAGAATATGGACAAAATTGCTTCCATGTGTGGTGCAGAGGCACAGCTTGGGCAGAGATCTGTGGCCTTCCCAGAGTTTGACCTCTTGAGGCAGTGCCAGTTTACAGGAGAAAAAGCATTGCTCTTTAATGAAGGCCTAATTTTTATTGCCACTCCATCGACTTCAAAGTGCTTCAGGTTGCCAAACATAATTTCACTGGAGGTATTTTCAGGTGCAGAGCAAATACTTCATAAATAATTTCCTCATTAGATTACAAATTCCATTTAAAAAGTGAAAGGGGGGGCTTGATTTTCGAAGGCTTTCTTGGAAGCTGATTAAAAAATCTTTCAGAGGGATTCTTTATGACTTTAATTCTGAAAGAAAATAATTAAACAGTTTTAATTTTTTATTTATACTTTTAAATGAACATGTAGCTTGGTAAGATGACCAAGCATCGTGGAGGTGTTTTAATATGCTCTCAATTAAAACATATAATCCAATGCCTGTGTGCCTTTCCTTTTTCTTCTCCTCATCCTCAAATTGCTACTAACCCCAGTGACTGCCAGCAACCCAGTGTCAGCCTCATTGGGGCCCCAATTAAATATCTAGATCTGTCATACTGCTACATTTTTCATGTTTACTTCCTCTCCTCAAGTGAAAATGTCTGTAATTAAAATACGCTTCCGTACATCCTCTTTTCACACCCCCCTGCGAAGCAGGCGCAGGGAGCTGCTGAGGCTGACAAAGTGCTGCTGCCAGTCAGAGGGAGCTGGCATGATTTGGATGGTGTTTATGTTTATCGCACTTTGCAGGCTGAGATGGGCCCACTGCCAAGGCAGAAGGGAGGCTGGTGGGGAGGGGATGGACGTCAGCAAAGCTCCCATCCCAGCACTTCCGATGAATTACAGCAGCAGCAGTCCATATCTCCCTGCCTGTCACTGCCATATCCTGCCAGAGCCACTGCTGTGATGGTGCTAAACTTTAACACCTGAACATTTGTAAGCCACCTTCTACTCACTGGACAGAAATAGAAATGCCACCTAGTACTTGAGTGCAGAGCAGGTCTGTCACTTTTTAGTTTAGTCTGCTTTCTCTTGCCAATAATTCTGCAAATTTAACTGGTTATAGTTTTTCACTATTTCCTCTCATAAAGGTTCAGCTATGCTAGAACACCAGGAAAAAGTGAAAACCATTTATAAGAAAAAAGGCAGGGAATTACTGATTGTTTTGATAGTATTAAATTAATTTTCCATTTCTTTTTCAGGGGAGTGCTAGTTGGAAGATGAAAGTTAGCATAAATATTGCAGAAAATATTTTCTTCAGTTGTCACCTTGAAAACCAGCTGGGTTTGATTAGATTATAGACTTTTAAAACTGGTAGATATAGCAGTTTATATACCGTAGCTGTATACCTGCATTAGGGCTTGTTAGAGACTTCTTATCTCTAAATCTGCACTGAGCAGGCTCCAGTCCCAAATCCTGGTGCCTGAGCCTTTGCTTGATTACCCAACACCCATCTTAAAAAAACCCAAAAAACTATTCACAGCTCATATCAAAAGTGATCATCTTGATGCTTCAAAACCAGTGAAATGGTGATTTTTTTTTTTTTTACTAACTGTGGATAACTGTATTCAACTTTGTCGTTTCACACTTCTGAAGTGCTCTCTGCTAGCATCCCGCAATTAGGTTACAAAGTTAGACAGCTGTGGAGTTGCTAAGAGTCCCTTTCTGGTGGTTCTTTTGGAGTGTGTGTCTCCCATTCAGGATGAATGTATCAAGAAAAATACTTGACTGCTCTCTACAGCAAAGAGGCTACAAAAAATAAAGCTGAGATTCATAGTTTTTCATGTTCCTTTGACATATAACAAAGGCTTGGCATAAGGCACTGAGAAAGTAGTTATAACTCAGAGAGAGTGGCAGCTTTCTATTTCCACCAGTTACTGCTTTAGCTTAAATTATAGAGATATTTACGATGGATCTAAAGAGACCCCTGATACAGACAGCTGAAAAACAATTTTGTCTTTCAGCCTAAAACAATTTTGCTGAAAAAACCCAAACAAATAAACCCAAAACCTTAAAGATATAGCCAAGATAAAACAAAGCCTAAAATGAAGAGACATTCTGCTCTAGGTGAAAGAAGAAATATGTTGGTTTAGTTATTCTGAGTACAAGATACACTATTCAAGTATAGCATCACACCACTTTAGCTGAGGAGGGATGGCAGAAAGGATGGATGAATATAAGTGGTAGAATACCTTTTTGTAATTTTTCACTGGCTAATTAAGATAGTGGGTTACTTTGGGTGCACCTGCATTAGCATTCCAGTTCATATACGGGGTTTATCTTTCAACCAAATATCTCCAGTTTCCCCATTTCCTGTTATTTGGTTCATACCACAGAACGGCTCAGAGTGCTAAAACTGCGTAAGATGAAACTAAACTGAGGGATGCAGCCCAGGAACATGCCTAACACAGTGCAGCCTTAGCAGGAATTCAGCTTACAGACTGACTTAGTCAGTTCATAGACATAGTTTAAGTCAAAGTTTCATACAGCGAGGACCTCAGTTCTTCAGCCCCAACTGCTTCACTCTACTTCACCTGCTACTTTTCATCTTTACTGTCCTGACTGAGAGATACCACGTAGCCCTGTAACACCATAGAAGGCAGGATTGAAATTGCAGAAATTGCTTTTCTTCTGCCATGTCAAAAATTTGATTCCAGTTATCTTCAGTTATTCATTTAGCCTATTTTTTTCAAGCTATTCGTGCTTGTGTGCTGTGTCAGAGGGAACAGAAAGGTCTAAATTGGAATGAATTTGGTGAGAATTACGCAATACTAAGGAGAAATTTAGGCTTCATGCACAGAGACAAGAGTATGGGATCTACTGGAAGGGGAACTCTTAGAGAGTAAAGCACCATCTGCATTGCTGGCCACGCAAAACTGGGAAGATGAATGAAGTTCCAGTGGAAATTCGGTGTAGGGCCATTTTTTCCTGAGGAGATAGCTGAACACGGTATTTCCATTTTTCTTCTCTTTTAAGTCTAATTTAAATTCTAATGACTAACGTTTTACATAAGAGGTCCCTGCTACAGCCATAAAAGTATTGGACTTTTTTTGCTAATATTGCACAGTACATTGCTATATTAGCCAAATGTCGCTGTGATACAGCCAAGTTCAGATCATACTATCCATAATACAGAACGTCTGCAATTTTTCTTGTTTCCCTGGTAACAACTGTAAATGCACTGACTCCCTGGACTGCTCCACCCCTCCTGCTGCACAGGAGAGGCACATGTGCAACTCAGCTCTGTACCTGTCAAACCAGGCGGACGTTCTGTTTGATCACCCATGGTTTGGTCCCACAAACACCATTCGTTTGGTGATCAGAGGGCAGTGTTAATTTAGTCAAATATCAGGATACTGGGCTGGGGGCGGAGTGGTGGGGCAGGGGGAGAGAAAAAAAGTCACCCATTTGTGCTTTGGTTTTAATCAACAAAGAGAATGGGGAGGTTAAGAGAGCTATCATGTGGCTAGAACTGAGGCAAAGTACTCCTTGCTGGTAAAATGAGGATCGGCACCATTTCTGTTAACGTCAATAATTTCTGATAATTGAGTGCTGCTCAATGCCAAAATATTCTCAAATTCCATACTATGTTGCATGCATGCCAGCAGGGTTTGGCATGAATAATGTTAATACAATGAAGAGAGAAGGAATGAATGAGGATTTTCCATGTGTTGGCTGACAGGATCACTTTGAAACAAATGACCAGTCCTTATTAACGCAGCTATTATTCTGATAAACCAACAAGAATGAATGTGGTATTCATGAAAATGTGATATGCAACATTGTAGGAATCCCACTGTAATTTTACAATTAATTAAGGTACCTGTAGCCGTCATTGGAAAAGATTATGATCTGACCTTAATACTCATGTACTAAGCTGGCACACTGCCTATTTTCAGATCAGCATTAATGAAGATGAGCATTTGTGTGCAAGTCTGTCTCTTATCGTCATTTTGTTCTGTGTGAGTTTATTTAGATAATTCAGCATTTGCCTTAGCAATTATGAGTCATCATACTGCAACAGTGAGTTTCTGTGTGCTGAGGTTTATTTTATTTTTCATCATCACCCATGGAAGTGCGTACAGTTCACCATGATAATGCTGAAGTTTATTTGGTGACTATGAATCACAATTCAGTGAGTAACAGTGGTTACTCTGTTCACCACTGTTGGTAGAATCTCAAAGGGGAAAGTTGCAGATATAGTACTTTCGAGGATGTACATACCTTTTACTGGCAATCACAAACATTCTCTTCCTAGACTCCAGGCTACATGGGTGAAAACTAATTCCAGATTGAAACCATGTAGCTGCAGCTAATGCTATACTGTGCTCCAGGCAAAAAGCTCATTCAACCCGTTCAGCTGAGCTCTCATGACACATAGAGAAAATGGGCATGTTAAATCTGTTATTTGGTGCCTGTTTGGAGTTCACTCCTGTGTAAACAGTTTGAACTATAACGCCCTATTCCATCAGCAGCTAAGCCTTCCACAGGCACCATTATTCTGTGACTTCTGAAAAGAAACCAGCTGGGATGGCACCCAGTTCCAGATTCAACATGTAAGTACGAGTGTCAATATCTGAGCCAAGCGTCCAAATACCCATATTGTGTCAATGGGAAACAAACACTGCAATGAGTGGGGTACAGACAGCTATTAAGCTGGTTAAATGTGAGGACTTGATTGTCCACACACGGTGGTTTAACATCACATGAGACACCACTGCGATCCATACAGACCCCCTGGACATATTGTAGAACCTATGAGATACCTTGCCTTTCTGAATTGACAGTTGGAGGCCGATCAAATTTCCAGTAGACATTAAAAAAAGCACCAAACACTCAAATGTGGCTGAATAAATTGAACTCTAGTTGCATATCTCTGGCTGCTCTGAATAGCCCTCAAGATAGATTAAATCCGTCTTCAGTGGGAGCATAGACACCTTACTCACACATGGATGTCTCCAGCATGGAAACCTAAATTTTGGCTACAGATTCTGAAGCCTGAATTCCACTCTCAGTATGCAATTCAGCTGCCTGGCAAGTGACAAGTGGATGTACTGCAGAGTGTCTTCCTTGGGTTCCAGCTGCCCAGAGATGTCCCTGCAGTCTTCCATAGATCATGAGTGTATTTTCCAGGCATTAATATCCATGGTGCCCAGGTAATCCCAGGCATCATCGATGTCTGTGTACCAGTAACAGAACTGAACCACTGAACCCCTGCTTGGTTTCCTGACTCATGTGTTTCCTCACAATTTGGATACAGCACAAAATAAAGAATGCAGAAGTCCCAATATGGAATATATTTCAACATGGAGGTAACGTGCACTAAAAGTTCTGATGCTCATAATTTTAAGATAGACCAAAATGGCATAGAAAAATGAACTAGCCAATTACAACTGCTAGTTACACATAAAGAAAACATTTATCAGCCCCCTCAAGTGTGGACACTCACTAAATACATTTGAATTTTTCCAATACTTGTAAACACTCCAAGATGGGCTGACACACCACTGGCTGAAATGAGAACTTAATGCATGGTCCAATTATTTTCGTAACCAAATTCCTCAAATTTTTTTTCTCTTTTTTCTTCTTTTTTTTTTTCCTTCCTTTTTTTAAAACCTACCAACAGGGATTCAGAAGTTGCTGTAGTGCTATCCAACTTCTAATATTAAAAATTCTGTCTCATAAAAAGTGGATCTAACAGGCATCAAAGACTTGCATTCCACTACGATTTGAATGGTAAAAAATGTAAAAGCGCAGATCTACACACCTTAATATTCTCAATAAGACTTTCCATCTTACATCTTTTCATCCTTTAACTGGATATGACTGCCAATTGGGTTCATATTAAAAAGTAATAAACTTGCACCGGACATAGTATAGGTATTTTTATAGGTATTTTTATGTAATTGAGGACAAATGACATCTTGATTAAATTATAATTCAAGTAGACACATTTCAATAGCATTATTTTTTCCACTTAGCTACATTAGTCGTTTAACATTTAGTCTCTTCCACCTCATCCATTTGCCTGCATTTTCAGTGAGAGCTCAATGAAGCCAGAATTCTGTCTCTTCTACAACAGAGCTGCTTAATAAATGCTGTTTATTGATCTCATGACATGCACTGTCCTCAAGATCGAATTTATTTGAACAAATGTTTTTTTATTGTAGCTTCTCTTACAAATCATAAGCATAATTATATATTGTATATCTTTAATTCATTACAACAGCATTCCTGATCTATTACTCTGTATACCTGTAGAATAAATCAAAATTTTCCATAGCAAACTCACATAAGAAGAATTTAATTAAACACATATCATCTATCATCCATTTAAAAGAACAAATCTTAGACCCTTTCAGCTGTTCTACATGTCCATTCTCTCTTTCCCAAACTGCCTACAAAACTAGAGAGGAAGTTTACAACATGTTCTCATCATCGACAAATCATTCCCGGCACATCAAGGAAAGAAAGTTAATTGCTGAGACAGTTAAACCTGCTTTTCATGGGCTTCAGAATAGAAGCCTATCTTGAATATTTGGACTGTTTATGGTTATTGAAATTCTGGCCAAAAGGTATTCCGAACAACTTAAAGACTAAAGCTGATCTGAACAAACTATTGCAGAATTCACTCCAGGAAGTTCTGCTTTTAAGTTTTGATGTAAACCTGAGAAGCATTAGCAAAAAAAAAGCGCCCAATGATAGTTCCAAAGGAATGAGCCTCATTTCATTCCTTCTGACATCAAGGTATGGGTTTCCAAGCAAGCAGTACAAGAAGCAAGCCCACAAAATAGTAGAAGAAGGGGGAAAAAAGCAATGGATTTGGGCTCTACACCTAGAGGAAACAGCTGCATCCTCTTTACCAAGTGGAGATGGAAAAAAGCTCCTATCCATTGCTGTTACTTAAAAGGACTGATGTCAGTTCTAATATGGTCCTTCAGTCCATACTGAGTGAAAACTGGCAAATATACTTTGCAGTACAAAATGCTGGTATGATCTTCAGAAGTTTGTCTTTAAGTTCTTTTCAGTAAAACCCTCAAGTTATAACACAAACTAATTTTTTCCAGTTGTGTAGTGATTCTGTCATATATTTTTCCCAAAAGAATTTTTTCTATTGTTTAAACAATGCTCCGAGTACCATTTAACATTTAGTAGTATTGCAGTAATTCTTAATATTTAGTTTCCAGACAGACTTATAATACGTTTTTGCTGGATTGTGAATTTTTTTTAACTAGAAGGCCTATGCTCCCCTATGTCTAACCCAAAATTCCCACTTTCTGTCCAGTGATGATATTGAACTCTTAAGAAGTTATTTCTTCCTAAATGAAGCTACCTCACTTCTTCACCAAGAGCAGAACTTCTCTGGCCAAGTTCTTAATTTATACTAACTGCCAACATCAGAGAGGTCTATCACTTGTAGTCCTGTACACCTTCCCACCTCCCCCAAGGCAAAAAAAAAAATCTCAGACAAGCCAAAGCCATAGCATTTTTTCATTGAGAAAAAGGAAAAGTGTGAATATAGCACATTAGTAATTTTCAGGACCGGTCATAAAGCCAGGTTATTTTTGTTTCCCCAATCAAAGTCATATTATGCAGAATAATTAAACAATAAAATAAGATAATCAGAATTGAGTGGAGCTTTTAAAAACGGCAAGGTTAAAGGTACTTTCGCGCAATGACAGATTTTGTGCAAAATACCAGTGAGCACAGTATGGGACAGTAGTATTAGAGCAATAGTTTTCATTTTCTTGCAGCATCCTTTTGCTTTTCTAGGGAAATGCTCTTCAATTGACTATTTATCTGTGTTGAATACATATTTTCCCAAGAAATTAGTCTTTTGACAAGTAGCTAAGTAACATGAGGATGCTGCTGTAGTGAAATGCTGCATGTAGACATGGTTTGTCCTGTCATTTACCCATGAACACTTTAACAGCTTTGTAAATATCAGATGAAGTCTGTTGGACTTAGGCTCATTTCCAAAACCAACCTCTTTTCTCTCTCCTGTAGGTCTCAAGAAAAAACTTTGCTTTTATTTACAAATTGGCCTGTATTTTTGAGGGAAAGTGGTTCTTCTGAGATTTTGTTTTAATTACCACAGCATATCTCCCACAAAGCTTGCTTCTGTTCTCCTGTAACTCTTTGTAAAATTATTTCTCCAGCCTCATGAACCAGCCCACCTGCCTACATTAGGGAAGGGAAAAAAAACTGAATAATGATGGAGCTGTGATGTTCTAGGGGGGAACAATGGTACACTCCAGCCAAAATCAGGGCAGATACATAATGTTGCATGTGCCTAGCCAGAAACCTTGTGTCTCCTAAGTTATTGTGACTCACGTCAGAGTGTTTTGGTTGAGGGTCTTTCTGTCATTTTCCAAAGACTACAACTCCAGCCCCAGTGAGACAATACTGTTGTGCCAAAAATCTCAGTAAAAGTTACTAATAGGTTATACTTAATACTACTTGTTGGCAAGAATATTTTTCCTCTTTCTAGATACATTATAAGAGAGGTTTTGAGGATTTTTTTTATTATTCCAGTCATTTGTGATACCTTACATGACTGATTTACAGTTAATCATCTCCATGCTATCTTCTCGCATATCGCTCCTCTACTAAATTCAATAAAATATTACTTTAATAATTTCCACTTATCTCATCTCAGAGTAAACAACACTCTAGAAGTACTGACACGCTTAGTAAGGTTAGTTGCTAAGTTCTACCCTTCAACACTACAAATCTTTATGAAAAAATCTAAAATTACTGTGCACAATCTGACAAGTCAGGGTTTTGCCCTCTGAGACAGAGAAATTATTTGAATGAGAAAAAAAAATAAAAAGGAAGAACAAAGCCTTAAGGGATAAAGATTATTATTATATACGGGTAAGTTTAGTGTGGAATACAAATACATATCTCGTGACAAGTTTTTGAAGATTGAACATAGATAAGTGCCAAAATCTTTCTTTACCAAGGCCAGAGATTCCAGAAAGGTGATTAATTCCACTAGTAGGGGAATGTGTTCTTCTCTCTGAAAGTAATGAAGGATAGTCTGCCAGTACTCTAAAAGCTGTCATGAAGTAAAAAGGAACAGATACTAAATGGAGTTCTTCCTCTATCATAGAACTAGACACTGTCCTACCTCTAGGAATCATGAATACAAGTCTCACTGAGATTTGTCCTACTTTATTTTTTTATTATAAAAAACCTTATACCAATATTTTATTTCTCTCCTTTTTAGAAGCAAATCTCAAGCACATTTTTTTTCTAATGTCCTTAAAAGAAAAGACCAACTTTATTTATTTACAACTAACCACTAGTAATTCTATTCTAATCTTGGTTTATAACAGGGCTATCAGTTATAAAAAGAAGCTAACTTCTTGATTAATTTCCTTCTTTGTCCCTACAGTTTCTAAGAAGTCATGTTTAGGTGTACAGATAAGACTTTGAGCTGCACTGAAGGCCAAAATTTCCAAAAAATGAAGTGTGCTGACACAATTAGAAAATCAAAAACTGCACAGATGTCTCCTGTTTTGAAGTAGAATATGGATTGTCTAAATCAACCAGTGCTGTGCTTTCACAAAGCAAGCATGAGGTTACTTACAACAAGGCAGCAGCTGACCACAGGTATCTCTGACCCAGTAGACCGAGGTAAAGAAATGTTGGAAAGAAGACTTTCCCTTGGTCAAGGAGGATTACACTAGAGAACACCTAGGAAAACTTGGCATCCACAAGTCCATGGGTCCTGATGGGATTCATCCACAAGTGCTGAGACACCTGGCAGACACCACAGCTAGGCTGCTCACATTCATCTTTGAAAGGTCATGGAGAAAAGAAGAGGTGCCTGAGGACTGGGGAAAAAAAAAAAAAGAGTCACTCCAGTCCTTCCAAAAGGGCAAGAAGAAAGACTCAGGGAAC
>VZRR01008868.1:280553-313582 GCA_013398015.1 Oreocharis arfaki
GCCAGTCAGCCTCACCTCAGTCCCTGGAGTTCCTCATTTTTGAGTCCATCTCTATCCATGTGGATGACAAGAAGGTGATCAGAAGCAGTCAGCATACTAACTGATTTACACTTGTCTTGGGGTGACTGTATGATGCTGTGTTCCCTATCATCTGCCCAACATGAGTTCTGTGCCTTTAAAGCTAGCTCCAGGAGAGGTGGGAGAGCCAGTGGGATTCTTTAGGCAGTCTGTGTTCAAAACAGAGATAGCTCGCTGGCTTCTTCTGCCCAACTGCTTGGCCTCTGCAGCAGGGAAGAGAGTTACATTCCTTTTGCTTTTTAGCTAGCTTCTTGTTTGTCAGCTAAAGCAAGGAGTTTCCTGGGACTTTGGGTTCTTCTTCTTCTCTTCCGGACTGCTCAGAACACCAGAACATACCGGGAGGCCCTACACGATAGCCCAGAGGGGCCCACACCAAACCCCAGCTCCAGAGACAGAGCAAAGCCACGCCTACAAAGGACTTTGAATTTTACCAGGTTCTCTCCACAGAGAGAAGTTTTATTATTTAGCATTATTCTTTTTTTCTTCCGTGCCTGCGTGCACTCTGCTTGTTAAATAAATAACTTTTTTCCACTTTCCTCTGAGGAAAATTCTTTCCAAACCTGGAGGGAGAGGGGCGGCTGAAACCTGCCTTCTTTGGAGGAGAGGTTCCTTCCGGGGTGTTTCCCTTAATTTGTCTCAAACTGGAACAACACTAAAGGTAAATCATGCTTGTCCCAACTTCTGGAACGAAACAACTACCTCACGGGGTGAGGGGAGAGCAGTGGATATTGTCTACACCAACTTCAGCAATGCTTTTGACACTGTCTCTCTCAACACTCTCATAGGCAAACTCAGGAAGTGTGGACTGGATGAGGGGACAGTGAGGTAGACTAAGAACTGGCTGGACAACAAATGCAGAAGAGTCATAATCAGTGGCACGGGGTCTAGTTGTAGACCTGTCTCTAGTTGGGTCCCCCAAGGTTCAATACTGGGCCCAGTACCGTTTAACTTACTTATCAATGACTTGTATGAAGGGGCAGATACCTCCTCACTGAGTTCGCTGACAACACCAAGCTGGGAGGAGCTGCACTGGGATATCCCAGTGTGCTGTGTGTGCAGCCCTTCAGATGGATTTTGACAGACTGGAGAGGGGGGCAGAGAAGAACCATCTGAAATTCAACAAAGGCAAATGCAGGGTCCTACACCTAGGGCAGAATAAGCTCAGGCACCAACAGAGGCTGGGGGCTGACCTGCTGGAAAGCAGCTCTGTGGAGAAGGACCTGAGAGTCTTGGTGGACTTGGGTAAAGTTTCAGACTTCTACACAGTTTTGATAGGTGATGGAGCCTGCAGAGAGTGAGATTCTTACTTTCCCAAGTCAGAGTACTTTGTGCTAGGTAAGGTGCCCAAACTACTTGAAAGCCTAGAGACAGGTGATTATTCTGAATTTTGTTATCTCTAGAGCAAAATCTAAGCAAAACTACCTTATGATAAGGTTTTAAATTTTCTGATGTTTCATTTTAAACACTAAAAGACAGTGATATGTCTCTGCTGATCTAAGTTTTTTTTCACTGGGTACACATTACATTTACAACTTAGTTGGTATGGAAGTTAATGGCTCTGTTTCATTGGAAAAAGAGATGAGAGCATTCTTGAGCAGTTGTGTTCTAAAACTAACAGCTACATCATGCCTCATGCCAAAAACAAAAGATATGGATGCCTATGGGAGACACATAATTCCATAGGAAAAAAAAAAAAGAGAAAAAGTCTGCATTGTTTGTTTTGGTTACCAAAAATTCTCTCAAAGGTCTTAAGATACTTGAAGATTAGATGAAAAACTGTCAAGAGAGTTTTGCTTTCCTCCGGTCACAAACAGCATTCCCCACTGAACTACACATTCAGGATAAATCTCGTAATTAATATAGGCATGTCCAGGTTTGGGGATTTTACTGTCAATAATATAACCTAATTTGGTTTTACCCCAAGTTCCTCTTTTCTTTTCCTCTCAGTAGAATTCAAGGATATTTTTGGAGGATGATCCTTTTTCTTGGGAAGTGGCCAAGGTTTTGAATAATAAAATGTGACAATAATTAAAAAATAGTTTGAGTGGGCTAATGAACTATGATCCACTGAGTCATGGGTTTCAGAGCAGGTGTCTGACTGCAAGCCAGCTGCGTGGTTTGTTTTTTCTAGTCACGTGTCAAGATATGTTATATCGTCTGGGTCTCTCTTGGAAGCAGATGTGATTTTTTAATGTTGCTTGCTGCTTTTTTGTTTTTATCCAAGATCTGTATTTTCAATTTGTTTGCTTTTCCTTAAACCCAAAATACCTCATCTTCTTTTTGCTTGAAATGGAATTAAATCCGTAAGTGGACTGATGAAAAGAGGATGATCTGGAGTTATTTGGGTTTAAGTAACCTTCTAAACTGAGGACATGAAACTGAGAGAGTGAATTTGACTTCCATTTATGATATATTATTACAGGGAGACGCACGGGAAAAAAAGGTATTGTGTATCCTATATACTCTTGGAAGAGGAATGGCTGTGAAGCAGCTTTTGGGAAACATCCAATAATGTCTTTCCTGAGAAAGAACAAGTTTCTCAGAGCCTTCCAGAGGCATAAGATGAGGCTCAAGTGAATCTGAGTCAGTTCTGGTAAAAATGCCCATCAAACCTGCCAAAATCAACCCACACAGCAATGCTGATTACTCTGTGGACTAGGACTGTGATTTCCATTTAAGTGCATGGTCACTTCCCGCTTTATGTATTGGTATAGCTGCCCTGAATGTGAACCAAGGCATGAGCCCCAGAAGACAGCAAATGCCAGATTACTGCACTAGGAAACGCAGAGAAGAGACTGGTGCTTAAAATCCTACAGAAGGACTGTGAGGCTGCCTCAGAGTAGCCCACTCACCATTCCATATATCTTGAAGCCTACAGCCCTCATGTACTTGCTGTGGTTTAACCCCTGTAAGCAGCTGAGCACCACCCACTTGCTTGCTCCCTCCTTCCGTCAGGTTGGATGGGGGAAAGAACTGGGAGACTAAAAGCACGAAACTTCATGGGATGAAATAAAGAGCTTTAAATAGATAAAGCAAAAACCACACATACCAGCAAAGCAAAATAAGGGTTTCATTCACTGCTTTGCATTGGAAAGCAGATTTTTAGCCATTTCCACAGATAGGGCTTTATCGCCCCCAACGGTTGCATGGGAAGACAAAAAACATTTCTCCAAACATCTCCCCTTTCCCCCCTCTTTCCCTATCTTTATTGCTGAGCACAACATTATATGGTATGGAAAACTCCTTTGGTCAGCTGGAGTCAGCTGTCTCAGCTGTGTCCCCTCCCAGTTTTTTTGTACACCCCCAGCCTATTCACAGGTAGGGCAGTGTGAGGAGCAGAAAAGGCCTTGACTCTGTGCAAGCCCTGCTCAGCAAAAGCTAAACCATCCTTATATTATCAACCCCGCTTTGTTCACAAATCCAAAACATGGCACCATGCAAGATACTATGATGAACATTAACTCTATCCCAGCCAGAAGGAGTAGAGTACTGGTGGGTTCTCAGATTGTGCATTCAGCTCTTCCACAGTATCCCGTCTGCCCCCTTCAGAGTGTGCAAGCTGCAAAAGTGCCCTGGGGTGCTGCAAGTTACTCTAGAACAGCTTATACACCTTGTTATACGTGACTATGCTCTGCAGCAACCCCGCAGCTCCCTATATGCTGACAGGATATTTACAGTTACAGTATGTGTTTTGTACAATTACATTTGGAAAGGGAAATATTGCTAAAGCTCAAGTAATGTCCGATTTCATATCCAAATGAGACCACATGACGAGCTGTGTCTGATTTCTGCACAGAAACATGAAATGTTTCATTCCAGCAAGGCATTAAACCAGGCTTGATTCACATAGCGTATACTTTTGTTTTGAACTTTTGCAGAATTCTGTTCTGTATCTCATTACCAATCCCCAAGAGACACCCCGTCTCTAGCCCTTAAATGGGGATTTTGTCAGGAAGTGTCTCATATACCACAAAGCAAGGTTTCGGGTTTTGGCAAATCAGATATCTGAAGGAAAGTGGATAAACGGTGTCAGAGATGAGCTTTCATAAACAATTTATGTGTGTGCATTTCTCATGGAGAAACAATGAGGAAATAATTTGAAATAACACTAGGGTACATCTCTAAATGTGTTTTGCAAGACTATAAAGATAGAAGCATTAACCCATGTTAGACTAGACTGCAATATTTGGTATATTTATTGCCTGGCTCTTGCCATAGGACTGTTTGTATGCTCTTTTGCTAAGCTAATCAGATGCCAGTACAGTCTTGTTCTTCTTGTGGCCAGGTGGACAGGTGTTTTGTATTGGAAACAGAATGCTTTACTTTAGACTAACACTGCTTAAAGGTGTGAATTACAGACTTCCTGGAGTCTCAATCTCCAGAAAAATCTGACTATGCATTTTGCAGTCAGAGCAGCAAATGAAATTGTTCTTTGGGAAAATAATAGGGAAAACACAAACTCATATTGCACTCCTGCCTATCAGAATTATATCTCACAAAATAGAAACAAATACTCTTTTTAAAAACAACTCATACATCCTGCAATCTTAAATGCTTCCAGGCTTACAGATTTAAATTGAATTATTTGCTCAAAAAGGCTTCACTGTTTTCCTCAATTTTTTTCTTTACAGCCCAGAGATTCAAACAGTAGCTGAATCCCTTAAGGTCACCAGCTGGCTACCTATGCTGGGTACAGTAAGGTTTTCCAAGCATCTTTTACATTCCTCTTCTATATTACTATTTTTTTCTTAATCTAAGTTCCTTTTTTCTTATTATTTTACTGTAAAATGTCAGCAACAGCAAACAGGGTAAACTTCTGTTTGCTTTCATGCTTGAGGCTTGCTGGAGACCACCCAAAAGTCCTGGATATTGCTCACATACTATGTAGTGCTCCTGGTTGGGTGAACAACGTTAACGTTAGCACAGCCTCTCCAGTTCATAGGTAGTTATTCCAAAAGCTATAGGCATAAAGAGATAGAAAAGTGAGCAAAAGATTAGGTAGATTAACTGTAAATCTAATGCTAAAAAGACAATTGAAACAGACTTTGTGTATATATATGCAAATTCTGTACTGGGGTGTGAAACAGTGGACTGTAGCCATTATTCTAGTGCTGTGTTTATTTGAGTAAATAAGGGTAATCTTGGGATGTACTTTTAGCATTCTAGGAATGTAATGCTGTCTAATTCACCACCATTTCTGCAATGTATGTATAAATGTTTTCCTCCCACACCATTCCAAATATATGTGTTGCATGTCTCTTTGCCACTGAGCTTTGAAGCATGAATTAAGGAGCAATCAAAGCACTACACTGTGTGTCTTTTGAGGCAATTGTCTCAGATTCGATAGGAAAAGAAATTTTCAAGATGTTCTATTTCCTTTTCTTTCAACTTATTATAGCATAGTGTAACTCCAGCAATATTTGACCTCAGCTTACACTGGTCTCATCTCCTGTTACCCATCAGCTCTTTGAAGGCTTCACTGACCTTCATTTTAAACACTGCTTCTCATATGAACAAGTGGATATATTCAAATGTAATGATTTCAAACAGCTGATTGAACAGGACAAAGTCATAACTTATCCAAAATGCTTTCTGATTTATTGCTACTGTTTGAAGACTACATTTATCAGCCTGATTGGGTTAACAGAGCAGCTAATAAACCAACGTGCTTACTCTTTGACAGCCACAGGTAAATATGTATGGGTAAGAACCAAGATTAAAAATCTGCTATGAAACAGATGCTGAAACTAGTTCAAAGCAAACATTTGAAAAAAAAGAATTAGAATTATTATAAGGTGCAGCAGGTAGCCTAGCAATTATTTAATAGTTTCTGGCACAGAGGATGCACAGTAATATTGCCTGTCCTGAAGTGATTAAAAAGCCATATACCCTACATCCACCACTACAGCATTTTCTCAAATTCAATCACTGCTTAACAGTTGAAAATAATACTTTTCAACAGGTTAGGAAAAGAGACAAAGAACTATATAATCTCTAGCTAATATTCCAGAGACTGTTGAAAATTACAGCAATGGCTTTTGGACAAGATGCCAGTAGTACAAAGTTCAAAACTATGACGTTATTTAAATATGCTGGAAATTTTCATACCCACAAAAAGTTAGTGCATAGATTTTACGTGTTATCCCAAACTATGCTTACCACTTCAATGTTCCTGCCTCTTGTGGAAACACAGATGAATTAGTAGCATTGAGCTGTATATGTAGAATGTGTATATATATTTATATATATATATATATCACGTGAGTATATATATATAGCGCATATATATGTATATATAAAGCATGTATTTATATATGAACAAACCCTCTGAGACATGGGAATAGACATGGGAATTCTTTTATCTTGATGGAAATCTAACATCTGTAATCTTCCATATCCAGCACAGTTTCTATAATTTAACCAGTTGGGGGCAAAAGTTTAAATTTACTTTTGAGTATACTGATCCTGATCAGTGAAAAAGAGCCAAAGAACAGACTACTTCCACAGAGAAGTCTTATCCTCACCTTTCACATCTTTTACATGTTAGGCCACTCTCTGACTGATTAGGGGTGTGCCGCCTTCCCCAAGACAAAACCTTTGGGTCGTTGAAAAGCCAATTTCCACTGGTAACAACTTCCCCCAAGAAGACTGAATTAAGTGCAGCAGTTTGGCTACCCTGTTCAAGTTGAGTTCAAGAATCCTGCCTCGACACAACAAAAGTACTCACTGGCTTTTACGGTCAGATCTGTGATAAACTGGATGTAGCCCAATGTTCTAGTGAGTTTCATGTGGAATTGTGTGGTACTTGTTTTTTGGGGGTTTTGGGGGGTTTTTTGGGCTTTTTTTGTGTGCTTTTTGTTTGTTTGTTTGTTTGTTTTTGTTTTGTTTGGGTATGGTTTTGTTTTTGTTTTTGCATGGTCATTTGAACCTGAAAGCATGGAAGAGCTAAAAAGAACAGCAAACATCTGCATAAGTCTGAGATGCACGTGTCACCTGGGATATTGCAAAGTAGGTATGTTTCTGCATGTGATCTGTCTTGCTGAAAAAATTTACCCCCCATAAAGGGGATGCACAATGCAGTCACTTGCCTAGCCTAGGCACTAGTGAGCAATTCCCTGTATAGGCCACCCGGCACGAGCAGGAGTACCTCAGAGGCACAGGAGAAGTTCATTCAAGAAAAGGCTCTGTGGGAAGACCACAAGTGCCTTCACAGGTGAAGCCATTCTCTACAGTCAGGAGAGGTGGCCACATCAACTCAATTTTTCAGCCTCCTTCTAAGGATGAGTTACACACCTCCTCTCCATTGCTACAGTAATATTTCACTTCTTGTCAGCTCAGGAACTGTAATTCTGAGTCTAGAGTTAATATTGTATCCTCAGCTTTGATTTTGAGCACATCTGCAGAGAAGTGGGAGCACTCTTCACATCAGCTAAGTGCTCTGTTCAGGCTGGGGAGGGGAGAAGAATGTGTTCATTACATTCAATGAGAGTCTGCTGCACTCAAGTGGTGAGAGCTGCTGGTGTTTAAGACAACTTGGGTATCTCTACACACCACAGCACCTTTCTGGGTAGACCTTCCATGATGCTTGATGTGCTCCTTCCAGCCTGCATTGCCAAACAGCTCCTATGTATGGTCTTCAGACATTTCACAGAAAAAACACCAGAGAAAATAAAAACCCAGCAAAAAGACAGGGCTAGCACTTCACTGCTGTTGAGGGGTCTTTTTCTCACTTCTCCAACAAGTCCAGGAGTTAGAAAATGACAGAGTAGAAAGTGTTGTGAGACCTCTCATTCCTGTTCATTTCATGGTAGGTCTTCAGAGTGATTTCATTTTCACACCAGCAAAAGGAGCCTTCTCTCAGCATCACAGATGTATTTGTTTGGGTTATTCTTTTTGCTCTATTTACCTTATGACTGTTGTGTATGTCCCCTTGCACCTGCTCAGAAGCAGACATCAAATGAGCCTTGGAAACAGTAAACTGTGCTAACTTCCTTTCAGATCTCTGTTCAATACTCCGGTGGCTGCTGGGCAGGCTGTCTTGTCCTTACTGACTGTGTTCGTTTGAACTAGCAGCTTAGAGATGAGTTATCATTCCCCTGAGCTATCCTTTACTCCCTTTCATTTTTAATCCATACAGTTTTGTTCACCAATTTGGCTGGTCGCATTTTCATTTTCACTGGAAATAATACATATCCTAGTGCTGAAAGTTCCCTTCTTTCTTTCTAACTAAAAGTTCCTGATTTCCTTTTCCCCTTCTAATTAATTTTCCTCAACAATCTCCACCCCTTTTAGCTGTCTACTCGTAGTATTCCCTAAGTTAACTTTAATTTACATGTCTGAACCAAATGTACTTGGTATTTTAAGTAGATTAGGACTCCATTCCTTTGAAGTAGTCATAATATTTGACAAGAAGCTTTCTCTTCCCCTTCCCCACACCCTCCCCAAATGAATGCAATACCCTTGGAAAGGTCTGGATGCTCCACTGCAGTCTAGGGGGAGGGAGGAAGACATCTGTGTGTATACATAGGTACACTTTCAGATTTGCATACTTTTGCATGCGTACTTACGTGTTTGGCCATTCTGAAAATCCAAACCTGCCACAAAGTCAAAGCAGCACAGGGGCCTCCCACACTGCTGAGCCAACAGTCCTTGGCCCTGACCTGAAGAGATCCCCTCTGTAGATACAAAACAGTTGCATCTTATTAAGGAAGAAGATAAGCTACTTTTCTAGAACTGTAAAGTTCGTGCAGCATGAAAGGGTAACTAATTTGTGAGCAGGAAAGGAGTAGAGCCACATTTCTGTCAAGAGAGAGGGGTAGAGAGGAAAGAGGTACTGCATATCATTAAGCTACTTGATCACATATGTCTTTTCAAAGGAGAGAAGGAGACATTAGCAGCAAACAGAGGAACATTGTCATCTGCAAACATAAATATTTCAGATTTCAGGTACACTGGGAATGTCATTAATGTAAAAACTGACAGGAAAGGGCCCTGGAGTCAGCAATGACCGTGGGAGGCACTTCAAGAGACAGAAGAAGGGGCTCTGACAACAAGCACTGTAGTAATAATAATAAACTCCTTTGAAAGTCATGCAGGAGAAAGGTAGAGAATCAGGACAGAGAAGCTGTATCCTTGTATTTCAGTTCGGGTTTGGAGGGGCAGAGGAGAGGAAAGGAAGAACCTGCCCCTTGCGCTGTTAAGTGCTCTTTTTGCAGGGGGTTAAGTAAGTTAGTGCCTGTGGCATGCCCTCCATCCTACGTCAGAGAAAAGGTGATCAATACGTTCAAATAGACCCTGGCCAGTGAGATGGTGAGATGAAGAGAAGACATAAATGGAGCAATTAATTAGAAATAATTTAGATTTAAGGTGGAGACGAATGATATTACTTGCCAACAGGGTCAACAGATAGAGATTAAATAGGAGCTTCAGCCACATGATGTGTTATTCCCTGTCAACCAGAATATTGTCCTGGAAGGCTGGAGAGGCAACAGAATAAAAGAGGTGAAAGGGTCAGCAATTGCTGTAGAGAGTATAGGCTAATTCTTTATTGAATGAACATCCAAGTAGGATGGTCAGGGTCTTTCTTTTTGGTCCCATTCCACATCTAAAGTGCTCATTTTAATGAACTAAACAAACACTAAACTGCTTAGCAATTTTTTTAAAAAAATCAAACAAAAAAAATACAACAGGTTGTATGAGAAATTTTGATTCCTTATGTGATTCCTTATGTGAAACCTATTCATATGTGAACTTGGGATATGAATGGTTAGTAGTGGAAGAACCTCCACGTTACTCACCATCAGGGTTAACAAGGACTATTTATTTCATATCTACATTATACAATTACACAGACATCCCCATGTAGTTATTGGAGAGTTTAGACCTATAATTAAAAAATAAAATGAACATAATAAGTAATATTTTTGACAGCTGCCATTTGGTTTCTCATTACTTATGATGAAATTATATCACATACTAGTAAATGTGCTTTGGCGTGCTTCAGTATATTTTTAATGAAGTCTTAATGGTTCTGAATCTCAGTATGGCACCCTGCTATTATGTATCTTCTGAGAAATAGGAAGAGACAAATCAAAATATTATGGATGCAAATTACCATGTGGTAGGGAGTGAGGACCCCCAGTATTATTATTGCCACTTCTTAAAGCAAGAAATTAATCCATTTCCAAGGGGAGATGGGAAGGAGGGAGGGGAAACAAAAAGAAGCAAGCTTGTTGCTCTTTCAAATTGGTCCTGATCCAAAGCAGGAGCCCTAAAGAACTTCCCTCGTCTAAATTTCCAGACTGGAACCAATCGGTTGACCTTTGGCCTTTTATAACTAACTGCCCTAGAAGCTCTGGGTATTAAAGGAAATATATTTAAAAAGCATGTCTTCATTTGTTTTAATGTTTTAAAATTTACCATGCTAATCAGTAAGTTAGAATAATCTTGAAATATTAACTGGCCATTTGTAATCTTTTTATCAACTACAAAGAACACGTAAATGGATCCCAGCTTTCCTCCCTGGGGGAGATAAGGAGTTTTTCAACTGATACCTCCATGGCTGGAAAGCCTGGGATCACTCCACAACACGTGGAGACTTCCAGACATTATTACATGCACTGAACAAATAATGTTTGTCTTTAATAATGTCCCCTCCAGATAGAATTTACCCAAATGTAAGCAACTTTGCATTACTCAAACACTTGAAAATAATGCAAAGATCCAGGACAAAAATGCAAAGCAGACAGCAAAAATACAGTGCTATAGTTGAGCTTGATTCTGGCTAAAGTGGTTTATGCAGGTGTCTGAAGGGCTGAACTAAATACTAGCGACAACTGTCTGACATGATGAGTACCTGGCCTGTCTTCTGTGGACTGATCAAAATGTGCTTAACCCAAATAAAACTTTAAATGGCTCCTTGATCAGAAGAATAACAAAAGCAGCACCTTCTTGTAGTCCTTGCATTTTAGAAGGAAAAGACACATCGCTAATATACAAAGAAACAAAGTGAGTCTCAGGCAAGTCAATTTTAGTGAAGAGAGCAGCTTTATTTCTCCAAACAATACATCAAGCAGAGGAGCAAAGGTAAGAGAAAGATTTACTTCTTCAATAAGTAGTAAGCAACATGATTTCACTCAGTGTTGAAGGAGACAAACACAATTCTCCCGTTCAGATATGATGAAGGCTACCAATAAAAACACAAAAAGTAAGAAATATGTGGTCTGATACTGCTGTAAATGGCCAGAAGATGTTCTGATTTGCAGTAGTTACCTATTCACAGTGCTCTAACTTTGACTGGCAATTTCTGTTATGCAGTATGTTGGCATGAAAGAACAAGATGGTGCCTGCGTCTGCTCCTGGAAAATGAGAAGCAAACATTGTCTCACTGATGTTACTAAAAGACATCAGATCTACAAGGAGACACATGCATACATGATGGTAGCACACTTATGCCATATGCATTTTAGTTGCATGATGGTAATACAGTGTCCACATTAGTGACTAACTGAAAAAAATTTAGGAAAGTCTACAAAATGTACACAGGTGACCATAGAGGTGCTAATTCTCACATGGACAGATTAGACAAATCAAAGAAATAAAATTTTTGTGCAGCTTTTATCAACAACCACACAATCTTAAAGGTACAAGCATCGAAAAAAAAAAAGGAAAAGGGTTTCCTTCTAGAATTGCAAAATGTGGGACAGTGTAATAGCGAAATACTACCCATGAGACAAGATCCTCTCCCTACATACAAATAGTGCTGCTAAATTATGCATAGGAAAAGGGAAGAATGGCTTCACTCACAAAATTGTTTTTATGTATAAATATCTGCATAAGAGCTGCATAAGAGTTATCAGGCTGAAAAAAAAAAAGTGAGAATGCATTTTTTGGTTTTATGTCATCACACATTTTCTCTGTTTGTTCTTCCCACCTACTCAACCAGTAACTCCTAAACCTATTGCTCAGTTTCAATGTCCTCGATGGGGAGTAATATTTCAAAGATATTACGTACCTATACATATTCTTAAAATAAATGTTCAGGTAACGGAGATACCCTGCTCAGAGAAAAAAAATAGGATGAGTCAGAAAACTGAATGCACACAGGAGAAAGACATTACAATGATAAAATCATGGAAGGAGAACTGTAATTTGATCAGGGGACTGTATCTTATTAGATATTAGACAATACAAACACAAGGAACAAATTCTTAAAAAAAAAAAAAAAAGAGACCCACACAAAAACCCCAAACGGCTGCAGACTGATGAGTCCAAGAAGTTGTGTCCAGATGTAGCTAAAAGGAAGCTTTCCAAGCTCTCATCAGTGAAGATCTAGTGAATCTCCCCCACAGTCTGGAGAGCTACACAGCTGACTTACACTGGTGCCCACTCTAGGCTGAGCTGAGAGCATCTTCAGACAACTTTGACTTTATTGACTAGATGTTCATAGGCTGCAATAGCAATGGTCTTCCATGGCATTAGACAAATATATTTAGGCAACAGAACTGAGCTCTGATAACTATCTTAAACTTTATTTGTTCCAGTGATAGTAGAACTGCTAGCATTTCTGTGCTTTCTGAACATTTTTCTTCCTGTTCTTTCGCTGTTGTCATTCTGCCATGATCAGATTACTGCAACAAGAACATCTGTCACTGCCATCTTTGTAAGCTGCCATCTCTACACAGGTTTTATACATTTCTTTTTACCTGCCACAATTTCTAGTGTGGCCGTGGGCTCATAATAGCCACAGACATCCTTGAGCATGCACCACAAAACAGATTACCACAGCTCTAGAATACCTGTGAACAAGATTACAGTGAGCAAAGTGTTACTGTAACTCAAGGACTTTTTAAGCAAAATATATTTGCGGACTTCATAATAATTCTGAGGGCATAAATAGTATCTAATATATCTAGGATTTTGTTCCTTATCACACACTCTTATTTTGCTGATTCTCTAATGCCTTTAATGTAGTCATGTGCATCTATTCAAATCAGTACTCTTATAAAAACCTAGCTTCAGATTTCTTCATATACATTTGAAGATTTTTAAAGACAAACTTCCATGACAAAGATGCAGAGAAACTATTTTTTAACATTATTTTTTTCCTGACATGTTTGTATCTATAGTGAGAACAAATTTAAACAGCAAGCTGGAACAGAATTCCAAAAATTTTTGAGAGAAAGTACCCCACATGATTTGTAAATATTTTTGAATTCTCTACAATTGGAATTAAGGCTGTAGGAGCCACTGAAACACTTCCTTGTGCTTAAGTGAGAAAAGTTTTAGAAGACTGAAAGCGAGGACCAATGTAGCAAGTTCAAATAATATTTTAAAAAATGAGCTTCCTTAGTGATCAAAAAGAACAAGGACATTTAGGTCACATGGTCATTGATGATTTAATGCCTAGTGGTAGGTCTTAGAGTGTGAAAATACAGAGGAGGTCTTGAGGAAAGAAGTGATTGATGTACTGCATGTGGACAATGAACTACGTTGATCAGCTTAACCCATTTGCCTAAAGAAAAAGGAGGATGAACTTGGGAGTTCAGCACTGCCTTTTAAACTCCAAGGGTGCTGTTAGCTGGTAAATTGACATCTTTGACATTCTGCACTAGGGGCAAGGCAGTAAAGTATCCCTAAAGATGGTTTTCAAAGGTGCAGAACCACAGACATGCAGATATGAACAGTCAGAAAAATGATGACTCTTGTGATGGAGAGATGAATCCATGCCTGTTTGCATACAATGGGTTTAACCTGCTGCAAAAATGGGATAGGGCAATTAAATGAGCAAAAATTTGCATTAAGCAAAATTAGGTTGTTCACCTACAGTCTGGCAGGATTAATCTTCACACAGTTCACCTACTCAAATCCTGTTTGTTCAGGATTTGTGCCAAGATGAGAGAAGTATTTCTGATAGGCGGAGTGCAGGCTTCAAGTATTTATAAACAGAGGGAAAGAAAAGGATCTGAAAGATCCTTCAGATTGCTCACATAACTGTTAAACTCATGTGGAACATGGTGTCAACCCCTGAATGCACTGAGAAAAGGAAGCATTCAATGAGGAAAATTTAATAAAAACAAACATATTCTGATAGGATTACAGCATCAAAAGCGCATGTGTTCCATATGTTTTTATTTCTCTTTAAAATTAGAAAAAGTATCTTTGCTTGATGCATCCTGTAGGGCACTAAGCCAGAAAACACTATTATACTATTTCTTGCTTCATAAAGAATTTCATTTAAACTATGAACCTTGTGATAGGTAATTATATGCAGGAAGCAGAGCACATATGAATTTTATATTTATGGTCTACACTGAGGTCACAATTTAAATTCTAAAAACTGCCTTCAGAAATACCAGTTAGTGTGTCGTTTTTATTTTAATTGCATTTCCTCCCCTCTGGTACAGCATGATCAACTGAAAATCAGAACACATGTTTTATGTAACATATTTAAAATCTAGCAATAAACTATTACCATCCATATAAACATTAAACCCATTTGGAATGCTGCTAACAGAGAAGGGGGGAGGTCGTGGGAGGTGCTAGTAGATCCTTTTGCCCAGGAGAAGAAAACAGCATTAAAAAATTTTCACATGCTCCTAATAACAACTGCTGTAAATGAACTGCTCTCCGTCTTCCCAAGGTGCAATCACTATAACTTTTTATTTCCAACTACAGATATCTTTAAAAAAGATTTACCAATCTTTTTTTTATGTCAGTGAAATAGAAATATGTCAGTTCCTTTTGTTGCAGTAAGTAACGGCACCAGAACCAGTTGAGGCTTAGAGAGGATCTAGTTCCACATCCCATCCAGTCAGAAGTATGGGACTGCCAGTACCAGAGGTTGTGTTGCTTTTCCCCAAGGGTCTATTTTTTCAAAGTTTAATACTGAATGTGGTCTCAAATTTGGGAGCTGAACATGAACCCTGATGGTGACCTTGTACTGGCTGTATACAGTACTCGTAAAACTCAGAGTGCCCTTTGCCTACTGACTTTTGCATGTGGGCTGTGGCTGGTCTCCAAAATGTTGGCAGTGACTGCTCTTACCCAAGATGGTTGTGTGGTTACAGCACCCTCATGGCAGGGCATGTATTCTGCCAACTGCCATGAGGAGTCCTGCTGAGAAACCCTATCTTCTGCTCTCTGTGTCCAGGTTTTAATCCTCCACTCTACAGAAACTCTTTGGGCAGGCTGGGGCATTCATCTAGACTTCTTCTGTACTTGAGGAGAAAAACAAAATCTACTGAAGGGAGATTTAACTCATCATAAAACCCAATAACTCCCCAGGCAGATGTGATAAATGTCTAGAGAGGAGGCTCTCTGTTCACAAAACTGAAAGTCTAGGGCAACACCCTGAGAGTTAGAAGACCACAGTCAAGTGGAATGAATCTTTTGTGAAACAGATAAACAGTTGTTAAATGAACATCTTTCAGACTATCTTAATTCATGTGACCAGAGTTTTTAACTCTGGCCTGGAGGAACATATTCCAGAGAGGAGCAGTTAACTTCTGTGATCCTTTTGGTCTCTTCACTAGGAGTGATGACAGGACTAGACATTGCAATGACATTTTTATGTGACAAATTTTCACAAAAATTCAGTGAGCTATCAGTTCTTTGTGACAGCTCAGGGCGGCAATCAAACAGGGATGGTCAGACAGTTTCAGATTATTTTAATTTAATTTTTTTTTGTATTTTCGTGTCCCCTATTCTAAAGGAAATGTCTGGATGTTCAGGACTCAGTCACTGTGATTGGAACAGGATATACACCTTTGACCTTGAATTTTAAAATACACCATATAACACAACTCCCTGCCATCTAGTTTCTATCATACCTTCATCATTTGTCATAGAAAATTTTTTGATTGACTTAACATTGATACTTAACATACATATGCTGAAGCTGAAAGAGCCAGTTCCTCAACTGGTACAAGTCAGACTAGTTCTATTAACATAAATTGAAGCTGACTGATTTATACCACCTGACAAAAGAGACCAGTATGTAATAAAAATCTGAAAGGCCCTTACATTTTACCTGACACTTACAGAGGTTTTAATCAAATTCTACATTTGCTTGTTTGATTTTTGGCATAAGAGATTTTTTTTCTTAGTATTTATTGTGCCTCAGAATTAAAACAAAAAAAGCCCAAAAACCAAAACCACATAGTAAAGTGTTACAATTCATGAGCAAGTTATCTGTGTGATAATTAAAAACAAAAAGAAGCTGTGAGCAAAAGCCAGATTAAACTGCCAGTTGACACACAAGTGAGAGCAATGACATCTTATTAAATAGGGGACTCACATGTTCCCTTCTGCCTCAGTGGGACTTTTCATGACATGGAGATAACTCCACATGGGAATAGAAATATTTACCCAGATGAAAATTAATGCCAGCTCTTTAAAAATAAAATAATATCTTTTGAGACATTATTGTCTGAATTTCAATCATAGGAAACATTGAAAAATATGATGTTGGGTCTTTAAATTTTCACTACATAATTTTAAATACAAAGACACTACCTATGGCAAGGAAGTCCTAGAACCATAAATCACTAAGGAAGCCATAAATCACTAAGAAAGGATAAGAGGATATTTTGGAAAACTATGATGATATATCAGTCTTTTTCTTGGATTACTCCCTAGGCATTTGTTATAGGCTGTATGTGGATAAGGACATTGGGCTTGTTGGGCCTCGGTCTGATCCAGTAAAATTATGATTGTGCTCTTCCTTTCAACTGACGACTGAATAACATGTGACCTCACAGTCCAAAAATAAATTAAATCCCCAAAAGTACTAATGAAATAGGATTGTAAATTGATTGAAACTTTTCACTTGAGGGGATTGCTATGAAGCTCGTAGCATTGCATTTGAAATTCTCTGATTTTTTAATGACATTTTCAAAGAAATAAAAATAAATGAAAGATAAGAAACAAAACAGTGCATTTGGTAACACTACCAAATTCGCGCCTTTTTTAAAATTTTCCAATGGGATAGAAAACCAGCAAATTTTGACACTGAATATTTTTAAAAATATTTCAAATTCTGAAGAATTTTTTCAAGACTGAAATGAACACTTTAAGATTAGTTGAAGCAGAGTCAGAAATACCCCTTTTTCCCACATGATCAGGGCATTTGCACACAGTTGACAATATTAGTCCTTAAGTTTGTAAAGTGATGGGATCACTGGAAGATTTGAGAGTCTTCTAAATCTTGGGTTTGTGTCCTTGCTCTTTATCCAACATAATATTAGGGATATAGCAAAGTATGACATCTGAACTCCAGAAACCACACTCAGTAATTTGAGCAAATGTATGAATGCAAACAACAGAAAAGAATCCCACAAGGCAGGGTAAAGGCTATTTAAAGGAATGGTATCTAATTCATATATACTACAGTTTCTTTTATGGCGAATCTGTAAATAACTTTTCATTGTAATATGTCATGAGGCACAAGAACATATGCTGTGTTGAATTCCAAACATATGACCTCTGCTGCATTCCTTTCATCTAATCATTATATAATTCTGTCAGCAGGAGCAATCAGGTTTGATGCGCTTAAGTGTTCGCAGAATTGAGCTTGGGTACTTTGAGAGTTCATTCACTTAACATGGGTATCATAATTTTGGGAAAGTACTCAATCTCTTAGAATGGATTTTTTTTTTTTTACTATAATACTTTGGTTCTTTAATTTTGAGCCATTACTTTCTCCATTAAAAAAAATGATCAGCAACACTGAAGTTGCTTAGTTAATTTTCATTGTAATTCAGGTTGCACATTTCTTGGCTGAGCCAAACAGAAATGATAATTCCCAAATTTTTACAGCAGTCAGCAGAAGTTGGTCAACATACATCTGAAGAAGAGCTGTGTTTTAAGATCGAATATTTCCACAATTTCTTTCTAACACACCAGTAAAATATAACTCACGGAAATTAATTAATTCAAGTGGTGCATGAAAAGACAATGATTATAGATTGTACAAATGCCATAGTGATGAGAGGAACATGTGACAGAAGTCATCATGTTATAAATTGTTGCAGCGCTGGGTGTTGTTTAGCTGCTGCAGCTTTCCCTGGGAGCGCAGCGGGGGCTTCTTGGGACAAGGCAGGGATTCTCTGCCCTCCTGCAGTCCATCTCGGACTCCCCGCACCGCTGCCCCAGCTGCCAGCCTGCAACTTCAGTGATGGCAAAGGAGGTGAGAAGGCTCTCCTCATGGCACTGCAAAGGTCTTTATTCCATGCTGCCTCCCCAAAGCCTGGAGCCAGCACACGGGCTGGCCCCCAAAGGCAGAGGAGAGGAGCTGGTGGCAGGCTGCTCCCAGGGGCAGAGAGAGAGAGAGAGAGAGTCACATGGCCTGGAGCCTCAGTTTACCCGGGTGCCAGGGGGGCGGGGAGAGCACATGGGCAAATGGTTTCAGGGCACAGGGGTGGTACATGGGCGGAGTTGGGATACAGGAGCAAATAGGGAGAACTCGAGGAGTGGCCAGGACTAGGGGCAGGGGAAGGAGGGAGACCCCATGGAGAGGGGAGGAAGCGATCAGTGAGAGGGGGTACAGCGCCACAATAAATGAACGATTATGGCCCTGATGTATTTTCTAACACTTCCAGAGTGTGAGAGAGCACTTTTAAACCTGAGCAACTAACACTCAGCTAAAACATTTTGAATGGTGAGGGTTTACCTGACTCAATAATGACAATCCTGATCTCTATAACTCAGTTAGTTACTCCAGGCTCCTGTTACAGACAACTGAAAGTAAAAGGCACTTCATTCTTTTCCAAACAGTGTCTGAAACAGGTTAGATGAACAGTGACCTCAGAGTGCCTATTCCTCTCCATTTCACTAGGTAAGAGCATAAGAAAGCTCTGGGAGTTTCACTGTTCTTATCACATTCCCTAGAGCCAAATTTTCATCCATATTTTGGTCTGTTTATCTGAATAAAATGGAAAAGTAGGATGGCCTTCCTTTTTAGACACTCTCATTCCTTCAAATTCTTTAATAAACCATTACAAAATGAGTTTTCTTTCAGTATCTGATGCTCTTCTTCTTTACAAACAAACCATCTTGCAGAATATCTTGCCTTCAACTTCTCCTTTTCATTTGGACTAATAATAATAATAGTAATAATAATAATATTGTAATAATAACAACAATATATTATATATTATATATTATATATTATATATTATATATTATAATTTAAGGGGGGTTTTTTGTTTGTTTGTTTGCTTTTTGTTTTTTTGGGGTTTTTTTGTCTGAAGAACAGGAGAGTTAATGACTCATAACTTTGAAATAGTTTATAATAATTCACCTGAGTGTCATCTGATATATAGGAGAGCTGGAACTAAAGAAAAGAGACTATGATGCATATGTAATATATGCACGTTTATTCACCTGAAGCCATTACATTTGCACCAGCAGAAAAGAGAACAGAATCAATCCACAGATGCCAGTGCTTTGCTCTCCAAAATTTTCTAAAACCTTCTGTACACCTAATTACATCTACTCTTAAACTTTTGTCTAGGAGATATATAAATGAGTCAGGCTCAAAGCCAGTTTGAGAGGTACTGCTTTATACAAACTGCAGTATATCCAACACAAAGAATTGCTCCTGATATAGGCAGGAACAGGAACTCACCTGTAGGTCTCCTTAGGCATCACCTGGGCTGTTCAAAGAGTAGTTCCTCTGTTGTGATTTGTTCTTATTTTTCATAGAAACATTTAAAAAATTTTTGGAATGGAAACAGGAAATTTCTTAACATCTTGGAATGTTTATAAGAGGGGAACATCATTTCCCCTCTGGTTTTAGGAGTAGCTGCTTTTACTTTTTTAGCTATATATTTATAATCAATACAAGTAATTATGATAAGATAAACTAAATACTTGATGGATCACTTAACCAGAATCAACCGTGAATGAAAAAAGAATAATTTTGCTGTAGCAGAAAGTAAAAACCTAATTAGTGAGATTTGCTTTCAGTTCTGACATGCGAAAGAGTAAGAAATAAAAAATAAAAACCAAAAATAACCAAAATAAAACAAATAAGAAATAAAAGATCAAATGCATTTATAAAACCAACATTTGCAGAAGAATCTAAGAATTGATTATTTACTGGCCATAGATTAGAAACATCACCAGCATGCAGGATGTTCATACCCCAAACTGAGTATTATCTGGAGAATCTGTTCTAGAATAAAACAAATTCAATTACTTACAGTTGTTACACAAGACAGCAGGAAAAAGTTTGCAATTCTCATAAAAATTCAACACAGAAAACCCATTTCTTTTAAGACTGGGAGTAACCCATTTCACACCAGAGAATTATTTGTGTTTAATAAGTTCAGAGTCAACTACTCACAGCAATTTTAAGTTCCCATGCTCCTTGTAGAAATCTCATCTTTGACTTTCCTTCTTGGAAAGCTGCATAACCTCTTCAGATAAGTATCCAAATGAAAGAAAAGGGGTTCCTACAGATATGGAAGTCCTTCAGTGGAGCTGGGCAGGATAGACCTTCCAGTAACCCTCCAGCATCTGCCTTCTCAGTCCTTCTGCCAGGCAAAGAACATGGAAGATAGTGCAGTGCCTCTCACTACAGTTTCCAAAGACAGACTCAGCATCAAATCACCTAGGCAAGCCACAAGAAGAAGAAGATTTTTCCAAGAAGCCCCTGTGTGTCAGGGCAGAGCTGGAAAGAGCCTCTGTGCACAGCCGTGCTCCCGAGCAGCAGGAGCCATCAGCCAGCCATCCCTGCAGAGAGCAGCTGCCTCGAGCAGCATCTGCTCTTCCATACACCAGTGTTAATGGTACAGCACAACAGCAGACTCAGGTCTGACCCCTTCTGCCCTGTGCCAGGCATCAGCAACCACTTTGGGCAGAAACAGGAACCTGTCTCTGCTTTCTGTCCCCTGCATGGTGCTCTCAAAGCAGGGTCTGCTCTGAGTACCTCCCAAACAGCAGGCTGCATCCTCCAAGTGTATGAGGACATACACCCAGCTGCCTGTGTGCACTGCCTCTGCACCTCCTATTCACGATGTAGGCATCCTTATCAGACTCTTTCCTGCTCGTTTTGACCTTGTCCCTGCCCCCTAGCAGTTCCCTCGCTCAAGATATCAGAACCACAGGTCTGAAAAATCTAGCACTTGACACAGAAGACTAATTTACTGTAATGTCAGGTGCAGAGAGAGGAAAGAAGGGAAATGTATTTTTAGTGACAGTTGTAGAAATGCAGTAAATTGCAGGTGCAAGTAAATATTTCAGGGTAATTAACTAAAATCAGTCTGCAGAGGTGTTCCAAAGTGCCTAGAGCTGCAAAATATTTTTGATAATTTCATCAAGATTCTTAACTCTGTGTTCAAACCAATTATTATGATTGTTTATTTGTTTTCCACTGGTTGTTGAAAAGATCTAGACACCAGCCTGAATTTCCTCCATTCAAACCTATCTCACCTACACTTGATGAGAAACCTCTTGAATATTTCCCGTGCACAGCTGAGCCAGAATTGGCAAGTACTGTAAATCTCAGGAGAATCCCGTATCTTATCAGATGTTCTAAGAAGGTTTAGCGAAGTCTGGATAAACAAGCAGTGTTTTAGTTGTCTTACTAAACTGTATTTTCGAAGTTCACCCATCACTTATCATAGTCTGATAGCTTGTCAGAGATCATTGCAAAGAATTCCCCACTGTAAATAAAAGCTGTATGAATACAACTAGTTATAATACTTTGGATTTAAATGGATGTATTTTTGGCTAGAGGGTTCTGTCAACATTTATCAGGGAGATGGGCATACATTTTATGTTGTTTTGGTTCCACAGCTAATTTGGACAGCAAAATGAGATTTCCTTGTAATGAGTACAAAGCCACCTGCTTTGTCTCTTTGGAGGAATTTAAAATATTTAGCATATGAAGTATAAGTATATCATAAGAGTTCTCATAAATGTCAGCGGGAAAGCTGTCTAGGCATAGACATCTCCTGAGTAAAAGAATCAGTATTTAATAGCTCCCTTAATCTCACTTAATGTTAATGGACAATTGGAGGAAACTACTCATCTGGAAATTACTTTAGCAAATTAAACATGGCCAAACATCTTTGCTTAAGTGAATCTGAAAGGAAGTCATCCATCTTAGATGGGATTTTAGAGAAGTATCCACGATCTGAGGACTGTATGTCAGTTTAGTAAATGAAAGTCACTTATGAGCTTACATCAATGTACTGCGTGCTCAATGCATGACTAGACAGGGCTCAATTACCCATCTCTTAGCTGACAAACTCCACTTATAAGCAATGTGCCTCAAAACCTAATGAGAAACATGAGCTTTTCAGTGCTGTACTAACTCTATACACGTTATTTGGTGTTTTAAAATTATTTTCTTCAGACAGGACTTGCTCAAGCTCCTTGCTCACGTTTGGTACCGTGCTATCACCCCAAGGGTTAATTATTATGTGTATCATACCATCTTACACCTCCACAAGGACATCACTGAATTTCACAAATATGTACAACTTTCATGTAATTAAAAATGGTCTCATACAGCATAAAAATATGTGTGTTTACTCACCTTCCTTACTAATCAGTATATCCGAAAGTATTTAGGTGATTAAATATTACTCATCAGCATTTTCCTAAGAAAGAAGTTGAGGTAAGGTAATTAAATATTACTCTGCAGCATCTTCCTAAGAAAGAAGTTGAGGTACAATGCAATCACCTGCTTTGAAAAAGGTACCTTGTAACATGGTCCTGAATTCATGATCTGTCTTTAGAAAAGGTAGCACATTGTGCTTTTAACCCCAGTGCACGACTGAAGGGACATGCAATGATCAGGCAGGAGGTGTGAAAAGCTGTGAAGCCCTTAGTTCATCTTTTCATAGAACACCACTCTGCCAGGGAAGGCATGGGCACAGGGCACCAGGGAGGCCAAATATATATGTGTTCAAACATTGTACAGGTACCTGGAGCATACGTGCCTTGGTGGCTATCAGCATCATGGAGATGGCATGATCTCTGCCTCAGGAAGTCTCTAAATTGATAACTGAAAGAAAAAACCCTGTATTTGACAGAAATTACTCTAAACATGATCTGTTTGAAACTCTTTGATAAGCATCTGTCAGCTGCTGTTGAAAAAACATTAGACTGTCCAAAAAAGATATCCTTTTGTAAACTTCCATTAAAAAACCCAACCAGATCAGTGGGGGTGTTGCAGACAAGGAGGATAAAAGTTTGAAAAATTGTGGACCTTATTAATTTTATACTTGTCTTTTTTTCCTGCACACATTCTTCATTTTTTTTAAGGTTCAAGTCTTTGAATTTCAAATAAATGCAAAATTTGTGTAAATAAAAGCTATGTATACTAATTGACTGCTTTTTATTAGTCCAATGAGCTACTTATATAACCCTTTATTTCATCACTTGCTTTAGCCCGTAATTTTCCAAGGGAAGTTTTGATCATTGACTTAAATTCAGCTCACAAAGTAAATCAGAGAACATTTTTGACAGTAGGAGACCACATTTACTCCTAGCAAATTCTAATCACTTTTAGTTAAATTACACTCAACATGAATTTTGACTGGAGTGTTTATTTACTTTGAAATGGATAAACAAATTTTTAAGTGCCTACTAATAACTCCGTTTAGGTGTCTGATGATAAATTAATTCTTCATGTAGCTCTGTGGAAACCAATGGGGATGAACTTGATCTATTTAATTTCTATTTGAGAAGGAGGATTTGGAACCATATCACACATTAGTTTCCAAGCACCCTCCTAGATTTTAGCACTGTAACTTGTATAAATGAATATGCATATGTTGATTATATGATGAAGGAAAGGGGTTACCAAATCTGTGTGTAATACATCAAAAGAGGCCTGCCAGATTCAAGGATCTATAAAAATTATTAGAAAGAAGAAAATTTAAATTATTTTTTTTTCTGGTCGTTCAAATAAGACCCAAGTGTTGACATGGCTACATCCTTCATAATTTCTCTAACATACTAAAAGAATTAATGGCATCCTGGAAGTACATGATCAACCACCACAGTAGAGCATTAAAAAGCCAATATCAGCTCTAATTCCACTACTTAGGTCTAGTTCCACTGTAAATCAACAGAATTAGATACATTTAGTAAAATTATTTAATTTAGGTTGTTAACTCCCAGCTTTGCAAGCAGACTGTACAATTGTCTTGCAAAAGGAAAAAATACACTCAAGTTCTAAAATAATTTTCTAGCACTATTTTTGTATATATATAACTTCAAACACATTTTAAAAACTGACATAACTGAGTTTATATACACTATTTTACCTGTTTAGCCAATCATTATATTATAGGAGTTCGTGTGTTTCTAGGTTTCATTATTGCCATCCTATTACAAAAAAAATATCTAGAAAATAAATCTTAGCATGTAAACACTGCATTAAGCTTGGGCTTCTCATTTTTCCAGAATTTATCAGATAAATTTAAAATCAGATTAGTGTCATATCTTTGGACATTTGGTTCATGTTCTTTACAGTTCTTATGTATTTTTCAGCTTTTCATTGAAGAAGTCTCTGGTGTATTTTTAATCTCTTTTCAGTTCATGCTTTTTCAATTTTCAGTTGATATGAAGGATAGATATTTAAACACAGTTTGCAGCTGGATTTAAAGAAGCTGTTTCTCTTACTTAGACTAAACTCATGTAAACATATGCCATTCTTCTTCAAATTAGGAACAGAACTTCTTATATAGGAAAGAAAAGAAATCCAGAGTATGTCTTGAAGGAAGAAAGTCAAAAAAGGAAAAATAATTGCTCTGATTCGTGCAAAAACATCTCACATCTAGTTTTAGTTTTCATTTTCCCCTGAGTAAACTTATCCTTTCTTATGTATCCTTTGCTACGAAATGAAGGATATCTGACATGCAGGACAAAGAAATGAATACATCACACTGAGTAGCTCATGATGTAATCAGGAAATTCTTGCTTAATGTAGAATCAGGCCATGGCTGAGTAAATCATAGTCTAATCATATCCAAATATAGTATAACCTGCCTTTTTGATGGTAAATAATACAGTGTGGGAAGTGAAATGAGGAAGGGTAAGTTGTTGGAACCAGGTGAGTACTGTAGGGGAACTTCCATCACACTTCACCCTCACATGACCACAATTTTTCACAGCCGTGTAATGCCAATAAAAATAACTAGTTTATTCTGTGAACCTTGAATAAAGCTTTTAGTGAATCAAATCCAAACTTCTTTTTGCCTGGTAAGAAAACTCATGATAGCACGTGTTTTCTCAATAATTTACTGGCATGCTTGGAGCTGTATCTAGGATGAGGCACTGTTTTTCTTTCAGAGAAAGTGTCCAGCTTTAGTACTGTATTAACGAGACTCATTTCCTGTAGTACTCGTGTAGTACACCAAAGGGAAGTTGTGTGTCCAGAGGCTTTGGCCTATGTCTAGGCTGAGTATGTAGGCACATGTTTTTCTTCTCTAGATTGGCACACCATAGCATAGCAACGTGCCAGCTGTTTTCCCTTGCTGGCTGAAAATCTTACCACCACGCAAAGCATACCAAACACCGCGGAAAACCTCAAAGTGCTGTAGCAGGCTCCACCTCGCCCATGTGCTGGAAACAGAGTTTGAGTCCTCCCTCACCAAACATTGCTACAGGTGACAGCAGCAGACCCAACTCGTCCATGCATTATTCGTGGACAAGTGGCGTTTAGCTCACCTTGAGTTGGAACTCGCATATAAATTTCAGGGAGCTCATGTCTGAGCCTTCCTCCATTGACAAGAACCAATTACTCAGACAGAAGCCCTCTTCAGAAAAGTAACTAAGTATTATGCCAAGTCAGTGCTCCCTTTGTGGAGAGCAGAGAAGCAGGTAGTTGTGTAATAGGTGAAAACTGAAATTGCTCTTCAGCCTAAAATGGTTTATAAACAGCTAAATTCTGCAGAAAATTGTATTTCTAAATGCTGATGTGAATGGGCTTTCGGCAAATCCATGTGATTTCTCTGCTCTACTGTTATGCCTGGTCTGACAGCTGCCATTGCTTGACAGTCATTTCAGTAAACATTTTTTTTTTTCTTCTACAGGTAAATATAATGTTTTACATTTACAGTGTATACCCTCCCATTTCCATTTATAACAATAAAAGCATATACTTCTTGAAGAAATGCTGCCTATATTAACAAAGGAGGGGAGGGAAAAACAGATTAAAACACCAATATCTTGCCTACCGATAAAAAGGCAAAAGAATCAAAATAGTTCTTATTGAAAAGTGGTTTGTTTTTTTTCAAAAGGTACTGACAATTTATACTGAAAAATGAAGAAACCAGTCACTCACATACAGCTCTTCCTTGCAAGAGATAGAGTACACACTTAAAGGTTTTAGACACTTAGGGTGAAATCCACGGCAACTAAATTTAACACCTGAAATATGCCCAAATTGTTCTTCTTGATGCACCACCCTTAGGTCTAGGCTCTCTAGAGCTGCTGCAGAACTAGGCAGATGCATCCAACAAGCAGATGCCCATATTTTCAGCCTATTTTAGACGGACTGGATTTCATTACATGGACACAGATTTTTTCAACTGTTTATCTGACCTGCCCTTCTCTGATCTCGAAAGCAATCTAGGCCAAGTTTTGGGATTTTTTTTAGGAATTATAAAACCAAGGACTAGTTCAGGTTTTTTAACAAAAAGCTAAAATCAAGCAGTGGGAAAAGTTCCCTTTCAGTCCCAATATCCTGCTCACATTGCAGTAGAAACAATGTTTTTGTAATAGGTGCTTATTTTTAACCCCAAATTTTGCAGTCTCTCATTGAAAAATGGGCAGGATGGATACACAACATGTATACTGCTGGAGGAATTAATTTCCAAAGAGAAAGCTGTACAGTGGGATGCTCCCTGGATGAGGCCATACATCTTTTCCACCAGATGTGCCAAGAGTCATTCACAGGAATAAGGAGTACAGCCACTAACCACATCCTCCTGAAAGATCAGGCCCTCAGGAATCTGACCCAATTGCTATGAAAACATTTTGCAGTGGCTGAAGAACATGTGCTCCCACACATAGTTAAGGAGTGCTTTGCTTTCTTTTTTGTTTAATTTTGTTTGACGTGACTCAGAGGAGCAGCTGCAAGTCACACTAATGCTGCCTAGGGAAGGTGCAATATTTGAAGCTACCCAAATGACAGCAACTGTATCCCAACACACTCTGCCAAGCAGCACATGTTCTGGGCTCCGCGAAATCCCATGTCAATGGATGTGAAATGTAAAAGACACGCATATGCTCTATTAGGAGCTGGCTCCTCAGCTGATTAAAAGAAAGGAGTCAGTTCACTGAAGTCAGTACAGCTGCAATAATTTATATTTGCTCAGAACCCAGCCTAAGCTTCTTTAATGCATGTGGTTTTATTCCTTAATAATTTATTAAGCATGGTTTAAAAGACAAATCATCGATGGTGATTCCTGTCAGAGAGAAAGCTTTCATGCTGGCTGCATTGTGTCTGACAAGGCAACACGTACGGTGGTCCGGCTTCTATTGTACACAAAGGGTGGAATTCAATTGCTTAAACACTGGCATCTGTTGCCACTTGAGACATCTCAGGCGACCCCACCTGGTCTCCAGCTGCCTGTCTGGGAGGACACAGGTCTCTTGTAAGTCCTGTAACATACCTGTCAGCCCAATGCAGACGTCTTGGGTATCCTGGGGTATATCAAACAGCGCTACACACTTAAGTTCAGGCTACTGAATCCCTCCCCAGGACTGCTAGGATAGCCAAAATAATGTGTATTACACTAGTCCTCCTGATTTGTTGTCTCCTTCTTTTACTGCTTTAAAAAACCTTTGCTAGCAGACTTGAACTCACTACCATTTCTGTAAGATAAATTTTTTTAAGCAAAGGGGTTTTTTTGCAATGCTTTAGCTCTGCTGGGGGCTATGCAAAATATAAAATATTATGCATCTCAGTAAGTCAGAAATAAAGCAAACAGGTACCTCAGCTTTCTAACCCCATGGCAGACTACCATCTGTAAAAGCAAAAGCTTGCTAAAATGACAGATTTTATTTACAAGTTTACTAGAAACAAAATTAATTCCCCCTAGCTTTGGAAAAAGGATTCAGCACCAGATTGCAGATAGCTGAGAACCAAATGTAAGCAGGTGTTTACATCTGAGACAGGTGTGAAAGCTCTCACAGTAGTGAACAGGATCTAGAGCTCAATTTACACACACCATGAAGCACCTTGTTTCACCTCCTACCAAAGGCTGCCAATCCTCTGCAGACACGTTCTGTCTGATGGACAAGGTCTCATGCATGTTAAGCCATGCCTGATTGCAATGGATACTGGTGTTTAGGACAGCATAGTAATGCAGACTAATGCATAGTAATGCATAGTAATGCCCAGTTATGCAGAGTATGGCGTGTAGAGAGCTATGTGCTCATCCTGAAAAGGGCATCTAAGGCTGGAATCACTCAGAGGAACACAGTAATATTTTATGTATCCCATGTTGTCTCAGACATTCACAAGGACTGGAGGGCATTACACTGCACTTTCAGATTAGTCCACGGCTGGAAGTGCCTAAAATTTCAGGCTTTAAAAACTGCATGGTTAAGCAACCATGGTCTAGTCTTGACTTACATAAATATTAATAAGTAAATTTGCTGATGACGGTGTGTCAGCTCTGACCCCATGTTTTAACAGATCAGTTGTGAAGACTAGATACAGTTCTGTCTATATATATAGAACAATTTTAAACACTGTTTTTAAACCAGGATTTGTTTTATATATTCAATGCATCATTAATATGCTGTGTATTTAATCACCTAAAAATATATTTCTTCTTCAGCAGTTTATGTTCTCAAATGAAAACTCCATAATGTGCACTGTGAAGACCCACTGAATCTTAACTCCAAAACCCACTGGACAAACTATAGAAGATCTTTTCTAATCCAGTCAGCTGTACTTAATTTTCTGCTGGCATTTTATAAATTTTGTAAACTTGGATGGGATAATATCCTTCTTCTGGCTAGCTGCTTTTCTTGTTTCCATTTCTGAGTGTAATGCTTTCATTGCCCACCGAACAGAGCAGGTTCTTGAAATCCCTGAAGCAGTACCTCCATGACCATCTAATTACCTTTCTGAAAAACTGCAATTTTCTAGATGACTATTTATTTAAATATTTAGATGATTTTCATGTGAAGCTTTTTCAAGTGGAGGTTTTTCATGAGCCCACACTTCTGATGGAGTCATCTGTATCTCTCTTAATGCTGCAAAATCAGGTTCAAGTTTTTGTCTTAATAACAAAATCAGTGCAATTCTTAAAGAAAATTTAAATTCCTGTGGGTTTACTTTGGAAGAGGTGCTGGATTTAAATATTAAAGACTCAACAGTATTAAAGGCTACAAAACAACAATATCATTGAATTGAATAGTTTCTACAGAGCATTTTGATATATAATTTATATATGTAAATTATTTAGTACTTATGCAAAACAGTCTATTATGAAGCACCCCTGTGCTGTGAATGGCACTTCAGCCCATGGACTCATCAACTGGTAATAAAATAAATATTGAGGTAAAATTTGGGTTTAGTTGAAATTTATGTATACTGATGGCATTAAGCTGCAGAGAAATTTTGAGATCTTCCTTTTGTACTGAAGACTTAAGAATAAAATCATCTATGCATTTAAGGAAATTACCTTAATAATGTGAATGTTCTGGAATAAATCTCAGTCAGAATTGCAATTCATATCATTATGGGCCTCACTGGAACTATGAGGATTTTTTCAGCTAGTGTTGTACACAGAAGTACTAGTCTGCCCTAGAGATCTGGGTATCTAAATAGGAAAAATAAAAAAATATATATATTCTGGTCACCATTTAAACAGAGGAAAAGGCTGTCACATTGCCAGGCACAAGCACAGACAAGCCCAAGAAGGGAGCCGGAGACCATCCTTCTCTTCAAAACAGTAAGGAACAGTGCTAGTTTACCTAATTAAAAGAAAGGGAGGAAGGACAGAGCTTATCAAACCTAAGCTGTCATTATTACCAGAGATTTAGCTGAGCACTCCCTTGGTTCACTGTTCTGAAACAGCAGGACAGTACCAGTGAAATTTAAATGTCTTGCTGGAAATCACTGCTTCTCACTGGGTGGATATTTCAAGGGATTGTGAACAACATTCAATCCTGGGGGAGCGATAAAAATAAAAATTTTTGTAAGGAACCTGCATACATATTGGCAACCACTGAACCACTGATTTCCAGCAAGATGTAAAAAATAGACCTTTCACTGCCCGTAATTTAGCTCATCTTTGACGCTATGAAGTCAATACTACTGATCTCAATTAAAACATAGCTTGACTACACTGGAGATGAAACAAAAGTTAAACATCACATGTCCAGCAATTTCCTTATGTTGGCCCTATTGGTCACTACTACATAAAACGGAATATACAGAAATGTCTGCATTTTAGACAGAAAGCTGTCGAAAGGAATAAGAAAGGAGCACCGGGGGGGATTCCATAGGTCATCAACCGTGATTCCCAGTTGTCTGACTAGAGTTTTCTGTCCTTTCTACTGGAATATCCTCTGAAAGCTACACCAGAACCTCACTTTTGTATCAGGGCTTTCTTTCACTCAATGTTATTAATTAGTCTAAAGAAATTTTCTCCCTCCATTGTGTGTCTCCACATACACATTCTTTCATTGTTATTATTTGGTGTAATCACATCCTTTTTACACCCCCTCTCCACTAAGCTATGCAAGTCATAGTCTTTCTCTTCTAACCAAGCTCTTCATCCTCTGGCCATCTTAAGTTACACTGTTCAAGACAAATTTATTGGTTTTGAACACTGGGCAGTGGTTGAGCATTACAGGTGAGATCCTGCAAAGCTTTGCACCCTAGCAGCAATGCCCTTCTGGTACTGGAAAATTTTTGATACTTCTAACAGAAGATCACAAATTTCTTGTATCTCAGCAACTTTCAAAGCATATTACTTCATTTTATTTATGGTCAATAAAGTGGTGTTCCACTTTCATACAAACATTATCCACAGTGTAGGAAGTAAATTGGACTCTGTGGCTGGACTTAACTTTTGTTGTAATTTCAGAACAAAGGATTAAGGATGGTCAAAGATGCTCCAAAAAAAGAAATATTCTGACAATGAGTAGCTCTGTGCAATAATTATTTAATCTAATTCCCAAAGCTACTCACAGCACATATGGAACTGATCTTGAAATCACTGCCATAGCAATAACAAATACAGTGTTATGATCCTTCTAGACATCAGCAAAATGGTTTTTGAAGTTTTTAATGCATGGGCACCTAGAATCATTGGCAAGGCCACATCAGATTCACAGCTCTTCTAGGAAATCAAGGAAATAGTGCAAAAATGAAAGAAGAATGCCTCTTGGGAAGAGCTTTCAATGCCAGCTACCTGGTTTTGTTGCCAGTCATGAATACAGTCATGAAGAAACGGCAATAATACAACTAGATTGCAATTATCTCTAAGAAATAAATTTGATCCAGCATACTCAGAGGTAAATCCAACTCATACTGAATAATCACTTCTGGCTATTCAGCTGAGGGCACTTCTGTTTCAAGACAGGGTTGGGAAGGGGGAATATGTTCAGACAAAAATCACTGAAGAAAACAAAGAGATTATTCCAAATCTTGAACTTTCTAATTCTCTCTTATACAACAGAAATGTCCTAATGGTACTTCCTCTCCTTTCTTTCAGTATCTGCAGCCAAGGCAGGAAACAGAAATGCCAATCTAAGGTGACATTACAGTTTTGACAAGCCAAAACTTTTTAGTAGGGCCTGTTATGATAGCACAAGGGGGAATGGTTTTAAACTGAAGGAGGGTCAATTTAAATTCTATATAGGGAATCATTTTTTTCACAATGAGGGTGGGAAAACATTAGAACAGGTTTCCCAGAGAGGTGGTAGATACCCCCTCCTTGTAAACATACAAGGTCAGGCTGGGCAGGGCTCTGAGCAACTTGATCTAGTGGAAAGTGTCCCTTGTCATTGCAGAGGGGTTGGATGACATTTAAAGGTCCCTTGCAACCCAAACCATTCTCTGATTCTATGAAAACAAGATTGGGACAACATGGAAACCTTATGAAGATGTCTGTACTTGGGTATCTTTCAGTTTCCTTTGAATAATGCAGAGTTTTCAGATAAGAAATGAAGAAACATTCAAAAATGTGTCTCTTCCTCTTTGAAAAAATAATCTGTAAAGGCCGGTTGTGCAAGATCAGAACATTCATAGAAGGACAGTATCTTGCACTGCTTGAAATTCAATGTATTGTTCATTAAAAATCTAAGTGAACCCATGGAAAGTGTAAATAAAACTGAGAATTAATTACTCATGTATAGAAATTGGTCAGCCACTCTTTCTGGGTTGAGTTCTCATTCTGTGATAGACCGACAACATTGAGCAGAAGAAATATAATCGGCTGAATTTCTTTTTTAATACTGACCACTGCACTTAGCATGGAAGTTTATTATAGTACCTCTGAAATATTTTGGTTTTCTCATAGCCCTAAAATTGCACTGTTGTGTGATAAATAATGCAGAAAATTTAATTCTCTTTAAAAACTGCTGTTTCAGCAATTGACAACTGAGTCCAGCCAAAGTCTCTTTTGGGTCACCAAGGTGAGATTTAGCAGCACTAAGTGCTCAGGAACAATAGTTAGTGATTTCCAGCCATTGTAATATTCACAGTAATATTGACCTCAGAAAATCTCACCAAACTACAAAGATTCAGCCAAAAGAATAAATGTTCTCATATTACATGGCAATATGTAGTTTTATTACCACCATTTTCCCTGTATCGTCTGCCCTCTTTTCAGACAGCCAGATACTAGTAGCAGTGTTAGGAGTGAGAAGTCTTTACAGTTATATTTAATGCCTATCTGCAGACTGGTTTTCCTCCTAAAACAGTATTATTTCTGAAAGACTAAAATAACACCCCATTTTAT
>VZRR01008868.1:314854-419342 GCA_013398015.1 Oreocharis arfaki
CTCTTCTCTTCTCTTCTCTTCTCTTCTCTTCTCTTCTCTTCTCTTCTCTTCTCTTCTCTTCTCCGCTCTTCTCCTCTCTTCTCCTCTCTTCCTCTTCCGCTTCCCCTTCCCCTTCCCTTTCCCCTTCCCTTTTCACATGTAGTACAAATTTAAGGACTTAGGACAGAGAACACTGTTCACATTCTGGTGGTAAGACTTAAATCTCCAGCTTTTTTAACTCCCAGTGGGCAAAAGCATGAAAGAGAAATAAATCTTTACAAGCTGACATGAGCACAGAGTGAAGAGAGGAACTAAAAATATGCTAGTGGTCTAATGCTGTCCATAAATCACTAGAAAAGAAGAGGGTCTGTTGTCATATGCCTCAGGCATATGCTATAAAGTAGGTAGGGGAAAGAAAATCTATCCATAGGGTAAGTTATATACCATTTTTATAGTGCTTACCCTTTTTTTTGGTTGCAGAATTTTCTGAGTGGTGCATACAAAAGACGAGGAGATGGAAACAGAAATAGAAAGGGAGAGGTAGCAATCTTATCTCTCATGAAGAAAGAACTGGCTTTCCAAATTTCACTGGGGTTTGGGCGTTGACCACAGCAGAGCCACACACATGTACAACACAGCCTAGAGAAACTGACGTGCCCTATCAGGCTCCCTCTCTGACAGCAGAATTCGTAACTCCCATTTACTCTCCTGTCACCCAGACTATATCAGTGCAAGTCAAAGCCTCTGAATGGGCTTCACAGGTAGCAGGAGTGAGACGGGGCAACTAATGCAGCCAGTAAGAAATGTTAAGGAGAGAGAATATCTTTGATTTAAATATTATTCTTATCCTCCAAACCTGGTGTTGCTGTAAAATGGGGATTGAAATTCCCAACTTCCATCTGGAACAGGAGGCAAACCAACATGCAGAGTCAAAGTAGAGCTGGAGATCCACCTTAACAGCCAAAGGTCATGTAAGACTGCCAGGTTCAACTTTTTTTCAGATTATCAGGGCTTTTTTGTCTCAATTTAAACTAAACCAAATGAATTAAAATCAATAATTGGTCACATCAGATAATAACAGTTATGGGAGAATGAATGCTTGTTTGTTTTTTTATTAAAGTTCCTTTCCATATAATCAGCTTTTGCTACCAGACTAAAAAAATCCCTGAATAAAATAGTTTGACTGGGAAGAAAATGTCCTTTCCACTGCTAAGTTACCTCGGGGAAATAAACCAAACAAAGCAATATTTCAAAAGTAAACAAATAAATTACATTGAAATGAAAATGGTGGGGGTTTTTAGCAAACTGAAATCGATTTGATGATTTTCTCCTTGAAATAATTTGGGTCTTTTCTGGAGTTTGTTAAGTCTGTCAAAACATGGATAAGGATAAGATTCATTTGATTAAAAGTGTATTTTCACATAAGATTTCCTTGCAACACAGTCAATGGTTTCTGCATAGATTTACTTGAAATTATTTCCTCTATGTGAACACTTTTTAAAAATATTGCTCCTCTCTTTCTTGCCAAAGCAACAGCAGTGCTAAATAAACTCAATGAAAATGACACTTTGGTTAAGAGAAAGGCTATTAAAAGAGCTGAAAGTGTTTATGATAAACTTTCTGCTGGCTGTTAGAAAAACTCTCTGTGATCAGTATCATATATAGCCTGTCACTGCAAAGTAGATAAACTGCTGAAGTGATACCATCTGGCATGTCCTATGCTCCAAATAACAATTATCATCTGAATATACTGAAAGATAACTACATTGTTGACTTTTTTCCTGTGGGGCTTTGTCTAAATTATTTTTTATTAAAAAATAACATAAAGCCCAATGGAATTTAACCTGTAGGATTTTTTTTGACCCATGTTAAGGACAGAAAACTACTGACTGATTACCAGAAAATATTGTAAGACATTTCCCTAGTGTGTCTCTTTTTTTTTTTTTTGCTTTCTATCTGTATTTGTAATTACTTTCCTGGCTGCCTATCTGTTTGGTAGCCCAGCAATTGTTGTATCTCATTCAAACCATACTTGCATATTTTTTAGATAGTTACATAATACCAAGTTCCTGATTTGCAATGCATAACGCCCTGTCTCCTGTGATAACTTTGTCTGTTTAACGGGACAGATGCTGCCCACAAAAGCCACGAGCAGCAAAGCGAAGCAGCACTTCTTGGTTATTGCACAACTTTTTAACTCTTCGGCACAGGAAGAAGGGAGGAAAGGTACTGCTGCTGTTACACTGTTGTATCCCCAACTATAACTTCAAAACTAGGGGACAGGAGACCAGGGCTAGGTCTGCAGGAAGTCATGTTCTGTGAAGGAAGGGTAGATTAATTGAATACCTGCTTGTTTATACGTTGTACCCAGAGTCACTGGAAGAGGTCTGCAGCTCTTTAGGGAACCCAGAAGATGAAACCAGAAGGAAAACTGGACTAGTGGAAGATTAAAGAACAGGAAGCCCAAAAAGAGCCTTAAAGCTAAGGCTGAAGATTTTGATGCAAAAGAAGGAACAATCTATTAAAAGACTCTTGAGAAAGATTAGAGTAGTCAAAATAAAATGTTATATCCAATAAAGGGGAAATCATATTCATTTAAGTTTTCGGAATTGTGGTTTTGATTTTGCTAGTTTTTACATAAATTAGTACATATATTGGAAATTCCTGTTTTCTTCTATTGCTTGTTTACTATATGTGGGTTGTGGGCCCAACAAGCTGAGTCTTGCTGTCTCCCTCCTGCCCAGCTCCAACAGGCCCAAGTGCCCTGCCTTGCCCTTCACAAGAGCATGCCAGAGACATTCTATGCCACATGTGCCTTGTCCCTTGGATGAGTCATGCTAGCCAAAGGTTTTCTGGGAGGAGGCAGAGACACAAAATTATGCCTAGGATGTACAAGCAGTCACCTCAGAGAAGAGACCAAGGACTTAGGAGAAACCATTAGATGCAGTGGGACAATCTTGTGCCCTCCACAGGAGGCTTTCTTTTGCCAGCACACCACTTCCTGTCTAAAGTAGTCTCCCTCACTACTCACTTTAAGGCAAAAATTCACTATGAATATATCTAATTACAAAATAGCTGCACTGAAACTAGTAAGTGGAAAACCATCTCCCAGATTAACAGGTCTTCTGTTAGATAGGTTTTATTTATGCAAGCCTGGAACCAGTTAAAAAAGCTGCTGTGTTAAACGTATAGGCTATATATAGCTGCATAACCCCACTTTACAGAGGCTAAATTTATTAGTCCTTGACCAATGTTTACTGAGCAACAATAAGACTACTGTAAATAATTAAAAGACCTCTTTGTTTCCTTTCTAGTTTGTGTGTTGTAGGGTTGGTTTATTGTTGTTGGGTGGCAAGTTACAAGGATTTCCTAGGCCAGCTCATTAATTTTATTTGGCTATTGGGCCTCATTGCCATTTGGAAATTTCCTGATTTCAGTTGTATTTTCTGAGCTGCTTTCAGAGGCCTTTGAGCACGAGCAGTCTAAAGGGAGAAGCTTTGATGGTTAATAAAAGACTGTGGCTTTTGGCAACAGCCGTACACAGCAGCCCTGTTGGCACCCTTCAACTCCTGGTATCTGACATCATCAGCCTCCTAACTCTTCATTCTCCTGATATCATGAAACAAATTTTTCTAAAAGTGATGTGGGAGATCAGGAGATGAAAAGCAGAGGCTACCTATCAATAATAAGTTCATGAATACTCATGGTCCCAAAGGAAGTCATCATCCTTCATTAAATACGCAGGGAAAAAAACAGACTGAGAAAGCCCATACAAGTGACCGCAGCTCATGGCAAAGACCTGAAACAGAACAAATCATTGACACCAACTCTTCCTGGTCACTGTGTAGGTCCTAAATATTAAGTTGCTTTCCTCCTGATAGTGCAGCATGGAGGAGATGGAGAGTTTGAAATTAGAAATATCAATAAATACATTATCAATGGCAGGTGGAAAGAATTTCTGGTGGTGGAGACCTGAAGAGTTCTTTTAATGACACCCATGTCAAAGAGAGTTCACTTGGGGGATATTCAAGAACTGTCTGGATGCAATCCTGTGCAATGTGCTCAAGGATGACCCAGCTTGAGCAAGACAGTCCATCTGGCTGGACCAGATGACTCACTGTGGTACCAACCAACATGACCGATTCTGAGATTCTGTGATTCACAAAATTAGTGCAGCACAATATTAGTATTGGTTTCTTCATTGGCCAGAATTAAGAGGTCTATAAGATAATGTGTAATAATATCGTACACAGCATGAATTTTGCATTTCCCAGTCTGATTATTCCTCTCAGCCACACTCTGATTCTATATCACAGGTTCAAAAATGAACCATACACTTCCTCCTACCTTCAAAGCCTTCTTAAGAAAACATGAGCATTCAGGCCAAAGAACAGATGAGTCAATTCATAGCAAATAAGTCTAAATCCAGCCTGATTTTCAGTCTGCGTCCTTTCAACTGTGACAGCTGATGGTGCCAGTTAGTATGAATTGTGCCACTGCCTCTGTGCTACGGCTGTATTTTGCAGGCTGGGATGCTGAACTGACAAACAGGTTTTGCTGTTTGCCATGTGCTCTTGCATTTGCTTATCCATCTGGATTGATATGCCTAGCAAGAGATTAGCTCAACAGGCCCTTGATCCTTTGCAAAGGCCTCTAGGCAGTTCCGTCTCACACACGATAAATAATAAATAACATTAATGGAATGCCAAGAATGTCATTAATAATTTTCAGATATGTAATTCATATTTAGAAGCCTTTCAGACATTATGAAATGCTCATGGACTGTTGACATGGAAATGATTGTCGGAGTGTGTGACAAAGAAGGAATCATGGCCAGTAAGAATGTGTCACAATTGTTGTTTGGCATTTTGGTGAGGGGTTTGTGTTGCTATGATGTTTGTTTTTTTTTTTTACCTGAGACTAATTAGAACTGACCGAAAACTTTACAGATGAACACTGATAAGAATTGAGCTTATGACTTAAAAGCTCATGACCATGACTACTGAGGTTGTTCAAGGCTAATGATATCAATACAAGTAGTCCATGCAAATAATGAGACTCTAGAGCTAGCAAATGAGTCATTACAGGTGGTCTGAATGTGAAATCAATTGACAGCAAATGGGTCCATGGAAACATACATAAATACTATGCAACAATTTGTATGGAGGAACATCACTAATAAATAACCAAAAGTTCCCACAGAGAAGGCTATTAAAGTTGTTATTTACCATTGAAACACAAAATAGCACGGGCAGCTGTATGTATAAAGAGATGACCAATCAAGTTGTGCTTTTTACTGAGTTGGGGGCAATTTAGTAAAGACTTACCTCAGACTCTTAGAAGCTCCTCCTTCAGTTACTGAAGTTGGACAATAAGATTTTTCAAATCAAATCCCAGGTCACTGAACCACCTCAGCTGATGCAAGATTTTCTTGTTCGGGCAGCTTGTTCACGTGATATCAGACTTAGGCCTGGCCTATCATGAAAAAAGTCAAAAAGAGTTTTACAGGTTCATTCCTGCAAATTAATGAACAATCCTAGCGATTTCAAATAATTAAAGCTAAGCTCATATTTAAGATGGGCTCTTGTGGATGCTGAAAATCTATTGGCAGGGAAAAATCCAGCATTTTGCAAGTATTCTGTGAGAAAGCTGTTGGTTCTCACACAAACAAGCAAGATGATTTTCTAAACGTCATGCAGGCGTTGTTTGTATGTAGAGTTGTTATGAACCTAAGTAGAAAATATTTTGAAAAGAGGAGTTGTGAAGTCCAGCCAATTGCTTGGAGAGGGGGTTGGACCAGAGACCAATGATCTTTTGCCATATACCAATGCGAGGGTTATATAAATCCCACCTGTAATTAAATAAATAATTCACTCTCTCTCAACCTTGTCTCCCCCTTAGACCTTTGTTCTTCTTCACTGTCCCTGTTGCAACAGTGGCAGGCTCTCCTGATAGAGACACCCGTTGCCATTCCAGTAATGGAGCTGTAATGGATGGGTCACCAGTAGTGTGTGGATCCCATGCCACCTCTGCCAGCCTTATGCAGATGTTTTGGTTACTACAACACATCTTAGGTAGCACTAGTCATCTAAGATCAGATGCAAGTAAATCCAGAGGGATTTTCAACTGATGAAAAACAGGGGTCGGCTTTAGGCTGAGTGCTAAAAGGCCAAATTTTATTTTTATTTTAATAAATTTAACCCAGTTAATCCTTTCAGTAATTCCAGTGGACAAGATTTGTGTTCCCAAATGCTGTTGCTGGCCACCATATGAGACACCCCATAGTATTCAAAATGTCTGCTTATAAATTGGTGATAAGGTACAGGGCTCTGGGGAGACCTCTGCACTTTCCAAGTGGGTTTGATGATACAGGTTTGAAACTGTATGTCTAAACACATTTTTCTTTCTACTATCCCCTGAGATACCCTAGCTTACCTCACCTGGCTTGCATCTGTAGCTCTAGGGGGCATGTGTGTCCCAAAGTTCCTGTAGCGCTTCTATCAGCCACGTGGATTTTTTGCATGTATTAGAATATTACAAATAGCACTGAGGACTTATGTTTAGTCAACGGAACCAATGAAGACCACTGCTAAAAACCAAATGGCACAATAGACGGAAGTATAGGCAGCAAGAAGTATAAAGGCTCTCTTTTGGACCACTCTGTTTGGACCAGCAATGAAACGCCTTACATTAAACTACAACTGCTCAGTTCACTTCAGATAATTAGTAGGTACAATTTAGATGTTGTTTTCAATCTCATTTTTGAAACAGTCATTTCAAGATGATGATACAAAAGAAGATAGGCCCAATTTCATTCAGCGGAGCTACATCCTATTTCAAGTGCCACTTGCAGATATGTAATAGGTATTCCCCATCTCTACATCTTTCCATGCTCTTCTCTTCAGTAAATGTCAAACACAGTAATTCATATCTGTGAGTAGGTCTTCGTAAATTATCTGAACAGGTTTTAAAATTATTTTAACTGGTGCTTAGAATACTGCAACTGCACAGTGCTTCTGTTTGTGAAACTGTGCTTAAGTAAGAAATCAAACCTCTAGCAAGTGCTTAGAGCTCTGTAAACAGAAGAGATACAAGTAATCATTAAAAAAAAAAAAAAGTAATGCATTTGTATTCCAGAAAAATGAGAAAAGGATTTTCTTCTTTTTCCTATCTTTTTGCACTATCAATCTCCCAGGAGATTGGGATTTTTTTTTCCCCTCCTATACTGAGATTATTTTTTTCATTGTTAATGCATCACAGTACAGAAATGCAATATTAGATTACTGATCATTCATATGGAAAGAATATATATCACTCATATCTTTTGTAAGGTACTAGAGAGGCAACAAATGGAAAAGACATGGCTGATTAGAACACACACAAAATACTACAAAAGTCATCATTTTTCCTGTTACTTGAGATGTGCAGCATGACACTAGGATTGTGATAATACTTTATAATTGTCCCAAGACAATAATCTAAACTGTGCCATGAAGTACTTTAAAATGTAACAGAAAACCAAAGTAATTTTACAATATTTTAAATGCATCTTCATAATGTCACATGTACTTAAGCATAAGTGCAACAGATGTTTTCCTGTACTAAATATATGGAATATACATTACTTTCAGACTAGAAGGATAGGTGATGAATGACAGGTTTTGCTGGGTTCACTTCATGAAATCTAACTAGTCCATCAAAATGCTTTTTATTTATAGTAGGTAGGTCTGACCTCTACAATCACAGCATTGAAGGGTCACTCATTCTCAAGTCTAAATTAGAAGAAATCTCCAAAATTTTCTGATATCTGTCTCAAATAATACTTTTAGGACATGATATACAAGACCACGAAGTCTTTTCCACCATGTCTTTGGCTGAGATTCCCTAGAAATTATCTTATGCAAGATCATGTAAGGCACTGAAGCTAAGGCTTCAGAGCTAGATAATTTTGATGGTGTCTTCTAAGTTAGAAGCATGAGTTGCTTGTTAAGTTTCCAGTATCTAGTCATTGAAAACTTTCAGTGTTATCAAAGCCCAGGACATTTCTCTTTAAAGCCCCTTACCTCAGATTCACTGCCTTTCTCATTAAAACACAGATATATTTAATTTATTTCCAGGCCATCATACTGGTTTGAGTGCTGGTGTTAATAGTCATTGGTCTCAACCTGTTCCATAATCACTACAGCATCAGCTGAGATTCTGACTTCGTACAGCTTCAGAAGGTTTTACAGTAGCCTGCTCATTTTGAGGAGAGGAAAAGGACTTCCACTCTGACTCACACAAATTTCATTCGGAATTATTCCACTTAGGTCAAGTGGAAAGGTGTCTCTTTCAAAGATACACTGCCTGCTCTAAGAAAAACATGGATAATTCTTTGAAGGTGCATACATATATTTTTCAGTTTTACACCTGGAAGTTAGTTTGAAATGTAATTGAAAGCATAAATAATTAACGTATTACTGGCACGAGTTAGATGTAGTTTCTTGCATTGTTGGCTCATGCCGGTGGAAACAGCAGCGTGGAATATTTTTCATGTGGTTTAAAATCCAAGCTTTTTTAAATATTACTGAGCACCAAACACAGTAGTAACTTAAGTCCATTAGTCTTCCTAAAAATTTCCTTCTTGGATTGTACCTGAGACTAGCCAACTAAAACCACAGTATTCTACTCATCCTTCTGGAATTACTTAGTAGATTTGTAGGCTTTCTGATGTGCTCATTTCCATACTATCTGAAAAATAACAAGTTCAGTGTTGTAACACAGACAATCCCCTTTAAAAAACACATCAATGAGCTTCAGAGTGGCTTGTTTAAATGCCATAGGAGGTCAGTAACAAGACCTGACTGGAAAGTTAGATCTTCTAAGGACTTGTATCTGAAGAACTTCTATTTAATTTCTTGATGACTAATTCATTAGCAGAAACTTTTCACTTGTAGTGGCGAAATAAACCCAAATCAGAGAAACTGGTTTCTCTGGATTCTGCAGACCTGGTAAATATTTTCAGTACCAAGAGCCTGAGAAAGCAAACTGAGTCCAGCTCCACAGCAGCACAAAAGTGGCAAGCCGCCTGTGAACCTCACAAGGTTCAGAGGTTCAGTTTGAAGACCTACCAAAAAGTTCAAATACTTGTACAGAGTTTATCCAAATGATCCAAACCCTCAAGAATGCAGACACAGGCCTCTTGAGAACAGACATTTTAGTTAGATTTGAATTAGTTTCTGTTTCCTTTTATGCCAGAAATGCAACAAAACCTGCCTTTGTTTTGAGTTTGCGTTGTATTTTGGTTTGGGTGTTTTGGTTTTCTTCTTTGGCTTGAGAGGTCTAAGTGGAGCCAGAAGCATCACTTAGAAGCACACATCAACACTGAAGTGCAGTGGGGACTTTATCTAAACTCATCAAGCCTTGGTTTGAATTTCCAAGAGCGTATATGTGTTTGTGCATGCACACATACGTGTGTAACTTACTTTTCAGTCTATACTCGCTGGCTCATTCAGAGGGGATACTATTACAGTTAATTCCCCACAGCCCCTAGAGATGAGGGTAGCCACCTGGTACCTCAACATGTTGCTATTTGAATATTTTTCATTAACACCCAAGAATCCAGCCAACTCAGAAATTGCTTTCAATACCTGGTTGCCTCCACAACTGAAGGGAATTGCAGCTACCCGGCGTAGATGTGGGCAGGCTCAGTACGCTGCACACTCAGCTGCTTGTCCGGGAGAGGAGGCTGCTGCATGTTTAGGAAGCAATTGCTGATGCAGCTGTTAGCACTGCTATCTCGATGTCATACACTCCAAAGAGCCACTGAATTGGCATCATTCGTTCACTCTACGTGTGTCGGGACAGGGCACCATGGGAAGGCCTGCAGCGATTGAGGGAAGCAGGACCAGTCCATTGCCTTTTCTGTGCATTGAGGGGGTAGGATTGCAAAATGCTATCCGCTGCACAAAGCACTAATTTGCCAACCATTGTTGAATAATTATACAAAAGATAACAGGGCTTTATTCTTCTTTGATGGCTCTAATATTTTTGGTATTTGTCCTCCCCTGTCCTATCCTTAAAAATAAAAGCTGACTTTTCAAAAAAAAGCTAGAAAGAATTCGCACCTCTGGGTACTATGGTTCTTGAGAACCAAGGTTCAGTATCTATTTTAGCTTCTGCAATCCACAGGAAAAAAGAGAATGAAAATTCCTGTACATGCTTTGCACCAAAGAAAGCCCAAGAGGTATCTGATTACCTGTAACTTTTGACAGTGTTGCCCATAGATGTGTGACTAGTAAATTGGCACCCTAATGTAACACCGCTTTCTTAAACCTTTCTTGTTTTCAATAAAATTATTCAGCAAAGGTCATGACCTTTTAACCCTCTACACCTTTCAAGAGCATATGAATATGAAAAAATAAGCACTGGAAAAGTTTTAGAAACTTATATCATCCTATTCAGTAGATGTACAGAGCAATCCGATTTCTCAGATTTTCTAAATATAGCTGGTTTTAGTCACAAATTTTGAACCTAATAGCCTTAACACATTGTACAAAAATATTTGCTCAGGTTCATTGTTCACAAGTATTTTCCTTTCACCCCTCCTTCCTCCTGCCCCATACTTTCTCTCCTTAACTAAACACATAGGAAATTAACGAAGTCTGTGACCTAACAAGTGGCAATTCATAAATTCATTAGATTAAAAAAGACTAGTAACATAGCAATTCCTTTAATAGGTTTCCTTCCAATCTCCAATTTACATTTCTGTCTGCCCTGGCAAAGATATTACTTCATTAAGACTTTTTTTTTTCTTCCCCTAAATTAGAGAAATGTTAATGACTTCTCTTATTTATTGCTTCCATATGCAAGTAGTTATCTTTCTTGCAAATGGAAATGAGACCCAAAATTGCAACAAATGGGGCCAAGCCACTGAGTGCATATGTTCCTTTTTGGAGAAAGTACACATGCCTGATCGAATTAACTTTAACCTCTCTGTCCATTGAACAGACATCCTCTAATGTGGGGGCTTTTAAAACTGTTCTCGTTAAATTTATTTTGAATCGCTGAGAACACTCTATCACGGTTTCAGCAAATAACCTCTGATAATATTAAACACCTGGTAAGCACAGTACCCGAGGGACCCCGTGCTGCCGTGTTTGACCTGTGACCTCCGGCAGTGAAGTTCGGCCCTTGTGATCCACTTGGATTCAGACAAGAAAGCTATTCTGAAGGAAAACACCTGCTTGCGAGGGCTGACCCCAAGCCAGTGCATGGTTGAAGAAAGTCAGCTGGGTAGAAAGAGACCAGAGCCCCATGCAGGTGTTTCCTACAGCACCACACACCTAAAAAACAAGGAAAAATAAAGAATAATGTGGGTAACAGTTAGGCACTCTCTCACCTGTTTATTTCGGTTAGTGTTGCTCGAGTTTATCCTGGTGGATGGGAAGGAAATGAAGAAGAACTTAGTGGTTCTACATTTCTGAGACTCTGGGGACTTAGATTCGGCCAGCAGAGAACCTCATCTTGGTGGACTTCCATGATACTTACAGCTATGGCAAAAGACAAATCTGAACACCTCACTCTGTCTTTCCTACCCATAGCCTTTGCTGCAGTTTACATGTTCAGAAAAAAAACCCAAAAAACAGTGGATATTTTCAGAAAAAAAAACCAAAAAACATGGCTTCTTCCTTGGGAGGGTGTTTTGGGCTCTTATTTTCTTGTTGTTGAGATGTGCTTTCAAATAATCCACATCTATTTTAGAAATGCTTTGTAAATTAAGGGTTAAAAGCACCAAAACCAGAACCTCTTGCTAGGAAAGAGGAAGATGAAAAACCTTCACTTGCTGAGTTAAGGTTTTTATGGCAATTGATGGTATGCAGTGTGATAATGACTCTTTTTAAGTAGAGTGGGCCCTACTTTTTTTTTTTTTTTTAGTCAAATGTCACATTACTTATTTTTGTCAGCAGGTCTGCACAGCGACAGGGCAATGAGTGGAAAATATTTAATCTGTCTCTTTATTTATTAGTGAGTATCACAAAATAAGATGATAGGGATGGAAACCTACCCCTTTTGAAAGTCTTCTGTTAATTTCTTCATACACTTTTCTGTTCAATGAGGGACTTGAATGTCTCTCAGTCGCACAGCCAAGGGCTGTCAACACACCTCCATTCACCTGATGAGAGCACCATTAGCTGGCATCAATAAAACCCTTCCATTCCCAACAGTCTCAGACTCTGGAACTCTGAGATATTAAACATCCAATTCCAGACCATTTAAAAAGAGCTGGGTGCAGTAGTAGAGGGAAGGGAGTATTCCTCTGCAAGAAAAATTCAGCTATGACTTGACAGAATTCATTTCAGCTTGGCTTTTTATAGCCCTCAGATCTGGATTGCTTTCCATCACTCTGCCAAAGGCAGGGTTTGTATGCCTGTCCCAGATATGAGGGGTCAGTGCAGTGTGCCTTGCTCAACTAGTCTCATTAATACAACTGGATTAAAAAAAAATAAAAAAAGGAAAAAAGGAAGAAAGGAAGGAAAGAAAGAAAGAAAAACAAAAGAAAGAAAGAAGGAAATATTGGCAAGCAGAGTGGTACTAGCAATTTGCCTTCATCTTTTGCCCAGCATCTTGAGACTGATAAAGACCAACATCTGAAAACAATCACTGAAGCATATTAGGGTTTTTTTCCAAGTCGTATCAAACTACAGTGTAATACTGAGACATTTATTCTGCAGTATTTTAGGGTTTAAACAATTTGCAATCTACTTCCAAGATGACTGAGATGGAAGCAGGAAGAACATAAGTTCTTTAAGTAACTTCCTCACTGTTCCCTAGTCATACACTGGGAACACTTGACACCCAATTGCATTCATCCTGCTGGAAGTAAATGCAAGTCATCACTTCACATAAGGCTCTTGGTATGATTTCTGCCAGGGCTGATAACAATGTCCTATTGCTGATGAGCCTCTGTCAGTTTCATTTAGCAGTGAGAATGTCAAATTGTCAAGTGTTTTTAAGAGTGGAAGGTGAGAGACAACCAGTACCAATTTCACTTGGAGCCAGAGGGTTGAATCCCCCCCACATGTCCTCACTATACAGGGTAACTCAATGTGATGGGAGGCTGTAGCCACTGGAAAAACAGTGAAGACGTTTTTTAAGATTACGCTCCTGGGAGTGCAAAAGGACAGTTTCTTTGCTTATTCTTTAGAGAAACTCCAGGCTGTGTCTAACAACAGCATAAAAATTAAATTAAATCCAGACATTAGACCTGAATATTCCTAGTCCATCTGTAAGTCCTCTGTTCTTCGGGGACTTCCTTCTGCCTTCCTTCTGCTTCTATAGCACTCCTATTGCTTTAGCTTCCCTACTGCTCCCAAACAGCGTTGCACAGTCATTATTCCATACAGATGGAAATCTGTCCTGTAAAGAATCACAAAAGGTAATCAAGTTGCTTATGCTGCGCTCACACATCAAAGCACTGACAGTGCAAGCCAGGTCCTAGTAGACAAATGCCTACTTTGCACCACTGTCTCCAGCAAGGCTCCCTGGGCTGATTGAGCATAGGAAGCTGAATTTATCTCACCTGCATTCCACCAAGGTCCCCTGTATTTCTTGACAACAGAGAAAGCAAGGTGCCTCTGAGGTTCCTGATCATTTAAATAACCAGAAAAACACCTCAAACAAAGGGGGTGCATGCAGAAACATTAAGAAAAATTTAGGCTTGGAATTTAGGACTGCTGCGAGTAATCTGTGTCCTTTTGAATCTCTCAGGGTATCTTTTTCAGGCTGAGCCTGGTAGGGAAACCAGACTACTACAAGTCCCCTACTTAGTGTAGCGCAGCCAAGAGACATGCCACATTTCAGGGCTGTTAGCTTGGTGGCTTTCACTAAATACAAAGACCAAACGCTTCAGAAAAATACCACCATAAAGACAGCTTTCATCTTTACTTTATAAAGCTTTGTCTTCTGGTTTAACCTCAAGTAATTAACTTTCCACATTGTCTGTTTCAATAGCTTCCTCTTCTGCTCTCCACCATTAGCTGCATATTCCAAACCCTCCCCGCATGAGCAGAGGCCTAATACAGCACACAAGACACTTCACCTGATACAGTCCCAGGACTACCCCTTTATTTTCCACGTGCTGGATACCTGTTTAATTTCCCCACTGCCTCTTTTCTCATGCATGTTATGCCATGGCATTGTCCACATGGCATCTCTGTTTCCAGCTGAGAACTAATCTTAGCAGGAGCTTTTCAATAAAGTTTTATTCACTGTTTTGCAGTCTGAAATAATTACTACTGTCTCCCAATTTCTAGGTGTTAATGACAATTTTGTGAGAAGGGAAGGAGTGAATCATAAAGAGGCTGTGTTTTCTCTTTCCTCAACATCTGTCTCAAGTGCTTTGCCTAAAGTGTCCTATTGAATTTAGGAAGGGTTATTTATTTATTTTAAATTGATTTTTTTCCTCTTGCTTTGGTCTCATGAGTAAAATAGAAAAGGAAAACAGCTGCTTGAGATAAAATCATCCTGCACAGCAGCCACCTGGTAATGAGACTATCCAAATTGTTTACAGTAAGGATAAAAGTCAACAAAGACTATTACAAAACATGTCTTTCTTTTGGTCTTGGGCATATGCTACCCTTTGATTAATGTAGTTAAGGCTTCTTTTCCTCACTGCAAAGGTAAATTTTTCCAAAGGTGCTTAATGCAGCCATTAGTGAAGCAAAAGGTTTAAGAGATAGAGCTGAAGAGCAGTGAGTCATCTAGTTTGTAGGTACAGCAAAGCTATATTTACCTTACTAAGGTTTTCTCTAAAGGGTTTAAAGGTGCAACATTTTCATATCATGCTACATTGTCTGAATCCGGCTTGGAGCAGACAAAATTCAAAATATTGCTCTTATGATACTAAGGAAAGTAAAGATTTATGCAGGCATGAAGGGATTCCCATCAGGATTATTTCCTTTATCATGTCCTTTGAAACATCATCCTGATTTCTTAACATTGGGGTTTCTTCTTTCCTCCACTTATAAGAAATCTGTACTTCTACAAATGAAGAACAAGTGGGACACAACCACAAAGATTGTGGGACAGTCTTAACTTGACTGTTAAAACATGTTCAGAAAGAACAAAAAAAAGAAAAAAATCATTGATAGACCTTGGAAAGAAAAGCAGCACCTCTCCAGTTGCTCTCTAATCAGTCCCAGGTACAGATTTATTATGGGCTAAGAAGGAAAGCAGAATTGCTTTTACTACTGCCTGCCAAAGGCATAATTGTTGCTGTTTAGGAAAGAATGTTCTCCTTTTTCCCAGCTTGTTGGAGTGGTAAATTACCCTTTCCTTAGTTTCGTGGAAAAACACATTCTCTCTGGAAAGTAAACCTGATACTATACATACTTTGATTTTTACGCCCTTTCTATTAAACAAGTTTAGCTGAGTAATATGTGATCTCCTTTGGTATTACACATGTGTATAATCAAATCAAAGGCCTGACACAGTTCTCCACATAATACGCAGTATTTTAAATACTGTCTTATTCAGACAGCTGGTGATGAATTTACAAAAGCTCTTACCTGCCGTTCTGGAAAGGTTCACTTGAGCAACTCTGAAAAGGCAAAGAGAAAAAGAAGGAAAAAGAAGGTGCATAAATTATTGTAGCCCTGGGGCAGTGTGTGAGTTTTACAGGGCTATTTATTTTGCTTTTCAATAAAAATGTGTAATAGACCCACTGGACCTATTACTTGCCCACTGGACCCATTACCTCTATTGAACAAGGGTAGCATAGCTTAAAGAGAAGGGTGATTGGCAGCCAAGCTCCCTCCAGTCCAGCCAGGGTTGCAGCCTGCTGCAGCTTCTGCTAGCTTGCTTCCCACTTTCCCCACAGTGAGAAAATGCAAAGACAGAGAGAGAGGCTGCAGGAAGCCCTGGCGTCAGAGTGGAAGCAGAAAAGTACATTACAGTCATGAAGGAAAGCAGGTGGGAGCTTTTTGTTGTTCAGTCAAGCATCTTCTCAACCTGAAGCTGTTTAACAGGACAGGTCTGGCCAGGCAGAGCTGCAGCTGGGACAAGATGTCCTCAAGTAGGAAGGGATTAATGCTAATCTGTTCTTCTTGAGGGCTTGATCTATAAAGGTGCTGATCACCAGGACCCCAGACTGGCCAAGCACCAAGTACAGGCTTAGGTACTTAGAGTTAGGCACATACAAAATTGCTCTCCAGCTAAATATTTCCTTGTTTTCCAAGTATGATTACATTCTTGTCACGGTGTTCAGTACTTTTGGAGGTTAGACACATTTTACACAAATATTCAGACTTCATGCAATTGCTAAATAATTAATCTTCATAAACACAAAATTTAGAAAAAACTGTTTAATACTGGCAAGTAAAAATTAAATATTTTGCATTAAAGTCTTGCATTACTGATGTCCTCTTCATGTTAGTGTGAACCGATACAGACAACACCATATTTTGCCTGTATTCTTACCAAGCCTGGTATATGGCAGGAATATGAAAGTACCCAGCAGTTTCCCAGAGAAGGTCCACAGAATTACAGCATTCTTAGAAGAAACAGAATAAAAGAAAACTTACAACATCACTAGAAAAATTTCTACAAAATTTATCCCACACTCCATGAATTCAGAACGTTCAGGTGTGCTTCTCCTGGGAGAAAGAGGGGAAATAAATTGTAATAACATAAATTCTTAACACAAAATGAATAAATAGAAGCAAAAGTTGTTGGGTTTTGATTTTTTCATTTTGTTCAGTTAGTTTGTCTGGGGTTTTTTTTTAATTTATTTATTTTTAAATTATGTCCAGCCCATCAAGTATGCATTCTACTTAAACATAATACCAAAATCTATCAGAGCAGCCATAAAGACAGCATCATGCAGTTCAACACCCATGCTTACGAAATTTTTCGTGTGTGCAGGTTTCAAAAACTCTTTCAAGAAAAATAAGTATTCTTACTTGTGTTCTATAGTTGTGAAAACTGATGAGAGATGGTTTATGTGTCCAAGGAGTTATTGCCAGTCATAGGAACGGAAGTGTTGGAGAACTCTGTTCCTTCAGCACGTGGAGATTGCAGTTCCATTGCTATTGCAAACAGCTTCAACAGATTTGCTTCTGTCTGCAGTACTGAAGCTTTCCCAAAATCCCTCCAGAACCAGAATCCCTGGTTCACTCGTGTCTAGAACCCATCAAGAAACTCTTAGTAATTTTGTATGAAGATACTGCATATCTTGATCAGCAGAGTTGTGTCAAGGCATAATGGTGTCCTCACATCTCAGCCACTCCCCCTGCTACCTGTACCTTCCTCAGCCGGTGCTACATGAAATAAGAACCTTACAGTGCCAGGTCTGAAGCCTTCCTAATCCCCATTACTGCTAATTTTGGTCCCAGTGCACCAAAGATCAATTTGGAAGCAATGAATGCGCACCCCTGGCCAGTACTTCTGTGAAGGGAGAATACGTTCATACACATCTACTTGGCCCCTTCCTCAAAAGAAGTTCTGCTCAATGCTTTTAAAACACAAAATCAATGGTCTTGAGCTTCCAGAAATGGCATATGGAGTTTCTAGGCTTTCTTTTGTGGCAACTGAGGCCATAGGAAACAGATGCTTTTCAATTCACATCTGAGCACATGTTCATGTAGCACGTATTTTCTACTTTTTTAATTCAGCCACTAACCCTTCTTAAAACATTTAATAGTAGTAGTAGTAGTAAGAAATCCAGATAAGAAATTTTCTAGTTTAGAATTTTCTAGACTGTTTTTGGAAAATCTTTGAACAACGACAGCTAGAAATCTGAAACGCACTTACATATTTGCTCTCTATTTGTTTTCTTTTTATTGCATAAAGCAATCAAAGGAGGGAGATTTCTATTTTAGTGCTAAGTAGGCTGCCAATGGTGATTTGTATTTTAATCTTTTTAATTTTTGTTTTTGTCTCTATAAAAAAAAATATAAAGATTGGATGTAACGTGAGCAAGAAGCAGAAGATAAACTGGAATGAAATTCAGCCCCTGGGCTGGAGTTTAAAGCTGTAAAACAATCCTTCCAGGCCACTGTCTTGGCCCATAAATTGGGAATGAAGCCACTGAACTTTCTATTCCTTTTTAAGGGCAGTGAGAATCACTCACATGTAGCTGCCAAACCAGAGCATTTTTTTTTAAAAAGCTGGCTCAGCCTGAACTAAATTAAACAGGTTTTGTTTCTTCTTGAAGAAATTAGGAAAAAAAAGGAAAAAATGTTTGGGTCAATTGGGAACAGAACACTTCATTTAGAGGCACTGCATATAAAAACAAATGAAGCAAAGAGACAGGTCCCAGAAGGAGAGAGATGGTTCACTCCTTTTATCCTAGAGCCCAGTAGTTAAAGCACCATATAAGACACAGGAGACCTGCATTCCACACCACTTGTGAGAATTTAATGTATAGCCTAACTCCCAATCTACAGCTACTTCTCCTGTCTGTTAATCTTGTTTTCTGAGATGAAGGATATTTCACGGAACTCCACATGGGGGACATGGGGAAGAAAGGGCTCAGTGAATCTGACCATCACACAACCTCATAGACTGAAAAGGACCTCAAGAGCTCTCTGGGCCCACCTTCTACTCAGAGGAGGTCTATTCAGGTTGTGCAGGGCTATGTCCTGTTTAATCTTGAACAACTCCAAGGACAGAGATCTGTCCTAACAGATAACCTCTTCCCGTGTTTGACCAACCTCATGTTTGATCATAAAACAATGTCTTACATCAAGAATTTTTGGATTTTCATGTGTTTCAAACCATGTCGGTTGCTTCTTGTCCTCTCCCTGCACACATCTGGAAAGAGATTGGATTGGTCTTCTCTCTTGCTGGGTAGCTGTAGACAGAAAATAGATCCCTCTAAAAACTTCTCTTCTCCAGGATTAGCAGACCCAACTGCCCCAGCCTCTTCTCATTTGGCATGGAGCTTGCTATGTGGACTGGGAAACCCCAAACTGGGCACAATATTTCACAAGAGCCAGATAGAGGAGAAGGGTGATTTCCTCCACCTTTGACTAGGTAAGAAAAGAGCCAACACAGCCCAGGATGCCCCCAACCTCCATTGCGACAAGGGTACATTTCTGGCCCATGCTCGATTTATCCTCCAGGACCTCCCAGATCCTTTTCCCTAAAGCTGACATCCTGGATGGTAACTACCAAAAGTCCAGGTGTCAAAAAATGCTAGACAAACAGCTACTGTATGCACAATAACTCTATGGATATAGGGTGGTTCAAGCTGGAAGTCAATCCAATAGTCTCACACAATGAGGCTGAACATGACCCAGCAATGTGCACTTGCAGCCCAGAAAGCCAATTTTGTCCTGGGCTGCACCAAAAGCAGCATGGCCAGCAGGTCAAGGGAGGGGATTCTGCCCCGCTACTCTGCTCTGTTGAGACTCCACCTAGAGTGCTGCATCCAGCTCTGGTGGCCCCAGCACAGGAAGAACATGAACCTGTTGCAGCAAGTCCAGAGGAGGGCCATCCAGATGATTAGTAGGATGGAGCACCTCTTCTATGAGGAAAGGCAGAGATGGTTAGGATTCGTCAGCCTGGAAAAGAGAAGGCTTTGGGGCGACCTAATTCCCGTACCTGAAGGGAGCCTAAAAGAAAGGCAGAGAGGGAAATTTTACAACAGCATGTAGTGACAGAGCCAGGGGGAATGGATTCAAACAGAAGGAGAGTAGGTTTAGATTAGATATTAGAAAAAATTCTTTACAGTGAGGGTGGTGAAGTGCTGAAGGAGGTAGCCCATAGAAGGTGTGGATGCCCCATCCCTGGAAGTGTTTGAGGCCTGGCTGGATGGAGCTCTGAACAACTAGCTGTAGTGAAAGGTGTCCCTGCCTATGGCAGGGGGATTTGAACTAGGTGATCTTTAAGGAGCCTTCCAACCTGAACCATTCTACGATTCCATGATTTTTATTTTTTTATGGTGAAAATCTTGGAATTCTTAAGTGGCCATCACCTTATTCTCCTCTGGTATGTGTTACTGATTAATATAACTGAATTACATCAGTAAGAACTCTCTTAAGAAGAGAAGGATTTTGGCTTGCTGAGCAGGCAGTGGTAGGATGGTAATGGTGGAATATTTGGGATTAGTTAAGATTAACCAAACATCAGTACCTCTAAAATTAAAGAGAAGAATTCTATAATCTTTAAGAGCATATCATGAACTGGTGTTATGAGGGAGAAACAAGCCAAGGAAATTGTGTGGCACCTAATGACATGCATTCAGTGAGCTTCCCCCAAGGAGTAATTGACACCACTACAAATTGCTTCAACATTTCAGCTCAGTTACAAATGCAGCCATGCAAAGATGGCTGGAAACCGCTCTTTCACTCTCTCCCTTACCCATACATGCACATACACATGCATTCCCCCACAGACGCACACAGACATCTGATGTGTACTGTAAATTTCCATAATGTGCTCAAGGATATGAGGAATTATTTAAAAAGGCTAATTACTATCACTGCCTCTTTTATACTGTCCTACAGATTGCAGAGACTCCTTGAAAGCTCACTTACCCTTTCACACCTTTTCTTCTGATATAACACAGAACTGTGGCTTTCAGACTTGCACTATGGGTTTGTCCTCATTTAAAAACACTGTGCAAAATCATTTCCTGCTTTTGGTGGGGAGAAGGCAAAACAAATACTGCAGCAGTGTCCCTCTGTTATATGACGTATTTTTATAAAGATCATTTGAATGTAGCAGATATTTTGGGTGATCATAGCCTAGAAATCTTCCCTTTAAGCAGAATATGGATCATATAAAGAAACACAGCACATCATATAGGCATTGAAGAAATTATATTTTTTTTTAACTGGAATTTGTTAAAATCCTTTTACATTCAGAATAAAGGTGAAAGCATTAGAACAATGGAATTCTGAAGGACAACACCTTCAATTTCCTCAAATGTGAGAATTTTCACTTCAGTTGAATTTATTAATAATGTGCATATAAGCAATTTATGTGTGTGTGCGTATGGGTGTTTTATGGTAAATATATGTAAATATATATTTATGCATATATATCATAAACTCACACTTAAATTATATTATTCTACTTTACACAAGTATTGAAATACCTCAAGAAACAGGATCCAAAGCATGTGGTTCGGGTATTCATAAAATTCAGAGAACTCTAAAAATATATCTGCCTTGTGTGGACTCCCAGCAGCATCATTAACATCAATAGACTTACACCTCAGATAGATCAACACTGCAAAGGGATAGTTTGGGAGGAAGGTGTGTGTGCAGATACTGTTTCACGAACTAGCTTGTGTGGATGCAGACTTTCCCTGTAAGCCTGTGAACAGCAGATGATTTACACTGAGTTCAAGGGGATACTCTGTTGGGGCTGGGTTTCACATGGAGGACCTGATGAGGTCATGAGGCCTTGCCTTTTGGCTGTGATTAGGGGCTCACTTCTGAGCCAGGGGTTTGCCTGCTGAAGCCTCCATGCTGACTGTGCCATCATCTGTAACTGGCTTTATGTAGAAAGCTGAAATATACAGTATCTGATGCTGTACCTCTGCTGGTCTCCAAGGTTTGTTTCTGTTCACCTCATTTACCCAGGTTGGCAGACCACTGCCTGTGAGCAGCCACTCAGTTCTGTCTCTGGGCATGTTAAGTGACATAGCACATTTTAATTGCCCCTTAGGATGTGCCTGACCATACAGGGTCCAAAATGCTCCTGGTGGCAGGAAATGGTAGCACTGCAGGTAGCATTTGTAGGCTTCTTTGCCAAGGTCATCTCAACTTTTTGTGAAGTCCCCCAAAATGCTATATAGGCTTAATCGTAATATAACCAGTCACCACTCCTATCTCTCAGAGACAATGAGTTCAGGGTTTCAAAAGAAGAGCTTTCCATTCAAAACTAGCATGTTTTCTTTCCTCTCCCTTAAACAAACTTCTATTAGAGTTTTCATTTTTGCCTCCAGATTGCTTAGGTCATAGAATCACAGAATCATAGAATAGCATGGGTTGGAAGGGACCTTAAAGGTCATCTAGTTCCAACTCTCCTGCCATGGGCAGGGACACCTTCCACTAGACGAAGTTCCTCTGAGCACTATCAAATGTGGCTGGGTGGGGTCTCACCAGAGCAGAGCAGAGCAGAGCAGAAGGGCAGAATCCCTTCCGTTGCCCTGTTGGCCATGCTGCTTTGGAGGCAGCCCAAGACATAACTTTCTGTAATGCAAATGAACATTGCTGGATCATATCCAGTCTCTCATCCACCAGCAACCCCAAGTCCTTCTCAGCAGGGCTGCTGTCAATCTGTCCATTCACCAGCCTGTGTTGATACTGGAGGTTGCCCTGACCCAGGTGCCATGCCTTGTACTTGGCCTTATTAATCCTCATGAGATTCCCATGGACCCACTTCTTCAGCTTGTTCAGGTCCCTCTGGATGATACCCCATCCTTCAGCTGTGGTAACAGCACCACTCAGCTCGGTGTCATCTACAAATTTGCTGAGGGTGCCCTTGATACCATCTTCTATGAAATTGATGAAGATATTAAATAACACCGGTTCCAGTATGGGCTCCCAAGGGGCACCACTTGTGACTGATGTCTATTGGGACTCAGAGATGTTGACCACTGCCCTCTGAATGTGACCATCCAACTATTTTCTTACCCATCAAACAGTCCACTCACCAAATCTGTCTCTCTCCAACCTAGAAAGAAGAATGTTGTGGGGGATTGTGTCAAAGGGCTTACAGAAGACCAGATAAATGACATCATTTGCCCTTCCCCTGTCCACTGATGTAATCACTTCATCATAGAAGGCCACTAGGTTGGTCAGATAGGACATGCCCTTCATGAAGCCATGCTGGCTATCTCAAATCACCTCCCTGTTCTCCGTGTGTCTTAGCATAGCTTCTGGGAGGATCTGTTCCATGATCATCCCAGGCACAGACGTGAGGCAGACAGGTTGGTAGTTCCCAAGGTTCTCCTTTCCACCCTTTTAAAGTGGGTACAATGTTTACCTTTTTTCAGTCACCTGGGATTTTACCTGACTTCCGTGACTTTTCAAATATCGTTCATGGAGAGTGGCTTGGGTTGTAGACAATACATTAGTACACAGGTTCTTGTCAGTCTCCTTTAAGTGTTGCTAAAGGTTTAATGCTTTACAATTCACCAATCTTGGTGTTCATAAACCACTAGGAAATTATTCATGCCTAGGCTAACTCTTTACAGGTGTGCTGTGACTGATTGTAATATGTTGTGAAATACAGAATATTAGACTGTTGGAAGACCATCAATGGCATTTTTTTGATTAAAGGAGAACTAATATTTGGTCTGTAAAATTTAATGGCTTCACAGCCCTTATTTCTTTTCACTGTTCAGACATTTGCATTCACTCAAACCATGCACACATGCATTTAACTGACAACACTATCAGCAGAACTGGGCTATGACTCTCTGAGTGTATGAGTTTGTATCTCCATGTATTTCTACAAGGATATAACTCTGCGCACATGTTTATATACAATATAAGCACTGGACCATGTCTCACTTTTGCTCAGTACAATGTCTGTTTCTCTTATCTAGAGATGGTAACTTTCTATATCTGGATTTCAGTTACTTCCAGGATGGGCTAATTAAGAATCTGAATTTTAGCTTTGGACATACAGATCAGATTTTGCCAACAAAATGAGAAATACAGAATCTGACCCTGTATTTTAAGTAAGAGGCTATCAGTAAAATACTTTTAATTCTACAAATGCGAAAACCAAAAGTTGAATTAATTCCACCCACTTTTAGCAACATGAAAATTGAGCATCCAGTCCAAGTGGTCACCGAGGCTAGCTATAATGCCACTGCATGGAGCAATAAACCTGTAGAGGGCAATTGATCCTCAAAATGAGCATCTAGAACAGAAGGAATGAACTGCCTTCAAAACACATGTGTGCCTCTAACTGCAGTGACTATAAATGGAATCTACATGACCATTTGAAATAGGACACCCTACTGCTGGATGGCTGAAATTAGGCTGAGACATATCCCACCTGTAAAAAAGAATTTCTTGCCAAGACAAATTCATTAATATCACAAGTATCTTTAAAAATGCTTAAGCCTCTCTGGTTCTGCTGAGATGCATCTTACGGAACTCCAACTCTGGGTTGTAGTAAGTAGGAAATGTGGCTGGAAACACCTAAAAAATTAACCTGTTTATGTGTTCCTGAATGTCTTTGAGATGTGTCTCTAACAGATATAAGTAATCTAAAGAACTAAGATGTTTTCTCAGCAACTTCAGAAACCCACAATTGGAAGGCAGAATTGCCATTTAGCAACCACTCCTTAATAGAAGTTTTAGTATTCCTGTATTGCCGAAGGGTGAAAAGAAATGCCAGCTGGAAAGCAGCATGACAAATGAAGGCAAGGACATTGCAGTACATGCTGCAAATACAGAGAGGTGACCTGCAGGCTTCAAGGATCCTGTCTCCAGAGCTAAAGTAAGAGACTTCAAAACACAAGGCTGTAAATGACTGATGACATTCAGTATGGTCCTTTGATGCTGCTTGCAACCCTATGCACTGGACAACCAGTCTGGCCTAATGTCAAAGTCTCTGACAATGCTAAATAACAAATGTTAAAAATCTGTACAAAAGTTACAAAAGCATCAAAGTCACAGGTGCTACAAAGGGCAAAAGGGAAAAAAAAGGCAACAAACGAATAACCAAAAAATCATAAGGAAAATAAAGAGCATTGCCAATAGCCTAGACAATAAATCCTGGAGACCTTTGCACACTGTGAGAAGTTCCAGTGACTCCAAAGGGAGTGAGTACACCAGGTAAAGTACGTGTGCAAGCCTTTACAAGACGTAAAAATTTCATTAAAAATGCCTTAACTATCAAATAGCATATGTAGTCCTGACTGAGTCTGGCAAAATATGTAGATGTTCATATCGCAGGAAATTACACCATTTATAGTAAGATGCTTTTATGTAAATGCCTGCCCTAAAGAAGGTAGATTTATAAATGTTTGCCAACCCCACATCTTCTTGGAACTGCTCTAACTATGCATTGATATCATACCACCATACTTCAGGGTCAGATACCTGAGCAACAGTGTGTCTGGTATTTGTTTGGATCAGTAATTTACCCCAAGAATTTGGGCTCTATAAAATCTATTAAGAAAATCGGAATGCTAACTGCAACTTTGGAAAAATATCGCTTAGGTCTCTTGAAGGGATATATTGTCATTCAGGAGCTCATATTTTTGTTCACATTCTGGTAAAGGAAGACAAAATAATTGGCATGAAAAGTTCTGAGGCATTAAATAAAGGTCAGATGCCAAATTATATCAAATTATGCATTGAGGTATTTCCTGTGATTTAATGTATCAGTAAGATATGCATATTTTACTATTTCTACCATATTCTGTACAAACATGAAAAAAAAAAAGAAACTGAACAAAGAAAATGCAAGAAACTTATTACCATGAGTATCTTTTTTTACTACGTTCATTCCAATTCAATCCTCTTTAGCAAACTATAGGCACAATTGCCTAATTACAGGTAATTAAAGGTTTTTCTCTATCAGAAGAGGTGACATGTGATATCTGATTTTTAATTATGAATAAATCTTGGTCTGTTCATACCTGTAGTTTCCTAATTAACTTCTAAATTATTTATGAAGAGTTTAAGAAAACAGCCCTGAATTTAATTTTATGTTTCTTAGCAGTGTTGTTAATAGAACCATGGATTTTGTATGGGAACTTTAAGCTATTTTAATTATCCAGTTATTTGGGCATAAAACAGTCCATGACTACTAAGGAAAAGAAAAATGTCTTAGAGAGCAGAATCTCAGTTGGTATAACTCAGTAGTTAAGTTTATAAGCTTATTTACTTGCAAACTTCACCATAAGTGGTTTTCATGTCTGAATAATATTCTTACAGTAACTGTTATAGCAAACTGGAACACGACTCATCTTTGGGTTAGATTTTTCGTTATCATCCAGGGATTAGCAAAAATATCTAATAAATCATAAGTGTGCCTAACATTCTGTTACTCTTTTGTCCATAGATAAAATCCTGTCCATTGTCACATGCTGCCGGAATGCCTATAAATATGTGCACATATGCTAGTAAATAACACACATAGGTTCAAAAATTGGTAATCAAATGTCAATACATTGCAGCAGGTCAAATTACCAGCAGATGTTTTACTAATTAACAGTAGAATATTATGCAATAAAAAAGAAAGGACTTATTTCCCGATCTACAGCATGCCCAAACTTCACACACATTTTTCAAATACGAAAATGTAAGAATGAGTGTGATGGCAGCACACATTCATTATTTGTGCAGACACACCATTTTCAGCAAGCTAAGTAAAAACATCCAGCAGCAGCAATGTGTGAGAAACTATTTTACATACAAGAACTCATTTTCATACAGGTTCATTTTTACGGTATTTTTTGTGGAGACTAGGGGAAAAAACATCTGGATGAAGTTGATTTTAGCCTAGGTTACTGTGGGGGAAAATACATGCACAAACACCCAAGTACTACTGAATAGCATTGTTCGGTTTTGGTCGACCAAATATGCATGCTTGAAAAAAATATGCCATAAATATTATCTGGTGGGGAAAAAAATGATCACACAGGATACAATTGCAGGTTTTTATTTTGTTCGTAAAAACACTTTTCTGAAACTGCAGAATTTTTAGTCTGACAGTGTGTACTTGCACACATAAAGCAAATGAAAGTCTGAAAGATGAATTCTCCCATTCACAAACAATCTAAAGGGGAAGTATGGAAAAAAGATTATACTGTTTAATGTATTTGTAGATAACATTATAAGGGCTATGTAAGACTGTATTCTGGTTTTATAGAAATATGGCATACCAGAAAATGCTATTATATTCTCACATGAATCCACCATCATAATAAAAAATGACTTCTTTGATTTCAGGGAAATACACCTTCTACTGATTATGGAACATAAATCCACTTTACACTTTTGAAATGCATCCAAAAGAGCTGAATCACAGCAATTTTCAGTGGAAATACCAATAAACAACATGGTTTTACATGCATATGTAAAAATTAAATACTCATTTAAGGCTAAAATGTGACTAAACCATTTTAAATGGCTTCTCCATTTCACAAACCACAAGCGCCTACACAAAATTAGTCAGCATCTAATGACTTTAAAAAATACCGAAACAATAACCATAAAACTTTAACCTCATCCTTAACCTCATCCTGCCATACACTTACTCTTGCTATAGTTTTACATGTATTTATTATCAGTAATTTTATTGATACTACTCTATCGTTTCTCCCCTGTACCCTGATCTTGCTTTATGACACTGTGTCTGCCGTTGGATCTCATTCTAAACCCAATTCACTATAATAGTATCAAATAATGAATAATGCAACTCTACACTTGTATGAAGAGCACACCGATATTCTCCATGCGCATCTCCCACCTCTTTGCACCTATGATTTAGGTGCAAATGACTGAAAGATCGGTTTGCAAGCTTGGCTTTACACCACGTGGTTATTTCCATTCAACCTCTGGAAATTATGTGCGGCAGGTAACATCAAGCATTTGACTGGCAGATGTCTACAAGTCTGGGGTCTGAGTTGATTAACTAATGAAGGGGGCAAGAAGAAATGGTGGGAGAGGGCAGAGGGAAGGTGGGGCACAATCTCCTTTCCACCTTTACAAAGAACGCATGTTGAAGCTCACGTATGGAAGACAAATGAACAGTTAGCTTCTCCATGGTGTTGCAATACATAGTGACACGAGGCTGACCCTGCTCCAGCAGGGTCTGCACAGGCAGGAGGGATCTGCACGGTTTAACTGACGTCAGCGTAGAGTCAGGACCAAATGCCAAACCGTGCAAACCCCTTCCACAAAACCCCCAGTGTTGCTTTCTGGAGGTTCAGATGGGCAATCGCTAATGACATGTACAAGGGTTGCTGGGAATGGGCTCTCTGCTTGCAAATCACCAAAGCAAGGGATTACAGTGAACATCTGATAGAGTACTTGAGTGCTTTAGGAAAACAAAGTGGGAAGTTCCAAGCACACTTGGCAATGCCATTTAAGGATACCACTAAACACAGAGTAGAGCTCGATTAAAGACAAATGAGAACATGGCACCAGCTCAGGGTCATTTATTGTATGATAATGGTGTTGCAACACTCAAAGAGGCTTTGTGATGTATGTGTGCATAAATGCAACCCGAATCCAAGATAGTATTTTACATGTCAATTATTAATATACACACTAATATTAAGTTAACATAAAGTTTCATGTATAAAAAGAAATTTGCATATACATACATATGTACATCTGTATGTGTATATATATTTATGTGTGTGTCTCCATATGTGGGTACGCATACACAACAGTGAACAAAAAGGTTTTCTGCAGAGATATGAATTTTCAAACCAGAATGTGACATTTGTCTGTGTGTGCATATGTAATCTTTGGTTGCTAGTAGCTGTAGTTAAATTAGAAGCATTTCTAAGGCTGTTACATTTTTTAGGGACCATTAGTCCTTCTGGAGCTCAGTGCTATGTGAATAACGAATGCATCAGTCATCGTGCAATGGATAAACGGAACCACAAACATAAACTTTTAAAGCCTTGCTGTTTCTCTCTGAAGCAACTTTAATCTGTGCTTTGCCAGTCCGGGCACTTATTCCTGGCTGTTGAGCAATGTGCCGAGTTTGTTTCAAGGGTTTACACTTGCAACCTAAAAATCAATTATATGAAAAACAATAAAAAATATTCTTATTGCATGCCATTTAAAAAAAAAAAAAAAAGAGAGAGAGAGAGAGATACAAAATATTAAGCAGAGCAGCCGGCATCTGCACACTAATGACATGATTGTTATGATAGGTGTTTGCTTTACCCTGGAGTGGTAACATTATAATTCATCCACTGCTGAATGAGTGGAGACAATTAATGCAGTCAATGTGTCCCACGTGTTCCCTGCAGCATTAACAAGGCAGCTCCAGGCCCCTCGGCATACATGGGGCTGAAAATTGAGCCGGCTCTCCCGTTGAATGTGATCCTGATTACCTCCGCGGGGGCCACCTGCTGCTTCGTGCCTGCTGGTTTTGTGCGCTGGCCGCCTCTGCCCGCGGGGCCCCCGGGGAGCGCGGCCCGGGGCCCTGGGCAGCTGACACCAATCTGTCGAGCCGGGCAGCGACAGGCGCGCCCCGCGTGCCCGGCAGCGACACGCTCCGCTTGGCCACGCCGAGCCGCCACGGGCGGCCAGGGCAGGGCACGGCCCCCGCCGCTGCTCTGTGAGCCACGACAAGCAGCGCCACTGGCCCTGGGAGTCTCATTGCGCCTGCCTGCGCTGGGATGCTGAAGCTGTTGGGATGCTGTAATGCTGGGGGATTCTTCTGGCGTTCAAAATGCTCTGCGCTTGCGGGCTGAAAATGGCTGGCACCTGTGTCCAGTGGGACTCCAACTGGTTGAGTCCTGAAGTCTGTCTGTGTCCGGTGATAATGGAAATAAAGTTTTCCTCTGGTTGTTGCAGTGCTCCTAAAGTAAACCCATGAAACAACATGAAAACCGGCTTACATCTCTGGGCCAGCAAGTGATGGGCCCTCAACGCCCCCTGCTCAGGTACTGACAGGTGAGGACCATGCTTGCAGCAGCACCGCGGTGCTTCTCGTCTTCTCAGCCTATCCCCGTAGGAGGGTTCCTGCGAGGCTGTGATCAGTTCTGCAGCTCTGTGCCGCTGCAGCTGTGGTCAGAGGGGCACTGTGCAGCAGCATCAGGGATCCGTGCCTGAAAATAGGAGGAGGAGTCAAAAGGGAAGAGAGAGGTGAAAGAGCTGGGTGGTGCCAGGGTAGCACTGCTGTGCTGCAGGGTGGCAAACACAGGTTTCATTATTCTGTAGTATGAGCTTCTTGCACAGGAAGTTTGGAGAGGTTTAGCAATCTGCTTTCCTTTGCCCTCTGCTAAGTGAAGGGCATTTGCTTCATGAATATTCCATTACCCTGCTGTTCCCTGCAAGCCCTCAACCAACTTTTGAAAATAAACAAGTGTACACACTTCTAGGCAACAGCATCCAGCCTTTGCTTTCTTTTTTTCCCCTCTCCTCTAAATAGTAAAAAACGCCAAATGTTTTTTGCATGAAATTCGTAATCTCTTCGATAGATATCTCACAAAATATGAAAGTGTACTGCAGATAGATCCCAAGGAATGATCATCTCTTCGTGCCAGGCTATTAATCTGATTTACATTATTTTAAGAAACTCACTTCTTCCTTAAGGCTTTCCAACGAGGCCCTCAAAACTCCTTTCAAAAGTTTATTTTGATTCCTGGAGAATATGCCACCAAGGAACATTATAAATCTGAACTCCTATGACTACCTGTGTTACTGCACAGGCCAGCTGGAATGTGGCCAGGATCATTTTCTCTATTTGTAGACCACACAGCCGAGCTAACATGTAAGAAATAGAGAAATTTCTATGTATTATTCATATTAATTATTTGTATTCAACTGAGGCTGGACTCTTTGTGATATGTATTTTAACAGATGTGTCATTCGTATAAATGTGCAAGAAGTGGGATTTCAGTTCTGGAGGGATATTTGCATTTCCAAACCTTCTTGCTTTTCATTCAAGATGGGAACCAAAATCTACCTAAAATAACAGTAGGAAAAATATAACCAATATTTTCATATTTTTTGCCCCATTCTGCACATCTAAGCTACTTTCAAATCTGGATTTTAATCTAATATTTAGCTGATTCATCCATTCTTATTATGACTTGGGGTGTCTGAGAATGCAATCTTAAATTTTTGTGTCTTGTCATCTCTTAAGATAATGGAGATAAGATGACTTGCCTCAGGGAGAGAACTGGAAAATGGGTCTGATCACTAAGGGCTCAGATAGTGGCATGTCTATGTACTTGTAGGTAGAAGAATATTTGGTGGAAATTATCCAGAAGGGGTAATAAGGTAACATCATTCAAAATTCGGATGGTAAGAGGAGCAAGGGAAGGAAGACAATTCCTCCACAAGTAATAAAAAGAAATTGGTAAGTAAAATACAAGCTTTCAGAAAATAAACCCTTTTTGTTTTGCTTTTGCTTACAACGGAATGATATTTTTATGAGGAAAAAAAAAGCCAGTATTTTAAAGGAAACAAAACTGTACTCTGAGAATTGTCACTCATTAAAAGTATTTCTCCACTGGTTTCACAAGGCAAAAAAACTCAAATGCCCTAACTCCCAGACCAGAGCCCACCCACTGAGTTATTTGCCTCCCCAGAGGAAACAGATAATTTTGATGCCATGAAAATAATATTAGTGCACAAAATTCAGATTCCTAAGGCTATTAGCATCTTTTCAGTCCTGAATTAATGAACAAATTTAGTTCAGAGTTGCAGAGAGCAATTTTTTTACTGTGTGATATCCAATTCAAAAGGAGTTTATCAGCTTCCATCTGCTATTATGAAAAATACCAAAATTAGAAATTTTAGTGGAGAAACCTGAAAGCTGCAGCCATTGAACTTTGAGCAAGAAGCCATGCTTGGTAACTCCTGGCTGTAAATAATTCCCTTTCTCTGAGTGCTGGATAAAAAGTTAGACATACAGTGCCGTGTGATCAATTGATTTTACTGGCAGTGGGTCAGGTCAGGAGGACTAGAAGAAAGGCTATGGCAGCACAGCCAGTGAATAAATTGCTCGCTCAACCCAGAGTGTAACCAGTTTGTTCTGAAAAATGTATCATCATATATATGGCCAAGTGTACTGCACCATGCTGCAGAGGCTTTGTTCAGGGCTCTATTCAGATTTCTCTGTCTAGAAAATAAAAATACAGTGTGAATAACATTCAGACCTTTATTTTGAATCAAACCCAATGGCATTTAAATTTTCTCCATGATGAGTCAATTCATATTTGTTTCAGCAGGAGCATAATTGAGTAGAAGGGTGCCCAGCCCCAAAACCTGTGTGAAGTCATGTTTAACTGTTATTGTAGGCCTAACAGGTCCTAGGAAATGGGAATCTCAAGCTTTCAACAGAGATTGAAGAACAGCAGGCCTTCGGGGCAAGAGAATTAATGTATTTTAATATTTTAGGTTATCTTCCATATGGCATAATGCTATACTCCATCTGTATGTGTGAGTGTGCAAACAAATGTAGGAGGTTTTTTTCCAGAAATAATTTTCTCATAGTGGAAGCTCACCTACATTCTAATATCTTTTATCATCTACTCCTTCAAACAAACAAAACTTGGAAGAGTGTGAGTCCACAAAACTTACTTCAGTTTTGAATGAATTTTGAACGTGTCCTGCAGGTTTTTTTGCTAAATCTACTCTAGATCCTGGCTCAAGTTCTAATGGCCTTCATGTCATTCTTCCCTGAAAACCTTAGCTTCCTCCAGTTTTCATGTGTATTGAAACCCCTACCTGAATCTTGTAGAGAGTATCAGTTTGGAACCAAAACACTAAGATCAGGGGTTGCTTTCATGCTTCTCAACTTCACCTCTTGGAGTGCCCAGTTTGTGGAGTAAAACCTCTGTTGTAATTCAGTGAGCATCAGCAATTGGATTCTTCCCAGTGTGGTTACACACAACACCCGTACAGAGGTAACCTTTGTCAGTCAGGCATAGTCCTGCCTCCACAATGCCCATTTGATAAATTATACATGGGTACCTAATGTACTCTCATAAATTATTATAGGCTCTTATAGCCCTGTGTTTTATGGTGATATGTCATGGCACAGGAGCAGACAATATATTGTCCCAGAAGATGCCATGGACTCTGAGACTGCATTACAAATTCTACCAGTAAAAAATAACAAATTAAGAGCTCTAAAAGTAGAATACTTGACAATGCCTCCCTTAATTGAAGAAAACGTTCCTAATGAAAGCGAGTTGTTGCAGCAATCGGTGCACTGGTGAGCGAGAGACAGGGTTTGATTTAGGATCCCCTCTGGCTCTCTTGTTCCCCAAGCAATCAGGAGGAGCTTTGAGTGCTCAGCCCCCAGGGAAAGGCAAGCCTTACATCACTTACCAACCACGCCTCGTGTGATTAAGGGAAGAGGTAGAAGCCTTCAAAAGGATTTTCATGCAGTTATTTTCACTAGGAGGAGGCTGAATAATATCTTCAAACTGTGGACTTAAAACATATCTAGAAAGGTGGGATGAAGAAGGGTGAGTGGAATCAAATACCTGAAAGACGCAATAGCCATATTCTGTCCCAGGGACAAACTGCAATGAGAAAATTTAGGACCACTTCAAATGGGTCTGCTTTTTTGTCTCGAGATTATTATTAATCATTTAGGGTGTTGCTCTCCAACATATGTTACAGCTATACCTAGAAGGGGCTGTAGGACAACACTCAGCAAAAGGTACCACTCAGTGTAAGAAGGGTTGACAGAACTGCACCCACAGACTCTGAAGTTTTCTTTCTTCACCAAAGTGCAAAAATGATGGCACTCACAGAGGAATCACATTTAATTTTAAAAGTCTTAAATTATCTGAAATGCACAGGATGATGGATATATGTATTTAAGATGTTCTCATACCTTAGGATTTAGAAGTCTTTTTCTTTTGAAGGATTTTTAACATTTTACATCAGAGGCGCATTGATTTTGATCCAATTTTGCCAAAACACACTTAAGCTGTACAGCAGAGCTTCAAGGATGATGTGGCCTTAAGGTTAGGATCTGTAAAACAACAGTTGGCTGAAACAGTTTTCCACACATTTTAGTGGACAACTACTTTTTCCTTTTTTTTTAAAAAAAAAAAAGCTTTTACTTCAAGGGATTTTTTTTTCTTTAAAAATAAATGAATATATTTGATTTATAGGACAAATTTTACAGTTTTACAGGGGAAGATTAACTGTTTTCAGGGTAAAATGTGAAACTTCTTTTTTTTCCCTGCCTATCTTTTCTCTACCACAGTGTCAAGTCAGCTGTGGGAAAGAGTTCACCAGTCTAACCTAAAGATTTACTGCTGCAGATCTAGAGCCATAGTGTAAATGACATTATACTCAGGAAAATATTTCTGATGAAACCAGAAATGCCATACTTGAGAGGCTGGAAAATTTTTTACACAGAAAAATTAAAAATCTCTTGCTCTTACAGCTTAGTCTATTTAGAGGTTTTGGGGCTTCTTTTTTAATACACTGCTTCAGCTGAACACTAGCTGTGTGCTTTGCTATCTAAAAGAGAGCTGTTTTCTTGGCAGTGTGTGACATGACTGCAATCTTTATTTTTAAGAAACTCTAGTGCTTTAAAACTTGGGTAGCAGATCCTATCTTACAGTAGGTATCAGTGGATACCTGATTTGTGAATTAGAGACTTGCATACTCTTTGGGCTGGTTGCGTGTTATAATGCCATGGCAGTGAGTATGTACAAAGTTCAGTCATTAGAAATGAGATGGTTACCAAGAAAAGGTCATGTGGTAAATGTGGAAATTAATAAAGTAGCAACTAATGATGATATATGGGTGGTTGGGAAATATTATGTCTGAAGATTTTTAGGCTGCTACCCAAGAAATAAGCACCGATCATCTATTTCTACTTTAGAAAATAAAAAAACCTGAGATCCAGGAAGAAGTGACTCACATAAATGCAGTGATGACAAATGCCATGACATTTCTTGGCTGTCTTCTGGATTAGCTAATGCAAGTAGTCAACAGTCACTCACCAGGAAAAAATCGCTTGAATAAAAAGAATAATTTGATCAAAAATAATTGTACAGGGGTATATATATTACACCATGCTTAATGCCATCTTAAAGTGCTTCATGTGCTGGATTAGTTGATAGTGGAAGAAAAGCATTAATAGTTAGAGCAGAGCCATCCTTTTGATGCCATCTGCTGAATTTCTGGCAAGCACAGGTGACCCTCCTCTGTGGGCTGAACACATTCATCCCAGGCTCACTGCAACAGTGCCATTGATGAAAAGGGTGATACACACCTGGTCTGAAGCAGCGGGGAGCTGCCGGTGCTGCCAGGCACGGGGTGGGTGCTGCCAGCGAGACCCCAGGCTGCCCAGCTCACCCATCATCCCCCCATTAACCAGGGAGAGCCCTTGCCATCCCCATCCATCCCCTCCTGGACACGGATGATGGCATCAGCTTGGCACCCTCCAGATTAGTGTATATGAGGTGCTGATGTGGATACAGCTGTTTGAACAGCAGGGTCTGTCAGTGCGGGAACATCAGCAGTGTGCAACCAAGGGAAGAGTGCTGGGGGACCACGAGGCTGTGGCAGAGGAAGGAGGCAGCGGCAGGCAGGACTGATAACCTTGGTTATGGTGTCAGCCATGCCCAAATGCAAACCGGGTGGATGGAGACTTACACAAGGGAAGGATGCTCAGCCCTCAGACCAGCACGTACACATGAAGACAAAATGCAAGGCCAGGCTACCTCTGGTGAATATTTGGCAAAGCTAAGGAAGAGATTAGAAATGGGTAGTGACCAAGACCTAATTACATTTTAAGTCTTCTTCAGGACAGATCTATCAAGACTTGGCATTGAAAATAGGATTTCTCTCTGGTGTTTTTATTTTGTTGGCTTGTTTTGGGGCTTTTTATTTCCCAAAGGGGGAAATTAGCATCAGTGACCTTATGTGGCTCCCACTGACATTAGATCTTTCCACTGACTTAAAAAGGAATTGCGTTGGGCCTAAGCAGTCTAGAAATGAAAGAGTGCATGGGAAAAAAATCAATTTGCTGAAATAGCAAGGGCTATCAACAAGAGAAGGCTGCTTGCCTGTCTTCTGAAAGATGGTGTATGAAGAATAGATTATCTCACTGTTTACAAATGCACCATATTTTATAAGAACATAAAACACAGGCCTGAAATGAGACTTCTGTGGTTCAGTCAGAGGTTTCCTTAGGCTGAACCATGATAACTGCAAGACACTTGGTCAGACTGAAGTGATTTACAGAAGTTCTGGAGATCTGGCCCACTGTATCTGTAGGGAAGTTGCTTTATGTGACTACAGTTCCCCTACAGCCTGTTTTACCAGCACATACAGGCATCATGGCAGCTGAAATTTCATTTACTAGCGTGTTTATGTTCAGAAACAGCTAGATAAGCCATCCAACACCAGTAGCTTCGTCCAACAGTTTGTTTCTGCTCATGATAATATTCTGTTCTATTTTTTTTTCATATTTGCTCACTAAAAATGCAGATGATTTTTTATTGTCCTCCTGTGAGTGGTATCTCCCTGCAGCAGAAAGGACTCAGTTATCTTATCCTCATTGAAGCTGATATACCTCAAAGGACCCAAAATTCATGCAGCTGCTTCAGACCAGAAATGAGTAAAGGAACACCACCTGAGTGGGATTTACAGCCTCCTCTGACCACTGCTAAGTACCAGTTCAACAAATCTAAGTTACAGCCACAGGTAGGAGGCAGCTAGAAGGGTTGGAAGCTGGTTGGAAAAGGCTGAACATCTTCTTTTGCTGTCATGATGCTGTAATGCAGCAGTACACAAGCACATGGGTGCAACAAAAAGACATGTAGCAAGAAGCACTCTGGTCTGCAAGGAAATTCAGAACAAAAAGAGATATCTGAAACTGGTAGAGAAATAAGACAACACTGTGCCAAACTTTCTGCTGCACCACTGCAGCTTTATAACATTTAACTTTTTGAAAAATTTTAGAATTCAATTACTTTATTTCTTAAATATGTTTCAGTGCCTTAACACATCTAATAACAGCAGATCAATAGGCTCATTGCCCTACAGTGTATCACAGCACCAGCAAATACCTATGTTATGAAACTAAGTGAATTTACTGGAGTGTAAACCCCCAGTGAGTTGTCTGTAATCAGACAGCAGGCCTTCGGGGCAAGAGAATTAATGTATTTTAATATTTTAGGTTATCTTCCATATGGCATAATGCTATACCCCATCTGTATGTGTGAGTGTGCAAACAAATGTAGGAGGTTTTTTTCCAGAAATAATTTTCTCATAGTGGAAGCTCACCTACATTCTAATATCTTTTATCATCTACTCCTTCAAACAAACAAAACTTGGAAGAGTGTGAGTCCACAAATAGCATTAATGTCTGTAGAGCTGAATTAGATTATTTCAGATTTATTTCTCTTTAGAGTGTTGAAATACCTGTTCTATTTTAACGGACTCAACCATTCAAAAACTAGGAATCCTTGAAAGAGACTTTTTTGTGGAAACTATCACTGAATCCCAAAATAGCATGTTCAAGGCTTCATATAATCATTGTCATATAAGTGTTCTGAAAGAGGCCATTGGCCACGGGCTCTCTAGTTGACTTAATGTGCTCAGAAACACAGCTCTCAGGAAGAGCAGGTAAAGGGGGATGCCAAAAGAGAAAAGCACATGCACATTTGTATTTACAGAGGCATTTATACTGGTTCCCATAGAGCATTACAGAGAATTTTTAATAACTCTTCAGAGCAGTTGTGGGGAGGCAACAGAGGGGAGCAAGCATCCCTTGCTGAATCCTCATGTCCTGATCAGTAGTCAGGATTTCACCTCCTTGGGTGCCCTGTTCTTAGCTTATGCAGACCTAGTGTGCAGTAAGCTCAGCAGTAGAGGGGTCAGTGACAGCTCTGGCAGGGGACCACACACCTTTCCCATACTTGCCTGCATCAGGTTGAGAGAATCTTCTGTCAGAAACTCAAAGGAAGTAATTTTGGCATCAATGTATAGTAATGTCCACTATTAAAAAATGTAGGTTGCTAACGATTTAAATTCAGGCTTACTTCAGGAGCTGTACAAACTAGGACAGCAACACCCTGCATTTATGCCTGCAGTGACATATTTTTGAAAGACAGGCTTTTAAAGTTAAAGGAGAGGCTGCAACACTGTCAGCACTACCATAGATTCAGCAAGAGAGACTGCAGCCTGATGATCACCCATCAGCTGTCATGTGCCTTTGTAACAGAGGTACTATTTACTACTTCAAGAAAAATAAACAGCACTATTTGTTTGATCTGTGTCTCAGAGAAGAAACAAACTGCAGACTTAAAGAGTGGCATTGTTAACTAGCACTGTTGGATAAATTCCTTAATGAAAAAAGAAAGAAGCTTTAAAAACAAGTTACGTAATAGACCACCTTTTGTAATGTGTTTCCTTCTGAATCCTGAAATCATTAATACATTACTGATATTGTAATAAACTCATTGAAGCATTGGTGCTGTGAACAAGAGGGTAGAATTTACAGAAGAAAACTCCCTTTCCAGAGACATACTGTCCTGGTAAGTATATGAATTTTCTTGGTGACAACTGTGAAAAAAAATTTATTTTAAAAATACTTCCTTCTTCCCTTTTTTTTTTTTTTTGGTAGTTTGTTTGTTTGTACTTTTTTTAAAAATCATGTGGGAAAATACATTTTGCAGGAGTTTTGGCAGTGGAAGAAACTAGTTTCACAGATGCAGGTGAAAACAGTGCATCAGGAAAACAGTGACTGTGAAAGGCTTCCATGGAATCCTATTAGCAGCACATGGCATGACAAGCACTTTTGTGCACTCTGGTGCAGCCATGCACCATTTTTCAGGGTGTCCAATGGTGGTACAACCTGTTCTGCCTCTGCTCCTGCTCTGTGTGAGGAGTTACCTTCAGCCCAGAGATGAAAGTCATCCACAGCCACAGATTTTGCAGAGTTGGAAGAGTTTGGTGACAAAGTGGCAAGCACGTAAAAGCCAACATGTGGTTGCAGAACAGCAGGTATTTGAATGAGAGCAGAAGAGAATTTTTACAGAATTTTGGGGAAGAAGTCAGAGGAACTTAACATACCAAATGGTTGAGCCCTATCACCTAATCACACATCTACGCCACCCCTACTCACGTTGATTTAGGCCATGTCCTTCGCATTCCTCAAAGCCTAGAACCAGTCTTTCTACACATTTTTGCCCAGACCTCCTTGAAGTAATTTTTCAAAGTCCTCATTTTAGATTGTTGCCTAATGACATGGGTTGTGTATTCATGTTATTCATTCACATATGTCTGTTTCATAAACTTCCCAATCCTTTCTTCTTAATCTAACCTCTATTTTTAGTGACCAAGTACAACAGTCGTGCTAACTTCTTTCACAACCAAAGTAAGTTAACAAAAATAAGCGAAGAGAGGTGTGGATTATTTTAACCACTTTTTTTTCCTAACTAAGCTAATGTCACTGGCTTCTTTCTGACATATCCCATCATTTATACTTCTCTAGGTTTTGTTTATTTTCTACATCTAAGAAAATGTGAAACAGAGAGAAAAAAACGTAAAGTAGTGTAATGGCACAAAAGTATAATTTAAATCCACAGTGCATGGCAAGTTCATGCTAGAATCAAAATTACCAGTTACATTTGCAGTTTCCTCAAAGCAGCTCCCAACCCACTGCTGCATTTACATTTGATCCGTTTTTAAGTGTACAAACTATTAAGAAAGAGAGTTTCTCACAAAAACTAATGATGCAGATCACAGCTATTTTCATTAACTTTTTCACAGCTTGACACTGACAGTTTTATCTGGGTTGATTTTTGTTTTGACTTGAAAACTTGCCTTTAATTTTGCCTGTTTCTTGGACTAGAAATGTCGATATCTTTGTCAGATAAACAGGTTTAATGCTGGGAGTTGATGATTATCCTGTCCCCATTGATACAAAGCACTCTGAGACAGCTCTGTCTTAGAGCATGCACATTCTCCTCAGCGTGAAAAGTTTTCTTTTGAACATATAATTATAGCTACTTAAACAGCAATTCTAGTACAGTCTTTCATAAGAAATGCCTGCGGATAGGCATATACATATGCACATACACATACCTACATGTATTTTTTTTTCTCTAACTGGACTGCCTTCAGAATTTCAGTTCCTTTGATCCAGGGGTCAGTGGGTTAAAGAAAAACATCTATCTATTTACCTTTAAAGAAACTTTGAACATATCATAGGCCTGAAAACATACAATGTCAAATAATTGATGATGAATGTGTATATTTTGAACTGAAAAACAAAGTGATTTGCATGGGGATTTTAAAGTAAACTGAGGTTTAAATTAGAAAGTGATCCAAAAAGTGAAACTGGTCTATCTGCTACTAAATACTAAGGATTCCTCTGCAGTGTATGTTAATTGGTATTCATTAATTCCTATTCATAACTTCTCTACAAGGTGTATGCTTTATTTTTAGAGAAATTGAGGCAGTCAAAGGAAAGAAGTTCACAAGATTTAACCCTGAAAAAAAAAAAAAAAAAAGAAGAAAGCTATACTCAATCACAGATTCTAGTTCAAGAGTTCCTGGCATGACCACCATAGTATCTAGGTCAGTGCAAATGAAATGGAAGAGTCCTGTCGTAACACAAAAGCAGCAGGAGAACTGCTACCTGCGCGGGCTGCTGGCTCCATAGGAAAAATACACCTCTCTTTGCACTGCCAGCTGAAAGAGTATGAAACCAGGATGGAACTAACGTGTCTGGCTCTCTTTTTAGTCTAGTTTTTGCCTGCCTTCTACTAAAATCCCATATTATCTCCTTTTTCTAATTGTAAAAGAAAGGACAGCTACGCTTGCTGTTACAGTTAAGATTTTTGCATCATGTTTCATCGGCACCAACACCTACTTGTTCAGTGGCCTGAAGTAAGTGGGCCTGGGTGGAATTTTCAAGAACATGAGGGCTACATTTTATAGAGTTCTTTAGAAACCTGAAGATACAAACAAGCATACAGTTCATTGAATGACACAAATCTTGACAGTTCAGGTGCTTACCAAGGTCCTCCAAGGCAACTAATTTTCATGTTTTAGTAACTAAGTGCTAAAAATGGTTAAACACTTTAGGTGAAATGGTTTTCCATTTGCAAAGGCATTTTTTCTCAGATTCAAAGCATTTCACAGAGATGTGGCAAAGTGTATGACATTTCCTACAATTGAAAGTCAAACTAAATTGGATTGAACTTATCTCATTAAAGTAGACATTATTTCATACAAAAAAAGGGAAAAGTATAACTTTACTGTTTTCTTATATTTCATTTTGAAAATTTATTACATGTTCAATAATATAAAAAGCCAGTAAACAAATATAATTATGTTACAATATTAACAAACAACCTGAAAATTTCATATGTTGGTGCTTCCAAAGTGAAATTTTAGTTCTAGAAGAAATTTTGAATCTCTGTTTTGATTTGATATAAAAAATAAACTTCAGAGTTTCCTAAACAAAGCAAATTTTTAGTTTTTTAAGCAGTTCTAATAAGATCTCTGAAAATCTGGCACTTAGAGCTGGCTTAACTCTGTTGGCTTGCATGCTCTTTGTAATATTCCTAGTGACTTCAAAGGAATCAATTAGCTTAATGCTAAGGATTTTTAAAAATCTCATTCTCTTTCTGTTCACAATCTGTATAATGGGGAAGTGATTAGAATATCTATACTACAGAGGTATTCTGAAGTTTTAATTAAGTTCTAGAAATTAATTCAGGATCCTGAGATGGGAGAAATAGAAAGAAATAACATCCTTGTGTGCTCTGGAGCCTCTGGCTGCAGACTGTGAAGCTGTATCCACTTTTGCCACTTGAAAATATGGAACTTTTAACTCCCAACAGTATGATCAGGAACTAAATGTCTCTCTCTCTCTCTAAGTTGTAAAATGAGGAAAATCTTTGTGTATTTAGAAAACTCTTTGCTCATGTTTTGTAATGAGATGTCCAGTAATCTCAGTCTTCAGTCTATAATATTATTCCTCGCTAGGATTCATTTTGTCAGCACTTATAGATGTTCCTCTGACTGCTCAGTCTTCTTTCCATCTCATCAGAATTCCTCATTTCAATAACAACACAAGCATTTTTATGATAGTTTTTTTTTTTTCATCATTTCCTGGTGCCTTAAGAAATACTACTTCTTTCTGAGCATGGTCAAGACTGACATCTATAGAAGTCTGGGTATTGGTGTGCATTCTGATACACTTATCTTGAGAAGAAAAATTATTCAAATGTTTCCCTTTCTCACTACGAAATGTCAGCCTCTTTAAAATCTACTGAGTGCAAAAGCCCTGTGTGATTGGAGAATGTGGGAGAATAGCTACTCCTCCTTTGCTGATCCTTTTGAGACACACTAGAGATGGCACACATCCTTCTGCTTTTGTGAGGATGACCTCCACATAATTTTTTATGTGGGCTATTATATGACCTCCATATAATCCCCACAAGGCAAAGGTACATCAAAACTGCTGCCTCTATCTCTCTTGGCAGGTTCCCTCAGAGGTGGGCATTCAGGAAACCCCACAATGAGGGGAGAGTTCTCTGAACTGCTGCAGGGGTGAGGGAGAGTGATGATCCATAGACACGGCACTCAGTCAGCAAGTTTTCAGTCAGAGTCAGCCTGTGGCAGTTGTCACCCTGCTCCACAGGTAAATTAAATGGGGTGGGTTGTATCAACAAACTGGAAGAACATACCTACATGATACACAGAGAAGCACCTGCACAGCCATCCTGGACAGGTCTGGAAAGTTTCTAGACAACCTGGTCCACTACATGTAATACACAAGGCCAGACAACGCATTTTCCTTTCCAGTGCATTTTGATACTCACTCTGCTTCCACCCTGAGCCTGACACTAAAACTATCCTTTCTGCTTGAAGATAATTCTGTAACTGCTCTAACCTCAGAGCTCAGCTCTGGGTTTTTTGCCTCTGGGCACATTTCCTTGCTTGATGGTAAAGTACCTATCATAAGTAGTATCTCAGAAACCACTGCCCCTTACAGCATCCCTTGTCCCTCCTTCACAAAATACCTCTAATCATTACCTTTTACTGCCAGATGGGGCCAGTGGGGCTTAGCAGCGGGAGCATGGGCAGGACGTGATGGGCAAGGCTAACACATAGCTGCAGCAGTGCCACAAAACAGAGGAGTGTGGGCCACCTCATTAGGTGTTAATGGGCTATGAAGGGGTCATAACTTCTGGTTAAAACTCTCCCTTGCTTCTTTGGTTAATCTGCATCTCTAGTATTTTTCTGATCAAGCAATTTAGAAAACCAGCCTGCTTTAAATGGATTGCATTGGTCTGGGTGGGAAGTGCAAGGCATAGTATCACAAAAATACAGTTTAGGCTTTTAACTTTAGAATAAAAGTTGGCCACTTAGATTGTCCAAAACCTAGCATAAAATGCACTGTGAGAATTAAAGGAGGAAAAAAAAGCAGCAATTGGCTTAGCTGTACTCTGAATAAATGGCATCTAGAATATTTCAAATTTAGAAGTGGAAAATTAGACTAATGTCATCCAGAGGACTATTTTCATTTTGTTCTTCCAGAGTATTTAGCCCCTGTGAAAATAAAACTGTATTGTTAAAAACAGAAGAATGGGTATCACACTACAAATGCAACAAAAACAACTGTAAAATCTCAAGTTTCTTCTACTTCTGAGTCTAAAATACCTAATGTGACTGGCATTCCCATATTGTTGTTTTCATTTGCGCTAAAGTGCTGTATCACAATTTCACACACAACGTGGCTGCCTTTTGGAAACAGATAAAATAGTCCCTACTCATAACGCTTCTGCAGTGTTGGTTTATAGCCATAAGCTGTCATGGTTTATGATTCACCAAAGTGAAAGTATCCAACAAATATCAGATCTCTCAGTGGCTCATGAGTTTTTCTCACAAAATGAGACCTTTTCATGATTCAGGAACTCTGCCTATGCAATGTAAATAGATGCTGAAATGAAGCAACAAGTTTCTTTGAGCTCCGTTTCATTGCTGTGATATCAGATATGACTTCAGCACTGCAGAGTCTTTACTCTGCAGGCACCTCTCTTTCTTTTTTGCATGACACTTAGTTACTGTCTCCAGAATGGGCAAGAAAAAAATTTAAAGAATTTAACCGAAAGCAACTATTCAGAATGTAACGAGTGGGTCTCCTGTTTGTGCAATATAACTGGGAAAACTTTAAAGTTTGTCCTGTCCGTTCCCTCCCTTCTTTCTTTCCCCAACAATCTCCCACCAAACATTTATGGTTATTCAGTTGACAGCCAATAAATAGCGAAGTGTTTGGGGGAAATCTGTAGTTTTTTAGGAAAGAAACCTATAAAAGAAAGAGACGCAAGGAGAAAGAGGAGGAGAGAGAGCGTAATCTGTACACCATCTGTTGCCTAGTGCAATTCATGCTGACACAGGGCTTTTTGACATTTTATACCTCGAATGCAAGCACATAGATCATTTCTACCTTGTACTTTTCCCGTCTCATTATCGGAATTTATTCCCTCGCTTTGTTGTTCGTGGAGTCCCTATTCTAATTGTTTCTTACATGTGCTGTAAATCTGTCCTCCAATCAGTAAAGCCCTGGAACATGAAACTGAGACCTAGCAATTTCCTTTGCTTACCAGTGCATCTGCTGGAGCGTAGTGTTGAAATAAAATGAAACATGTTTGCACTCTTTTTCTATCATACTGTAATGCGCCTTTCATTTTGCTCAAGGAATTTTTAATATTCAAGCCATACCCTGTGCATGAAGTCATTTCCCTTCGATATAATTGTAATGGTAATACGCATGGCCTAACTGGCAGTGGCACAGCTGGCTGCTTGCCACAGCTGAGCCTCTGACTCAAAGACTTTAATTCTGTCATGCCTCATCTGGTTTTATGTACTCTTTTGTAGTTAGTTCACAAATTTATTCTAGGGTATCCATTGAGATGGGCAGGCCATTGACTTTTCTCTAAAGATAGCACACTAAACTAATGAAGGGCACCAAATATGTGCATTGATAACCTGTGTGCATACTGAATAGAAATCAGATTATAAGTCAACGTGCCTGTGTGGTCAGGACTTATTGACAGATGCTTAGACCCTGATTGTGAAAAGATTTAGTGGCAGTGAATGAAGGTAAGCATTGGCGAAAGTCTTGCCTCATCGCTGCCTGCAGGATCTGCTGTCACAAGTAGCAAGTGGCACAGGGTCTGCACAAGCTGCATTAGCAGCTTGTTACCCCACAGGACCATTTAATGAATTAATAGCTGTGTTTTGTTTTGCAGGTTTTAATTAACTGAGTCTTTCTGCAAAATTGTGGTGTGGCTTCAGTCTCTAGAAACTTTTAAATTATCTCTTCAGGTTTGTTTTCACTTACAAGGTCAGAAAAGAGGTCTTCAGCCTAAACTACCATGTCCTGATGCTTTATACACCTACCATACCTCTTTCCCTGCATCTATCACTGGGCCCAAAATGCATGCCCCCAAATCAAGGTTCTGTGTTTATCTGTCTGATTTCATCCCTTTCTGCTTTCACTAAGGCCTTCCATCTTTATTTCTCTAACTCCCCTAAAAAAGTGATTGTTTCAAGAAGCCAGAATGTCTGACCCCTGCTTCCAATTACCCATTGGAAATATACTTCAAATGATGGTTACCATCTTCATCCATCCTCACCTTTCTGAGTCTGCTGTTTGTCTCCTCTCTATTTGTCCATTATAACGTAGAAGGTTTGCTTTTGTCTATAAAGCTCAATGCACATCTACTGAGTCACAAGAGCAATAAAGTGTTGTTTACCAGGTTTATGGATCACTCACTTTCAGTCTATCATTCGAATGTGAGCCCCCTCTGAAAGTTAAAAGCTGTTGGTGTGAATCGATCAGGACTTCATTTTATGCTAGCTGAAATCAATGACCAAGCATGTTTCTTACTGTGGAAGAAAGGTCTTACTAGCTGCTCACGCTGCAGATTTTCTTCATTTGATGGTCAAGCCAAAATGCTGAAAAAATATTGTTTGAACAGAAAATTTCATTTGACCCGAGATGAAAATTCTTCTTTACTGGTGCATTAATTATAACTATTCTAAAATGATGAAGTGAAATTCAAAAGAAAATGCTGATTCAAAATGGAAAAAATATGACTTTAGGGAAATTAGAGAGTTTGGCCTTCTTTTAAATTCACTTTTTTTTTTTCTTACCTTTTGGGGAAAAAAATTGTACCAGATCCTTTTATAGGATTGAAGAAGTAAAGAAAATACAGTAAAGCAAATAAGTTCTGTCAACCTCATATTTACTTCCACTCTCAAATAGTGACTCAGCCAATCTGCTGTATAGATTACCTCTGATCTGTATTTTGGGATGCAGGCGTAAATAAGCAGATGTAAGGGAATCTTGGCACGTTGGCAAGTGTTGCCCTGATAAGAAGCCAAACACAGACATAGTCTACATGTAAACTAAAGTTCACAGATATCATTGTTTTAGGAAAAGAGCATCTCAGCCCTTTCAAGAACATATTCTGCTGTTCTCTTTTGAAGACTGCTTTGGGAATAGCAACTACCACAAACAAGTAAAAGATTTTCCAGTTTGAAATCTAGGAGCTGAATGTGGCAGACCTAAGAAGAAAAGACTGAGGGGAGACCGTCTCAGTCTAATACTTTCTTGTGAGGGGAAGAGGAGGAGCAGACACTGATCTCTTCTCTGTGGTGACCAGTGACAGGACCCAAGGGGATGGCCTGAAGCTGTGTCAGGAGAGGTTTAGGTGGGATACTAGAAAAATATTCTTCACCCAGAGGGTGGTTGGGCACTGGAACAGGCTCCCCAGGGAAGTGGTCACAGCAGCAGCCTGACAGAGTTCAAACCTGTGTGTGTTCAGGTACATGGTGTGATTCTTGGGGCTGTCTTGTGCAGGACCAAGAGCTGGACTTGGTGATCCTTTGGGATCCCTTCCAGCTCAGGATACACTATTATTCTGTGAAAACTCACAATTTAAGGGCTTAAATTCTCAAAAATTAATGCCAATTTTAATTTGAACTATTCCTTAGTTTACGTATCCACTTGAAAATGTCAGACAATTTATTCACATGCTCCAACTATTAAGGATTTAACTATAAGCATTTAGTTTGCAAACTCTTGATTCTCCTCGTCACTGTGCCAATCTTTTCCCCTTCCTTCATCTCAAAAGAATCTAAGTTTGGAGTGTGTGCCAAGCAACCACTTTCCTAATCTTCCTGATAATCCATGCAACTGACTGATATGATAATAAGGTACAGAAGTTAATTACATTTGGTGAAAGCACAAAAAAATTCTTTTAATGCCACCCCCATCTCTGAAATACTATCCTGGCCCACGCTGTTCATACATACCCATGTCAAAGGTAGCCTAAGGAAAAAAACCACTTGTGCCTCCAGTACATGCTTGTGTTTAGAATTTTCCAGCCCCTGTTACTCTGTTCACAATTTATTTTCTTCATATCAGCTTTAAATATGAAGTAGGTTTCCAATGTTTACTTAAATTTTTCAGTTTTTAAAAATAGTATTGCAAGCATATGATTCTCATAAAGCATTTTGTGCAGGGAGAAAAGTAAGCCTAGAGGCAAATCCTGTAACTCTCCAGACTGTAAAGACAGAATGATGACAAATTGTATAAATATGTGCAAATTGTCCAAATGATGTCATGTATTCAGGCTTGCAAAAGGCAGGAAGAATATTTGAGTCTAAGGTCAGCACAGACTCTGTCTTGGAATAAAATTGAGCAATTAGATTCAATTTGCTTAAATTTATCACCAAGAAAAATGTTTTGTTTAATCATAATCTTCATCTTATTTTTCAAGCATTTTAGAACCTACTGTATTACTACATCAGTGAAGGCCCCCAATAAATTCAGGAAAAGCCTGATAGCAGCACGCATTAAGTAGGCTGCCTGTTGGAAAGGATTGGTGAAGTAGGGCAGCATACTTGTGACCTACCACATGAAACTTCTCTATACAATTTAAACAGCAAATTGCAGACCCTTGTAAAGGTGTGGGTTTTTTTCTTGAAACAAGCAGGACTTTAGATTACTTGGGAAAATTGCATATTGAAACTTTCTGGGGCTAGACGACAGGAGTACCTTCTCTGGGCTCCAACTGGTCTGTAAATGCTTATGCTGAGGTATTTTTGATTTACATTACATAGGTCTTCATTTTTCTCTTCCTCTTTTTCTCCCTCTCTCCGTCTCCACCCCTTCCCTTTCAGTATCAAGGTCAACCTTCTCCAATTATTTGTCTGCAAACCATTTCCTTCTTCAAGTTTTCCCATTTACATTTCATAGGTTGGTGTCTCTTCGGGTCAAACTGCTTTAACTTCCACTGCATTATTTTCTCACCTTCCAATGCTTTGCTTCCTCTCTGGTCTCACCGTCCACTCCAACCCTTCTTGGCAAATTACTGTAGAAAAGGAAAGAAAAATTGATTGTTTCTGCTTTCCTGACAAACTTCTCCTAGCCACAACCACTGGAACAGAGGTCCAGTTGAATGTGCAGGTGTTTTTTAACTATGCATTGAGCTGCTTGTTGTCCCCTCACAAATACATCTGCTTGTAGTGGGGACAGTTCATTATCTGTTGTTCAGGTTGCATACTTTAGTGGTGGGTGTGAATGTCCGTGCAGACCCTCTCAAACCTCCCGATGTCTGAACATTTTGGAGCACCTCAGTAATATTCATTTGGCAGATTGTGAAATTGTAGTTTTTGAGAGTAGACCTCTATTCCCAATATCAGCTGGACTCCTATCATTAAAAGAAACAAACATATTTACTTATTTTTATAGTTTTCAGAATGGATGTCCAAAGAGAGAAGGGTGACAAATTAAAAACCGAAAACATTAAAATACATCTGTTGTGGCTCTGCCTGTGTGATACACAGGGTTTGGTATATTAACAGTAGTGCCTGCTGCATTTGAGAGGTCAAAGAGATTTGTTGTAAATATATAACATGCACTTGCCTCTATCTCAGGATCAGAGCGCCTGCACAATTTTGTGCGCCGTGACTCATACAAGGAGTCAATGCGAGTAAAGGGTTTGCTTTCTAGCCTGCCTGTTTAGGCAAGAAATTAAGAACAGATGGAACCTGTTACAAAAGAATTTCTGAAGTACGAGCTTTAAAAATGGTTGTGTATTTTTTGATTTGTTTTTTTTTAAGAAAAAGAGATGCTCTTACAATGTTAGTGAGATGATATGTGGTGTACAGCTAATTTGGCATCCTGCAATCCGATCTAATATCAAGTAAACACTGAAGCTGCTGAATGAGCTATTCTCCAAACATGTTTCAGCTGCATATGTTAAAGCCCCTGTAACTGTTACTTTTAAGAGTGCATTAAAAAGGTTGTGAAAACTGCTCCTTGTAATGATTTCTACAACAGGATCTCTGCAAACTCACAGCTGGAGGCTATCAAACACACACCTCCCTAATAGACACCACTGTGTGTACAATTAACACATTAATTTATGGAGTAAACTGATCAGGGGAGACTGGAGCTTCAAAGCCAAACACTCACCATTAAGGAAGAAGTGAAGTTACATGGCAGGAGCTGTCTTGCTCACTGAAGCCCTTCCTGACACAAAGCCCTTCCTCACACAAAAAGCCTGTGCTGCTGAGCCCAGAGGTGCTCCCTGGCTCCTGTGCCCAGGTGCAGGCCTCTGCCAGACCCCAATTCCCAGTGGGGATAAGAGCAAGGTATGTTCCTCCCCAGCCTATTCTTCAGTCCTCCACTTGGCATTAAAGAAAACCTTAGGCCATAGAGCAGACAGGCATGCTGCTACAAAATACTCCACATGACTGACTGGGGAGGAGGTGGATAGCACATAATCTCCTGTCTGCATGGTGTATCCAGCACAAAAATACCAAACCAGCCAAAGACACTATAAGACAAACCACCATAATAATTTCATGTTAGAAATACTTTGCATATGTCTGTCAGAGCAGAGCGTGGTTTCCTTGCTGCGCTTATGCCCCACTCTTACATGGAAGAGGAGAGTTTGGTGCAGAATGAGGCACAAGGCATCCTGCTTTAAGCATGGACCCACCAAAAGTCAGCCCCGTTCATCATGCCAGCACTCAGAATCAGCCAGGGAGGAAGGAACATGACCTGGCTAACCATCGTCACTTCTCAGTGTTGGAGAAACAGATCTGAATTGAAGATGCAGAGCTTGAAAATGCCTCTTAGAGCGGGGTGTTTAGGCTTCTTCTGCAGAAGACAGCCTTGACTTTTTTTTTTTTAATATATGAGGATTTAGGTTCCTTTTGTATTATAACCTGTATATAGGTTTATATATATATATATGTATATATATATGAAGTCTCACCTACAGGCATTCAGATTCATCCATACAACCTGGTGCGATCTACACATTTTGTCAAATGGTGTTTTGCAGAGCACCACTCTATTTTGTCTTTCACCTGCTCTCAGCCTTCCCAGCCCCACCTGATTTTCAGGTCCTGCCTCCCTCTGATGCCCTCTCCAGGCATGTTCTGCGCACCTGCAATTACCCTGCTCATGGAGTCACAGAGTCATCTGGGTTCTCCTTCTGGGTGTCTCCCATGAGGAGAAGAGTACTAAGATTTTAAAGCTCAGAATGAGTTGTCAGGGGTTTAGTTCTCTGTTTAAAGTGCAATACCAGCTATCCTCTTTCTCTTTCCACTGTCTACAATTCCTCAGAGGACAAAGAAATTGGATAATTCCTCCATCTCAGAACGATCCTGTACTTCCTCACCACACACACTCCCTTCTCTAGAGGTAAATGCAGTGAGTGTGGGCAGCATACACAGAGGACTAAGGGCTAACCAGATCAGCAGTGAGGAAAAAATATGACCTGCCTGAAGGAAGAGAAGCTCAGCTTTGAGTAACCAGAGAAGCAGTTCCTAACATTACTGTCTCTGAAGAGAGCAATAACTGCATAGTCTGACCAACATTAGTTTGTGTGGTTCATCATAAGATTAATTTTTGAGGTCAAAATAAGAGTGTTGCTGAGAGAGATTCAGATACTTGGAGGTTAGGAGTTTGCTTTCTTATTTACTTCCATCACCACAGCCACAATAGACACAGGCCAGGTGCAGCCTCCATGAACTTTCCTTCGGTGGGTTTGGGTTTTTTGAGGAAAACCCATAACTGCCAACTCTGACACTCCTGGCCATAGATTTTCACTTCTGTGAGTAATTTACCTCCCCTTACACATTTTGCTGCTGACTTCCTGTGGAGTCAAAAGGAATTTGGTCATTTGCTCACAGATTCTGAATCTACTGAGTTTCCAAGCACTTGAAAATCCCAGACAAGCGGTCATCTGCGATATAAACCTGCTTAACATCTCACATTCATGGTGAGTGCACTGAGCTTTCTGAGCATGCAGAGATACATTTCACAGTGACAGCACAGGAAATCAGGTGCATCCTGGGTATACTTGGCCTCTTTGTCTGTAAAACTCTGTATGAATCCTGAGCAGTCTGATGGACCTAGGGCACAAGTTTACCTGTTTCCTGTTTCACACAGCACCTATAGATTCATAAGGATATCTATCCACTAAACAGAAAATTATTTGTTTTTCTAATCTCATTTAAGGATTTCAAATCTGAAATCCATTTCACCCTCTGCCCTACTTTGCTTCATGCCTAAAAAAATCTTCCTGCAATGGCTGGCATATTCACGGCTCCCCTTTGCTAAACAACTTAATAGTGTGTCTATTAAATACTTCCCTTCATAATCCATCTTTACACTGCTTTGACCAGTTTTCCTTTGTGCCCTAGAAATACACCTGCCAACGCTAGACTTCTGGTCCAACATGCTCATTTTACAAAACTACTGCTGCTAAAATGACAGGTACAGGATACCCTTCAGGGTACCTGGCTCAGAGGGTCGGTGAGGTCTTGCCTTTTCAAGCAACAGCAGCAGGAGGATCCAAGCACGGAGTGCCTGACTTTTCAGGAGGGAAAGCCAGCCTGCGGGAGCAAGATGCTACTGGCCTCTCCAATGGTATGGAGAGAGGGGGCAGGAGGCTCTGCAGGAGCAGGCAGCCATTAGAACCAGACTCAGCCTATCTGCCAAGTCTACCACTTTTAACATTTGAAATGTTGGCAGGTATGAAGCCAGAGCATGGTTTCAAGAGCACTTGTAACACCTTGGACTTCTCTCACACCTCCGATGTTCACTGACAGCTCTCATTAAATTAATCCCTATAAAGCAGTGGGGATTTGAACAATTTTGCCACTCTCTCAGAAGGTGTTACACCTCTACTTCACCACCATTAAGAAGCCTGGCCACCCAGTCTCTTGTCCCAGAAAAACCAAGTATTTGAAAAAATATCCCGTCAACAGAATTCTAGGAAAAACAAGGTTGCCCAGGGAAGTCTAGCCAACAGCTAACTCTCATGGACCCAGAATAAACAGAGACCTACAAGAAGCCATCATAAAATTAATATTTTAGTGGAAACTGAGGGAGATGTTGTTATGAAATTCAAAAGAGTCGCATCCATGGGATGTATCAATTTCTTTAGAAGGAAAGTTTCCCATACAATGATTTAAAGCTTTGTAGTTGAATCTTATTCTCAGAGTTTCTCACAAGTAATGTTTGGATGTGCTCTCCTTGGACTGGGCCCTTAGGCTATCAGTGAACATGTTGCCTTGGTTAAACCACTTCTAACTCTGGACAGAAATAAAAATCTATTCACCACAATTTTCAAGCTAAAAATGTTTAGACTCTGCCTTAACTCCAAAAATTACTTCATAAAAGTATCTTCTGCCAAGAGATCATGAGGTAAAATTAATGACATTAAATTATTTGCCTGTCTTCTCCTTTTGCCTCTGCAATCCCAAACTGTCTTTTCCTCTAATACACATCATCAGAAAAACAGCTAGAAATAAACCTGTGAAAGTCTTGCTGTGATAAACTGATGAGACACAAGGGATCCTGGAGAGCATGACTTGTCTGCAGTGAAGGCAGAAAGATCCTATATTCACCTTGCCAGCATCTTTTGCTGGAAAAACTAACCCCTTTATTTTACACAGTAAGGCTCAGTCACATCTGAGAAGCCTTATTAGCCACCAGGAACTAAAAAAAACCACCCTGAAAGTGAAATATTCTCTGTCCAAGAACATGACCCCTCAGACAAGTTGTCATGGAACATGGAACATGGACAACTCACCAAATAAACTTTTGTGCTGCTGACCCCTGGAAAGCCAGATGTAATAGAGAACACATGCGATCACTCCTCATGGATACCAAAGACAATTTTCATAACTAATCAAAGAGGAAAAGTCTCCTTTTCAAGGATGCCTTTTACTGTAGATTATGTCATATTTAAAGATTTAGAAACTTTGCTTAGGGGCCTTTTTAGGTATTTTGTTTAGGTGCGATGCTTAGCACAGGAGATATCTCACCTCACCTGCCGATATCTTAGCCTTTAGCTGCTATCTGATCTATACCCAGAATTTGGATTCACCAGCTAAAGAGGGAAAAATAACTTAACTTCACTGATTTCACAGCTTAAAACAGAACTTTTCCAGTTGTCAACTTCTCAAAAGTTTTCTTTTCAAGGAATAACAAAAATCAAATCTTTCTTTCTCAGTAAGGGAGAAATATTGTCATTTAAGGATATTTTTAATTCTTAGAAAAATCTGAGGACTTCAGGTTTAAAAAAAACATCGATTTGATGAAATTAAACATCTTAGACATGGTTAAACTGTGACTGGATTTTGCAGGTAAAATTTTAAATGTTTCATGCAGTCCAGGCAGAGATAATCAGCACACCTATATCAGCTGTAAACACACTTTGCTGTATTAAAAGTCAGGTTGAAGAATTTTCCTTAGATTTGTGAATTTTACTTTTGACCCAACATGAAGCAAGAGCGAAAGACCTTCTCACTTAGGGCAAAACACATTAAAACAATCTCTGCCAAATCGCTGCAATTAGAGATAGAATATAACCTACAATTCCAAATTTCAAAATCTATGGATTACATGGAATAGAAAGTAATATTAATAATTGCCAGTTATTAGCCTGAAGCTTCTTAAAGTGGGTATGATTCCAAACAAAAGTTGTTTCGTTTTCATTTGAACCTGTAGATGCTGCGTGGAGGAGTAATCACTTAATCATATAAACATACGTACATTAATCATGTTAATGTTGATTTTCATGTAGCTAGAAGAAAGAATGGCAAAAATTTGGTAATCTTGTATCTCTGGAAACCAAGCAGTGGTAAACCCTTCAGTGGTTTAAGAGCTAAAGTGCATCTGAAATGTAAAGAGGTAAAGGCATCTGCGTTGAAATGAGCACAAGCAAATCCAAGCAGATAACAAACATTTATGTGGATGCTGTTTCAGATCAAAATCCTGGACCATTTTTAACTATTAATAAGTCAGTCACCTACATTTTTGTGTCAGAAAATAACTGAGATCAAGTCCCTTTAATTATGTGTTTAATTCAAAATTCTGAACCTAATAAAATATCTAAAAAATGAGACAAACCCTCATTCTTTATCCCATGCGGCTGATGGCTTTCTGCTGGTCAGTCTGAAACCACTGGCAGCAGTTTGAGGTGCAACTCCTGAACACCTGAATTTTTTTTTTTTTTAAATTTTATTTGGAAATATTCACCATGATGGAAAACTATTTATTCTCTGCTTTCTTTGCAATTCTACCACAACATTTCAGCTATGTGCAGCTTATCAACCCCACAATTACTACAACTGGGAGTGAAAAACCCATCAAAGTTTTTGCGTTGCCAAAGTGACAACTGAAGACAAAGATTGTTGTCATAAAATGGAATTGTGCTGGGGTTTTAGTAGTCACCTGATACAGAGCAAGTTCTTTCTCTCAGACTGTCCTGGAGACACCTGTGCTTTCGTGCACTGGGGAATTTACAAAAGATTCGGGGCAGGAAAACTGAGTCAGGAAGCATTTCTCCTAACCAATTTACCATTGTATTAAAGTGGCTTTTTCCAACCCAATATCAAAAAGTTTGTTGGTTTTTTTTTTCTTTTTTTTGATTGCTGACACCCTCAGAACAATCAGTGCAATCACAATTACTTTGACAGGCGTGCTGGAATTGGAGTAGGCAGAAAATGGCCTTAATGGGAATCTTTTACAAAGCAGCTGTTAGAGTGTGGTAACAAGACTCTGAATAAATGGCAGCTACATAACTTCCCCTAATCAGATTGGAGCAATCAGCTTGAAAAATTTTCCCATATGTTGAAGAGTGGAGCTTAGGCCTAGGGTTATGGCAGGGACACAGGCCATGGTAAGGTTACAAAGTCTGGCTACAATTAAACACTCACTGCAGAAATTGTGATGATGCTTCGGGGAGCTATTGCACTTTAGCCATTTGTAATTGCACGTTCGGAAATTACTCACTCCGAAATTACTCGGGGCCCAGTTACACCGTTTACAAACATATGTTCTCAGAGGGAAGGAAAAACATTATCCTTCCATTGGGCACCATTTAAAGATTTTTTTTATGGTTATTAATGAAATGTAACTTTGTGAGATTGTTTACTAATAAGTTCATGTGATTTTTAGGGAGTTCTATTTATCATTAATTAAATTATTAAGGCACATTTCTGCCTAACAGGGTCAAATCTGCAATTCTTGCAGTCTTTTAATGTCCTGGTTTAATGCTTCTCCTGTCAGCACTCATTGAGTAACCCAGGCAGAGCATTTCTCCTTAGCAAAGGTATTTCTTAGTTGTTTGCAGACTGCGCCACACTTCCGCAGGTCACATTATCTAGAGCAGGATATGTGGGCTGGCACCTGATCTGTGTATCAGTGCTGCCACTTCAGATATATTTTAGGGCTGATAAAGTGTGAAAGTTATGTAGAAAATTAGCATGTCACAAGCTTTGTAATTATACAGCTTTTTATGAATTTAATGAAGAAAGACAAGGCCTTCAGGGTGTCTCTTTTTACTGGTGGTTAATACAAGGAAATTTTCCATTATGTTCCAAAGCCTATCCTTCCTGCATTTCCCAAGTCTGGGAAACAGACAGTGAGCCCAATGTGCTTTGCAGTTCTAGAGAACAAGATGTACTGGTGACTGACAGCACTAATGACCTGTCCCCTTTATTGAACGTGAAAGGAGAAGCATAGGGCACCAAGTATGTTCGTGGTACAAATGGGGCTGATCAGCAAACCAGCAGGAGGAGGTAAGAATCATTTTAGAACATGCAATCCACGCCCTTTTCAAATGCGTGCATTTCACACACAGGGCTTTGGAAAGATGGAGAGGTGTAGTGCTTGATAAACTGTTTGGAGATGTCACTCTGTACAGTAGGATCTCCAGTAATCTCCAAACAATGCTTTGTACAAAGAATGAGGCATGATAATCTCATTATAATCTCCCATGAATATCTCATGGGAGGCTCTAAAAGTGAGAGAATTTTTCCAGTGCTGTGGGCCACTGGTAAGATCTTCGGTGTTGTCTCATGACAGAAACTGAATGCAAAAACATACAAATGAACAGCTGCATCATTTGCTTTAAACAGAGTAGATGGGATTCCCCACACTTTTATTTATAATTTTAGCTTCCAACAGAGGTGCAAAGTTATGTAACTGGGGGAGAAATTTGGAAAACAAATTGCTCTCCTGTACGTGATGTAGTCAATGGTCTTCCTCATCTCCATGCATAGTCAGGAAACAAAAGTTGGCTCTTGAAGAAGGCAGCTCAGACCTGCTGCTCTGAATGGACATGGCTTGGCATCAGAGCACATTCAGGACTGGGATAACACCTCTGAGTGTGTGCACTTTCTCGTGAGCCAAGGGGTTCCCTGTGACTACATGTTTCTCCCTTGCTCCATGTGTAAAATATGTTGTTCTTGCCCTTGCAAGTGTTCCAAATGGCATAAACTAATGTAGGATCCTGCTTTGGGATTTAGGATGTTTCAGACCCCACTTTCTGTTTTGCAGCGAGAAGAGTAAAATCTTAAATTCTGTAAATATGAATTAGTTAGATTCTGTTAATAATGTCCTTGAATTCACTTACCAGGCAAAATATTTTTGTTTGGATCTTTTTTCACAAGAATTTTTAAACATAATTTTATGACCCTCTAATTAGAAAAAAAAAAATTGTTTTAGCTTGCTTGTGTTTTCTCACATGGGACTTTTATTTTGTCTCCTTCTCGTTCTATGGGCCGAGATACAGTAGGTGGGCAGGATGCCATTAAAAAGTACTTGTACTAATATAGTCCTGATACCGATTGCTGCACTCTTTATCTACAGCTTATCAAAGCTGTAGATACTAGCTTTGGATTTCAATTTCATTTGGAAGTATATGTTGAGTAATAGGATTATTCACGCTGCCTTCTGAAGAAACAGTGCTACATTTCATCCTTTCTTAAATGCATAAAAAGCTAATGTGAAAAAGTTTTTTTATTTAAGCAAAAATTAAAAGGTCTTCTGCTAAGATGATACTTTTAATTTAAAACATTCATCCAGAAAATTATTGGGTTTGCTTCCTTTTCAATCTTTCTTTCCTTTTACTACTGTGAAATGGATATGAAGAAAAAGTAACTCAGATTTTGACAAAGTATCTTAAATCTCTTTTTGGTGAGAAAATTCAAACAGTAAGGATATTTGTATCTTTCAACAGTGCTCATTTAATTTTCACCCCATTCTGATGCTAACACAAGGCAAGGGGTGACATACATAGTGAATACTTCAGTGTAGACAGTTTTCTGGCTCAGAAGCCATTTCCAGGACATGTCAAGCACAAAGAGCACTGTCGATGGCTTCTGGAGCCAGGCAGCTGTCTACACCAGGGCTCACTCTCCTGTTAATACCAGGCTAGTGGAATCAGTGCCTCTTCAGATTTTAATCAAACTACCTGAAATGTTGCTGAATACTGCGTGAGCTGGGGGACAGAAGGACTTAAATTGTTTTCAGCACTGTTCAGACGTGGTCACTGTTGACACCAGTCGTCAGCAGCCAGTACTTTTCCTAGGGTACATGAGGCCATAATGGCCTCACAGCTTGAAAATCATTCATTCTCACAACACCCACGCATTCTTCTTCATGGGGTATGTGTTCTCGAGAAAAAAAAAAAAAGAGATAGTCCAAATAAAACAATACTTGCATTAAAAAAACATAGTTATTCACAGGGGTTGTAGAAATGTAGTCATTTGTAAATTGGTTATAAAGATTTGAAAACTTAAAGAGACAGACATAGTCTGTGGTTGTTAGATATGTGGATTTCTCTCTCCCTCTTAGAGAAAAGAAAACATTTCTATTCAGCTTTAAAATTGTTTTTGGAGCTGAGCTGCAATTGTGCATATTCATTGAAAGAGAGTGGAAAGAGAGTGGAATAGTAGTCTGTCACTCGAGAGCCCCAAATGTAAATGAAAGACTCTTAGAAAGAAAGCATAGCTATCCATCCTACTATCCATCACTGAGGTGTTAAGGTTAAAATGTATCCCCCTCGGTACCATGTCTACTATTTGTGTAATGTGAGGAAAGTGTAGAGCTAGACCATAACCTGATTCTCCGGTACTTACCCACACAAAGCTTTTCAACACCCTGGATATGTGCCAGCAGTAGCAAACAGGGCTGTTTCTAGCTGAACAAGGCATATTGAGTGACATAAGCAGAGCCCCATATGTGGGTATGTGGGCTGTTCTTGTCTGGGGATCATTCCTGCTTCATAACTACTTTATCCTTTGGTTTTTGCCCAGCTGCTAAGTACGCTGATCAGATGCCAAGGACTTCCCAGCTCCTCCACCTACAATCTCCCAGGGTCCTTCATCTGACCCCTCTGGTGTGTATGGGCCTTTGGCAGGTCCCTCGGAGGGGAGGTAGAGCTGCCACCCATCTTGCTCATGGATCTCACACAGTGCCCAGTCACAGCAGGGGCAGTGACTCTGCAGATGGACTGGGCAGCCTTGTCATTTCAGGGAATCTTGAAGACTGTGGAAGGCCAAAACTGATCTTCAGACAAGTCTATGCACGCAAGGCGGTGGCTTCTGTTTGCACAGGCGTGAAGACCATGCAAGACTAATGTGAAACACTCCAATAATTGTTTGAATAGTTTATAGTAAATGTAATGTGAGGAGGTTGTACGTGGGGATGGTAGAGAGAGAGAGAGAGGAAGAAAGAGAGAAAGAAAGGAAGAGAGAAAGAAAGGAAGAGAGAAAGGAAGAAAGAGAGAGAAAGACAGAAAGACAGTCAGAGAAAGAGAAAGAGGGAGAAAAAGAGATGAAGAAAGAGAGAGAGGAAGAAAGAAAGGAAGAAAGGAAGGAAGAAAGAAAAAGAAAGAAAGAAAGAGAAAGAAAGAGAGAAAAGAAAAAAGAAAGAGAAAGAGGAAGAAGGAAAGAAAGGAAAAGAAAGGAAAAGAAAGGAAGAGAAAGGAAAAGAAAAAAAGAAAGACGAAGAAAGAAAGACTGAAGAATTTCTAGCTGAGTTAACTGTGAGGAAATTTACAGCTCAAAATTCCACAGTTTCACCTCCAATGCTGATAAATGTGTTAAAACTGGTGGGAGCCACAACCACAGTTTTCATTAAACCGATTGAAAAAGCTGAGCAAAATGGTGGTAAAAATAGCTACATTCATAGACATCTTGTCTACCCTGTGGTTCCCACCGGTGGGAATTTTTTTTCTTGTTTGCACACTTCCGCAAATCAAATCAGAGTATAGCATGGACATGAGGTATTTTACAACCAAGTTAGAAGGGCCAACCACTTCTTAGAATGGTATGTTTCCGGAGTTTAGACAAGGCTTAAGGAATTGAACTAGCAATGAAAATGAATCCCTGGTTGATCATAACACTTCTGAAATGGTACCTAAGAGTTTTGTCTGGTCTGCTGTGCTCCTTGCTTTTATTTCCAGCTTGTTCAATGGAACCTCTGACTGCAAGAGATTCATCCATTTTTGTGTATGGGATCCAACTTAGTGTAATTCAATTGAGAGTTTTACCTGAGTAAAACCTGCAGGAACAAGGTTTACCCTTACAAAAGTGTCAGTTCCTGTAGCCATCACATTTAAAAATCAGGAAGATTAAAAATGCATAGATATCTTAATTTTCATCCACAGGTCCTGCCACTCTGGGAAGATCTTGATGACTAAATATACACGAAATTGCAGTGACTATAGGTCAGGAAGTTTGATAATTAGTGGTCAAGAAACAAAATACCTTCCTCATCTTGCACACCTACCTAAATTTCTTCAAGGAAAATGAACAGCTCTATTCGCCTAATTATCACTTACACAAAGGCAAAACGCTATTCAGCTCTTCAGATTAAATTAATAACTTCATGGCCAGCACATAAAACATTTATTCCAATTGCTCCAATTTCTATAAAACAGAAGTTAAAACTTTTTCTTTTCAATAAGAAAGGATGTGGAGTACAAGTTTTCCCACCAAGTCGTGCAGAGTCTTTAATAAGTTAGTGTATCTTGTCTGTTTATATAATGTTCTGAACTGTATTTCCCCTGATATCCTCTTCAAATGTCAGGTTAGTTCTGTGCTGTGTAACCACAGGAAAGAAAGGATTAAGAAGCAAAATCAGCCCACAAAAGAAAGCTGTTTACCTCTACTTGCATGTGCAATTCATCTGCTTCAAGCACTAGAATCTGTATGTCCTATCTCAGCTGCCCAAGACCTGTTCGGACCCCCCCACGAAAGTGAAGAGCTGTTGCTCCTTTCACAAGGAGATGGTTTCTCACTGGACTCTTACTCAGATACACCTGTAGTCTTGGTTTATCTTTCTCATAAAAGCAACAACCCGGATCAATGTTACTTTGGAAAACTAAGAATTTAATGAAGATGGAAGATGCAGCCAAGTCTCACAACAGAAACTCTCATCTTGACATTAAGAGTGCAAAGGAGGTTTTTGCGGACAGTGTTAGGAGCTGCAGTAGATTTTAGCATCCTGACAATAGATATATATTCCTTTCAGGTGTCCTGCATTCATCCCTCTTTCATTCACTGGACTCTTCCAAGTTTTGACAACTATCAGTCTCCAGACCTCCAGCTGGGTGAGAGGAATATGATCTTTACACCTTGCTCTGTCTTCGGAGAGTCCTTGGTGGAGGTGAAGTGAGAGTAGATCAGGCGAGATGAGATTAGAAAGGTGCAATGGCACAGGTGGTAGAAACCTGTGAGCTCCACCAACTTCAGCAGGGCAGCGTGCATTAATACAAGCTGGCAGCGAGTCCTCAACAGCACTCTGTCATTTTGTGCTCTCCACCACATAGGCTGTCACCCTGCTCCTACATCTTCCCAGAACGGAACTCATCTGCCAGTTGAATACATAGGGGTTTTTTTCCCGTTTAAAATCCTGGTTTCTCTCCTCACTTCAGAGCAGTAATAACTTCAAAGGATTTACACAAGAGACACCAATGATAGGCTTTGGTGGAAGCTGCTGACTTCAGCAAAGACACTGAAGGTCTTAGGGCTTAAGTTCTCTGTGCTAATATATTAATGATAATTCAATATTTACAGCGTGAAAGCTTGAGCTTCTTTTTTTTTTTTTTTAAAGGAAAACAACACTTATTGTGCACCAAAGGCTAACATCAAAATTTTTCAAGGCTGATTGCAGTTATGTGTTATCAGTACAACTGTAAATTTAAGGGGGTTTTTTGCAACATTTTATCACTGGTAGGAGAAGAGGGCAAAAACTTCTTGCTTTATCACAGCCAATACCCTTCTTAAACTTAGAAGAACTATTCATTTTAGCCTGGGAAAAAGCTTTGTTCCGCAGACGTGAAATCTTACAGATTAGTAAAACTCCAAGGGTTGCTAGTAGGCGAAACATCTCCTTTGTAAAACTATGTGCCTGCAAGTATGTTTGAGCTACCCGAGCACTCCAGAAAATGTGCATTGAGAAGCCTTGCAGTGGGTGTGCTGCCTGCCCTCCCCCAGAGGCAGTGGGACACGAAGGCACCAATATCCTTCAACTACATCATTCTCAGCTGCAGTGCAGCAACTGTAGAGGAAAAAACTTATTTCCTGTCCCCTTGGTTGACAGACTTTCAGGCACAGCTGCCAGCAGCAACTGAAGTGTTACGGCAATTTCAGATGTAACCCCACAGTCGCAGTGAGTACCAGCTGGCTTACGGCAATTTCAGATGTAACCCCACAGTCGCAGTGAGTACCAGCTGGCGCAAGGTCACAAAGTCACCTATCATCACCACAGAGTCCCCTTTTTGGGGTAATAATAAGCAAAGACTTGAAAAGGGAGGAAGGAGACTCCAGAAATGAGAGAGCTGGAGAAGCCCTTTGCTCCGTTACCATTTCTCTGAGAGACTTTGCCTAACAATAGACACTGCAATGAATTACCTAGGGGTATCAGGAGAGAGGCTGCCTGAGACTGTACACTTCTACAAAAGGGCAGCTGCAGTACCAGCTTGAGTGTCTCAGTGAAGTGCCTGAAATAGGTGCAATAAATTCAGACCTTAGTAAGCATGGACAGATCTCCCTCACTTACTGTTTGTTGCTAATATTTAAAATATAGCAAATAAAACTTTGCCACCTTGAAGGGGAGTTTTGTGTATACCTACAAGAAGGATGGTGACATGCTTAGGGACTGCAATATTAAAGACTACCGGAGCACCTTAAACTCAGGAGTACAATTAAGTGGGTACTTATCTTTACTTAGCTGTGTTGCCATCATCAGCAAAGCAGAAGAGAGAGAAAGTTCCCCCTTTTCTCTTAATCTACATTTTAATTCAAGCTTGGGTTTTGGTTGGTTTTTTTTCTCTTTTTTCCTGACAGTGAGTTTTCATCTTCTCTTTTCTTTCAAAGCTTCCTTAAGACAATGGAAATGTCACGGATCACACTGGGCAGAATTCAAATTGAGGTCTCTGAGATGCTACAAGCGACATTTAGACTTTGATCATCAGCATCTCCAAATTCTGTTATTCTTGATTTCATAGTGAGTGAAAGGAAAGCAGTCTGAGTAAAAAGTGCTTTGTGCAAAATATTTCACGAAATCCCATGAACAATTAAATGATGAATTTTCCTATGTTGACTCTCTTCTGGACCAGGGAATGACTGCTTTGCAAATGGAGACTTCCAATACTTGGCAGGAAGAGTCTCCTTGTAAAAGCCTCATGTTAGAGTTCTGTGTTTGGGAACTAATTACTAGTCATAGGTTAATAATTCATTAAAAAATCATATTTGCTGAAAATACCTATCCATTCATGGACTTTTTCTGTACAAACTGATTTTGTCAAATATATTCATTATTTAAAAAAACATTCATTATTCTGCAGGTTTTTAAAGAGCATGTAGAATATGCACTGTTTGTCTCTACCTAAGTCTCAATATATTCTGAGGTGTGAAATTGGGGTTACGTGATATACATTCCTGTGTCCTGGCTAGATGAGAATCAGCATATTTAAGCAAATGCTTGCAATTACCAGTTTCTCTCTCCTTCTGTAAATATTCTGTCATCCATCAGTCTATATATTTGCTATATAACCACCAAAAACAGCTACAAAAAGGCATGAACTTACTTGAACCCTCCCCAACACAGAAGATTGCAAATGTTTTCTTTACTGCAGAGCTGAATTAAGGATCATTACATTAAGGGTTCAAAAGGAACAGGGATAGCATCTAGTTAACGTAAGTCAGAGGGTGAACAGCAAATGCTGTCTTTGCCTGATCATGAATTTCACTACAGAGAGGAAAAAGAAGCAGAAAGATTTTTTTTTTATTATTTTCACCTGCATTTTATTATGGTCTAGTCAAGATTTACTTCCAGCTCTGGCAAAATGAATTATAATCCCACTTCACCCTTGTACAATTTGATATACAGCTTTAAAACATTGGCCCTGGTCTTTTACAAAAATATGAAGGAAATAATTTTCCAACACAACATTCTACAATGTTCATATAACCATCCAAAATCCAAGTTTCTGAATAAGAATCTAAATGTGCATGTCCAAGGTTTCTTTAGCTTACAGATCTTTAAACTGTGCATAATACTAAAATTTTAAAGAATCCTCCATTACTTACATATCAATATTGAGGAATGCACCAATGAGCTTTTCTGAAATTGAAATTAGCTTCAAGACACTCACAGTGTGAGTAAGATGTTACCTGGGGAAATCGTATTGAAATGAAGATGACATGATAATGTCCTCTTTTCAGTAAATGAAATTACATGTCATTAGAAAAATACATGCTTTTGTGTTGAGTAGCTTTCAGATGTTATCTGTAAAATACACAAACATACTTTTTGCTCACTTAAAGAGAACAGATAATTCTTCTTCTTGGCTCATTTATATACTATGAATCATATCTTATTTGCTATACAGAGTTGAGGTTCAGGGAAGGGGCAGACAGCAAGACAAGAAGAGTAGGAAATGATCCAAATAATCATTAGTTAGTCCCCGGGTGGAAAAATCAGAAATGCAAAAAGGATCAGTTGCATAAGCTAAAAACTGTAGACCACACTGTGCCAGAGAACTCCTGCTGTTTCATGGAAAGCTAGCAGACCCTGTGGACGTACAGCTATCAGCACTTCTGATTGCATTCTTTGCAAGCAGTGAACCACCTACAATTCTATAGAAAAGTGGTAAAGGTGAGCTAGTACATGCATCATATAGCCCAGCTGTAACAGTCTTTTAAGTCCTCCTTTTCCAGAGGAAAAGATATAGGTACCTGCTCCAAATGCTCCTAGCCTACAGCAGCCTAGGACACAGTAAAAGGGAGCATCCTCATCTCCAGGGATGAGTTGTAGACAATGTCAGTAGAAAAGGCCATGGCTAAACATTCCTTGGCACGCTTTTCAGTTTATGCTACTGGCAAATTTAAAACACTTTTACCTAAATTGTTCTTGTGCATCTTCCTGTTTCTGAAATAACTGTTGAGATGCAACATTCCTGGTTTTGAGTACATATGACTGAGTAGCATTACTGAGTAGTGCTAAGTAGCAAGATTTAGAGCTTGGATACAGCTCACCATGGAGAAAATTAGGAACACAGAACCACCAGCCCAAAACTGCTGAACAGCTGAGCAAATTACATCTCTGTCTGCAAGGAGATTCACTTGCTGTGCTCTTTCTGTGGTGGTAAAGGAGATTTTATGACCTGGATAACAAGAGAATTTTTTTTCTGGCTAAAGATAGCTAAGAGAATTCTAGGCTCAAATCAGCTTAAATCTTGCTCAACTAAAAAAATTTGAAGAGGAGCCACGCATCATCAAAAAGAAAGATGTTTAAAAATGCAGAGAGAAGAAAGTTTAAGCTACTAAAGGGCAGCACTTGCTCACAAGCAGAGGAGTCTGGTGCTTTCTCTGCTGAGGAGAAATACACTGCCAACTGGAGCATGGAGGGTCTAAGAAGCCTTGAGCCCAGAGTTCTAAGAAGGCTCTTTGGGCCAGGCCTCCTGATGATCCATCTAAAAAGGACACAGAGGTAATTACTCTGTAATATGTGAAAAGAAAAACTGGGTTTTTAAAGGACTTTTGAGGTTTGGAGGCAGATGCTGAAGGAAAAAATTACCTTGTGCTACTCATTTAAACTGCTTCAGTAGACCCAATATTTAAATGGAGAGAGCAATTTTAATTTAGATCATCAGAATATCAAACGGTTTAATTATGTAAATCTTTAACACAACTTGATCAAGAATATTTCTAAGTATTCTGACCTACAATGTAATGTGATACACAGATGTCTACATATCTATGTTGGTGTTGCTGGAGCTCTGAGACCACCTGTCATAACTCAGTATGATGGCACAGCTCATCCTGATACGCTGTTGTCTTAGTGGATGTTTTGAGTTTCTTCTAAAACATAGATTCTATCTCATTGCAGTTTTTTACTTGCTGCACCTTTTTCCTTCATTACAAAGAATTCGAGACTGCAGCTTCTATATTGTGTGCTATGTATTTTGTCTGAGGCACTGGGTCTGATTTTGACATCTCTTCCACCTCGGAGTAACCTCTCAACTAAACGATAAACAGGGCTTTAAATCTGAACATTTGAATTAGCCACAGGGATTTTAAATAGACTTTTTGACCTACGACTGTAAAATTCTATGTATTGTTATACACCTCTCTGTGGGACCGTTTGATCACTTTATTATTTATAGATTAAAGAACATTGTTGCTAATTAATACTGTTCTAATTGTTGGCAGTGTATACGTGCTTGCTTTGATGTTTTTTTGATCCTGTATTTTGGGGATTTCACTTACTACTTTTTTTTGGATGATTTGGGATTTTGGAACCTGCGTTTTCAAGCCCTTGTTTCATTTTCTTATTACTGAGGTCTTCTCTATTCTAACTTCTTTGCTTCTCATCATGCAATTCCTTTTTCTTTTTAATCAAGTCTTATGAAATGGGGCAGCCACAATTAATTCCTCAACACTACACAAGTAGATTCATTTTTCATTGTCTTCTGAAAAAATGTACTACTACAAAGGTTAATATTTAGTTACCTATATGACATTAGCCTTGCTAAGAGGAATGCAGTTAATGCAATACAGTGATTTCAGGCTAATCAAAAAGGGCAAGCCAGCAGTCTGCTAACATTTAACTTCGTTCCTCTGATGAAGTATTTCTCCTGCAATCTCTTGGATGCACACTTTTCATAGTGAGTAAGTCACATCATGCGAAATTCCCCCTCACAGTCTGCCAGATGAGCATTTGAGTACATCAGGTCAGAGTGCATGGTTGAATCAGTTCCTACTGATCTTGCAGTCTGTGAATGATTCAATCAAAAATCCCAGCTTTTGAATGCCTTGAATAGAAATATTTCAGTTTAGCATATTACTAAGACAGTAAGTTACTAAATTATAGAGTTATTACACATATCTTTGCATGACTATTTACACACATTAGCTAATGTGTTTTATTAATTAAATATGACCAACATGAAATAATTGAAATGTTGTTTGGTGGGTTTTTTCTTTTTTTTCTTTAATGATCAGCAGAAATTTAAGCTTTTCAACAGAAAAAAAGTCTTACATCTGGTTTCACGATAAAATTCTACATCAACCATCCAATACCAGAATTCATACTCACCACACTTAATTTTTGCAGATAGAGAGAACGTGATACTATACTTTTAAAAGTAAAAAAATAATTGTACATAATGTCTCAAACAAGAATATTGTAAGGCATTAGGCAGACAACTACAGTTAAGTTATAATTAGTTCCATTGTGAGTTTCAGCTTCAAAGAAACCCAAAACTTCTAAGAAAAAATTCAGCTGACTCCACCAAGCTTTGCCTATATGCCATGGCCTAGATCTGCTAAAAGAATTAGGAGCCTAACAGCCATTGTAAACATCTGAGTCCAAAATGTAGATCTTCAAAGCCCCAGTTGAGCTGCTGCCTCACCCCAGGGGAAGACAGTTGTCTTCCCATGGCACCTAAGTTTCTGCTAATAATGTTCTCCAGATATGTTAGATCACATCTAGGAAGACAGGTGGGTGTCTCTAGCAGGAATTAGGAAAAAACGTATATGTCTCTGCACCACACTGTAACCCCAAGTAGGTCCATTAAGCTGCCACCTAACCTGCCAGGCACTGGCACTCTTTCCCTAAATGTTTCTGCAGGAAACATAAAACTTCTGTCTCCGCAAGTGTCCTGACGTGACTCAGTTTTGCTCTTTGTCTTGCCTCATGGTTATGCATAGTCAGCATCCAGAAACTTGCTTTTCTCTAGTTAGATTTCCTGAGGATATGTTTGTGCTGCTAGCTAAGAGGTAGAAATAGCAGCTTTGTGCATAGCCCACACTGCTTTACTGTTAGCATGATGCCTGGCTCTGCTTTGGACCACTCCTAGTACCTTTCCACCAGCCCATGCCTGCATGTGGCTCTGGGGTCAGCCTGCACACGCTCAAACAGCAGTGCAGGCAGCACTGCACCAGGTCAAGCACAAAGTGGAAAGCCGAGACAAAATGCTTGCCATGGCATCTTATGGGGCTGCCTATGCAGCAGGCTGGATTCCACGGAAAACATTTCCAAGTCCTATCTCGTCTCAGCTGGGGAATCTAACTCAGGCCTGGAGATTCCATGAAAGAGAAGAGTCACAGAGTGTTAGGTGGAGGTCCACCCAACTGCATTAGATTTGACATTTGAAGAAATGAAAATTTTGTACTGTCTCACACATGTCATCCCTTGAAACTCCATGCAGTTTCTAGCAAGAGTATAATTCAAGTCAGGGACAATCTGAAAAACTTTAGAGAGTCTCTAACACAAGGCAGACTGCACATGGGTTTGACTTTTACTTCCTTTGCTCAGATCTGCAGATCACAGAATCACAGAACAGCCCCACAAGGATCACTGAGCCCAGTTCTTAAGTGAATTGCCCATATGGGGATCAAATCTGTGACCCTGGCATTATTAACACCATGCTCCATCTGCACAAGCAGTGAAAGCAGTGAAAAGTAGAGGAGTTAAGTGCAAAGGGTAAAGTCTTAATCTCAGAGATTAATGTAGAAATGTAGAAACTCCCCAGAAAGGCCCACAATCTCATTCCCCATTTTCATAGGCCTTCCTCATCCACATCCTGCCTTCATCATGCTAGCCTGCTTCCTGTATTTTCATTCTAGAAATCTGAGCTTAACTTTTTTTTCCAGGAATTTTTGTGGGGTTCATCTTCCCAGACTTAAATTGCCAGAACAGTCATTAAAGTATCCCTCCATTTGATTTAGTCCATGAGGAAAACACAAGAACTTTTAGTTTCTGTGGGAAGTGTAGAACACAGTAAAGAGAAGAGTCCCATGACAATGAACAGTATTAATGATTAATGTTTTCGCCTGCAAAAAATTTGTCTCTAATTTCTACTCCTTTAAGTCTAGAAAGTCAGTTTGAATGAAAGACTTTCATTTTATTTTTGGTGTATGAGAAAATGGCTTGCTTGTCTTTTAGTGGAGAATTCTGATCATGGGTTGTGCTTTAACAGAAATTGAATTTAACTTTTTTTTGCGTATTACAGATGAACTTACTGACACCAGCAGTTCCTCCAAAAGATGGCAAAAGTTTGATCCTTTTCCCAGGCACCAGAATTAATAAATAGAGGAACACTGAATGAACTCTAGTCCCATTGAAGTTTGTAAGAAAACTGTTAGAGAGGTTAATAAGAGCAAAGCTAGGCCAGTGTTGAAGGCACTTTCTGTTCTCCTATTACTTACACAGTATTCTCAATTAGTTGATTTTGCTTATAAAAATGGAAAATTATTTTAATATTTTAAACTTTCAGGAATAAAGCTCCAGTTTCCAATACAGTAAAAATCATACACCACTGCTTCTGCTTCTCTACTGCTTACATAAGACTCCTTCTCATATTTATAGTCTTTTTATAATTTGGAGAATTCTCAGAATGGCTTAAATTAAAATCTTCCACATTTTAATTTTTTTAAGTAAAGAGGAATGCACAGGCTTTTCTAGGCTAAACCTTGTAACTAATAAAACATCAAAGAAAGATGATGAAAGAGATACAAAGATAGTATATGTAAATGCTACCAAGTGATCGTAGGTTATAAGAGGAATTTAGTATAGCAAAGATTTGGAATTGCCAAATGAGATTTAGAAAATGAACCACTAAAATCTTACCTCTACATTCACTAAGGAGCTTTAACTATGTATTTTCCTCTAGAACCCTTGGAAGTTGCCTAAGTACACCTCTGCTTCGCTTTCCAAACTTAGGGCTGGTGGGCATGCCCTGCATAAGGTACACCAAAGGTGGCCCACATCTGTGGTGTGTTCCTTCCACTGTCACATGCCCAGAAAGCTGTCCCCAGTGGCACTGTATGGAGGTCATGTTCAGCCAAGGTAGCTGGGTACCAAGAGCCACCGTGTTTCTGGAGATTGCCCACCTGCCCCTGAGCTCACATGGGAAAATTGACAGAAATCTGCTGAGGGTAAACTGAGTAACTTCCAATTCTGCTGTGTGACTGCGCTGACCCAAGTCCTCCACTGCTAGGCAGTCATCAATCATTTTTCCACCTCACTTATGGCCAAATTCCATTCTCAGATGTGCATTCGCAAATCCTGTTGACGTCAGTGGTTAGCGGTTTACCAAAGGAGAAGAATTTAACTCTTCGTATAGTTTTCTCTCCTTTCTGGAGATCCTCTTTGCCTTTCCTGAGGCAATAATTTTCTCCATGATTTATATTTAAATTTAAATGTCACAAAACATTAAAAAGGCTGACGTTGCCACTGCCTTGTATCACCTCAGTGAGCCAATAAAAAAACTTTCTAAAGCTGATGGTGATCCCTTTGCATTGCTGTTTTGATTGGTAAGACAGCCTGATAAGAAAGACACTGGCAAAATTAGATTTACAGAAGCTTCAGGGGAAAAACCTCTCACATCTTTGGACTTGCTTAAAAAGAACCAGGGAAAAGAGTCTGTACAAAAGAAAAAAAACAAAAACATAAGAACATTCAGCATTTCAGGGTACCTTGTTATGAGACTTCAAGTCAGCCAAAAAGGCCATGTCATTAGGGACTGGACTGGTTTTTAAAAATACAACCTAATTTTATGTGTCTGATATGGGCTAGGGAGCTAATTCAGCTTCCTGAGCATTTGGTTCCTTGGTGTATTTTTGAGGGCTAGGATAAGCCCTTGTGAGCCCATTTTAGAGACAAATATATTGCAGTCCTGAGAGTCGCAATTCTACTTTGTGGGAGTCTCTTCTCAAGCTAGAAATGAAAATGCTCTTTGTTTTCAAATGTGGCAAGTATACTGGCTAGCTTTTAAGTTTACTCTCAACAGTGCAATTTATTGCAGATTCAACAATTTCAAATAAAGTTTGGAACTTACTCTGGAATGTGGGGCTGAAGTGGGAAGATGTTAATCTTCAGTCCTCAGCTATTCCTACTAAATAGCATTAGTGGCTGGTGAAATGCAGTCCTGCAGAAGTGGTTCATCAGCAAAAGTCAGTCTTTCCCTAGGATGCCCTCACATATTCTCAGAGGTCATAAAGTGTTTCATGGGGTATCACCAGTCTCTGGGAGGAAGAAAAGTAAGGGAAGAAAAGGAGAATAAAAATAAGGATTTGGTCATTCACATCTCCCTTCAAGAATCTGGATTTCTTCTTTTCCAACACAACTTTCTATTAGCTGAATCTGCTTTGGGGCCAACCACTGAATCCTCCCACTGCAGGCTGCAGCTCAGCTGCACAGTAGTATCTTTACATCTGTGCCAGCTAGGGTTATTACTGAGTTTTATAACTTCTGCTATAAATAAAGCCTTGTCATCTAAGCATTCAATTTAAATACCTCTCAGTTTATTTTTGAACACTGGAAGTTAATAATAAATATCATCTTTGTTTTCTAATTTTTTTACTGAGTTGATTTAAATGCTCTTGACAGCTCCAATCCAATCCTCCCATCCAAGCTGACAAGCATGACATGCATCTCTGCATACAAGCTCTCAATTATGCATAATCCAATGTTTTCTACGGTTTTAATTGAATCACTAGTCTCAAACTTGTTATTTTTAATTTACAACATTTGATTTCTGACACTGGCCCCTCTATGTCATAAATTATGCAGGCAAGAGCCTTAGTTGTGTGGGTGATTAAAAAAAACTAATTAGGCATGATTAAAAAAAAATAAAACAGAGACCTCTTAAATATGTGCATGTTACCATGCAAGAGAGGCTTATTTCACTGGAAATGCCTGGGTGATTTTTTTTTTAAGAGATTATGTTCAGTTCAGTACAATTTGATTGATTTTGACAGAAATGAAAGAAAATGTAGGATTTTTTCTTCCTGCATATATACCAGAAATTGCATTACATGCCCGTTGATGTGAATTTCTCCCACAGCTCATTGAATGTAATTTTGTTAAGTGGGCAGGAAAATGAATATGAAGAAAACTGAATAGAATCCAACATTTTCCTTGGCACCAGTAGCAAAGCGAAACATGGCATATATAGATATAAATATATCTGTATATATATGTGAGGTACAATTAGAGGTATTAACCTTTTATGACTCAGCTAATAGCAGCAAATAGGAAAATGTGCAGAATGTTAAATGCCGCTAAAAGATAGATAGCGGAGGAATGATGTGCCTGCAAAGGCTATAGCACTATAGCAGCAAATTAAAGGAAAAGAATGATTTTCTCTTAAATGAATCAAAGAAGTTAAAAATGTACTTGCTACATGAACTTGCAGATGTTTATCATTATTATTCACTAACAGCTTAAATCTGACTATTTCAAATACACTGTGTCAAAAAGAACATAATCTCCACACTTTTTAGCATGTTCTTATTCCAGCAATCTGGGGGAAAATGAGGAAGAATCATCGCTTCCCTCCAGCTGTGCTCTGAGCCTCAAGTCTGTGCACAATGGACGTATACAGTACAGCTGCTTTATCACCCTAAATCAGGCTGTGGTGATAATATGAATGAACTAAGGAGTTGCTTCATCAGAAACTCTCATTTCAGGGAAGAATTTAAACATATACTCAATGTTGAGCCAGTGCATAGCTCCAGAAATGCTGCTCTTCCACTCACGTGTAGTCATATGCTTAAACAGTTTGCTGGATTAGGACCAAGGACTCAGATGGAGGTGCCTGAGGAAGAAGCTGGCAGATTTGTTAGTGCTAACACCCCTAACAGCTTTAAAAATTCATCATGCTGATTGGAAATCCAGGATGATCGGTTGATCCTCTGCAAAACTCACTGTGAATTCTGGATCTGAGATGATGTTTCACCTGCATCCAAGCAGAAGATATTTCACAAGAAGAGGGTTTTTTTCAACTACTGATGTCCCCAGAAATGAGTCACTGATAAGCTCTTCTCTTTTCCCCATGAGGAGGCCCCAGCAGAATAGAGACAAGGATGTTGAAAAAGTCTGAGGGGAGACCGAAATAGAGTCAGTATTTGCCCCCTTCAGTGGGCAAAGCTACAACAGCAAGAGAAAAATCCACCCTTCCAGTTCAGCCATCCTGGGGTGCCACTGTGAGACAGAGGGGTCCCAAGAGAATGTGGCAAGGAGTTGAGGAGCATCATGAATTCTTGGCACATCATCTGCATGAATGTCCTCAGCTGCTGCCTGTTGCTTGGAATGGTTAGGGGAGACACTGTAATTCAAAGCTCATTGAATTTTATGAAAATTCAAGATGTTCATTAATAAGCTATAAAGAAAAACTTAAATGATTGTCGTTATAATTAAATTTATACCCAAACAACTTTTTTTTTCAGATCAAGAAATAAGAGTGCTTGGACATGGAAGAAAGGAGTTCTGAACTCTCTTCAGAGTGAACCTCCTGTAAGTGCTGAGAAAGATTTTGAATGCGCCCTGGCAATGGAATTGGAGATAAACTGATAATAGGATGATACCATGCTCTAACATTTTATCTTCTCCTACCTGAAGGCCTGACTGAACTGGCCAGAGATCTGTTTCAAAACCTGGAAAGTGCTTCATCTTCCTAAGGAGAAATCATTGGGAAAATCTAAGGCTTATCTGCAATTTCAAATGTTGGATAAGATCACAAACTAAAAGTACTGAAGGTGGAATAGAGACACTATAACTGTATTCACATGTTTTCATATCTGTCTTCTAAATCTGGATTATGTTCAGTTATTACACATATTCTTAAAAGCTCTACTAGAAATTCTCAAAACTTTTGCAAATCCAGATTCTATTTAGAGAGGATCTTCTAACATAAATAGATCTAACCAAAACATTTAATTTTTATGAACAAAATCTAAGGTTTCCCTCAAAAGAGAGGGGGTATTTTGCAGAAGACGTAATTAGAGATGAAACCATGAATTTTCAAAAAGCTCTTCAACCATTGTGGTCAAAGTGGACATAAATCTCCTAAGGTCTGTACTACAGCTGGCCTTCTATTAGTGCACAGGGAAAAGTGGAATAGGCAAGGGAGAAACAGCTTCCTTCTCTTGGGTAACTTGCTCTCAAAGACTTAACAGAACAAAAACAAAACAGTAGAAGTGCTATAAAAATAATAGAGTTTCGGGGCAATTTGACAGTGGCCATAATTTTTTTAGAACAGCCTTCAGCCAGAAAGCTTCTAAAATAAAACAAAGCAAGGCTTAAGACTGGATCAATTAGACTGCATTAATATAATAGGCAAACCCACAACATTCAAAGTTCTTAAGAAATCTGTCAGGTATTTTAAACTTTAAACTAGGTAGGCTTTGTAATTGCAAAGAATCTTTTTTAGTTAAATTCTTGTAATAATTAGAAACCTTTCTCTAATTTCTCTGTGGACACTTTCTAAACAAATGTTCTGTTTCCTACTTTGTCCTTCAGCACAAATAACTCTCTAGTCATTACCGTTTGGATATACTTTAGGATAGCTGTCCTATTTTCTCATAGTTTTGCTTTTGCCAAATTTAGTTAGTCTGTTCCTCCTTCTTTGCCCGAAATAAATATTCAAATTACCTTACCTACATCATCTCTGTCCTCTTATATATGTCCTAATATAAGTTCATATAGTTACAAATAACTGTCTACACATACATTGGTGGTGAGGGGCTGGACATGAGCCAACCACATGCATTTGCAGCCCAGAAAGCCAAACATAACCAGAGCTGCATGAAAAGCAGCATGGCCAGCAGGGCAAAGGAGGTGATTCTGCCCCTCTACTCTGCTCTCATGAGAACCCACCTGGAGTGCTGCATCCAGCTCTGGCAACCTCAGCAAAGGAAAGATATGGACCTATTGGACCAAGTCCAGAGGAGGACCACCAAGATGATTAGTAGGATGAAGCACCCCTATGAGGAACAGCTGAGAGAATTGGAATTGTCCAGCCTAGAAAAGTGGAGGCTACGGGGTGACCTAATTGTGGCCCTCCAGTACCTGAAGGGAACCTACAGGAAAGATGGAGAGATACTTTTTAGAAGGCAATGTAGAGAGAAGACAAAGGGGAATAGCTTCAAACTGAAAGAGAGTAGATTTAGGTTAGATATTAGGAAGAAATAATTCTTTATTGTGAGGATGGTGAGGTACTGGAACAGGTCGCTTGTAGAAGTGGTGATTGTCCCATCACAGGAAGTTTTCAAAGCCACGCTGGATGCTGTTTTGAGCAACCTGGTCTAGTGGAAAGTCTCCCTGCCCATGGCAGGGGGCTGAAACTAGAGGAACTTTAAGGTCCCTTCTAACCCAAGGCATTCTATGATTCTTTAACTAAAGGCCTTTTTCTTTTCCCTTAACACCTCCTTTTTCTAGTTCTACTGAATCTGGTCATCTTTATTTAATCTCTTTTACCACAATTGGTCTCAATTTAATTGAGAAGTCTATAGTGTCATTTAACACATCTGAACTAGTTATCCTAAACTGATTTTTTGTGATGTGGTTCTTCTGACTTCTCCCACAGTTTTATGTGAGTAAAAGAGACGCATAACTGAAAAAAATGTTTCTTTCTCTCTTACTATAAAAAGAATAGAGTGTGACTAACCCAGGAATAAACACACATTGTAGGCATATGTCTTTGGCTAGAAACACCCAACCCAATAACATCCTGGCCTTTCAGTCACAGCCTTTTTCAGGAATAATGCTTTGGGAGTCTTCTTAAGCTGGCCACTTACTTATTCCCACTGCTTATTGGGGATAGATATTCACCCAATTCTCTTTTCAGCTGTTTCTCTCAGTTGTTTTAATTTGGGTCTTATTTCCTCAAAGCAAACCTACTTTTTAACATGAGAGAAGAAAATAACACTTTTCTTCAGTTAGCCTAGAACTGAAGCTAGGTATTCACTAAGATGCTAGTTTCCTCTTCCTGCGTAGGAAAAGTGAGAAGCTTTTCTTAGAAGCCTCTAAATAGATGCTTGTTAGAAGTCCCTAGGTCACAGACCCACATTGCTACTGTCTTGGCAGCATAAAAAAAAGGATGCATGTGTGAGCAAATCCACATATAATGCACCTGTCAGTAGTACCTTGCATTCAGGTATGATTTCCAGGAGAAAATACTTTTCTGAAATTCTGTGCTGCCTTGTACCCAGCTTCTGACAACTGACTAGTGAGAGATGGAGAAGTCAGTTCATATGATAAAGCTGTAGATACAGGCAAACAGGTAAACAACATCCACAGCCTTTCTCTCATCCTTTGTGTGGGTTACTCATGAGCTCAAAATCACACAAATCATGGGACAATTTTATAGAAATGCATGTGTTTCTGAGTGGGCTAAACAAGATTGTAAAGAAAGACTATCCATATCCAAATCTGTCAGCTGGAGGCTTCCAAGTGAGACCAGTTTATTCTATCAAACTGAATAGCAAGTGCATGTACATGTCTGTTTGTATGAGTGACACCCACTTTTGTGCCACATCTACTCATCAGTTGTTTTACCACCTATTTAATCATGTCTTCAGCTCTTGGCCTACTATTATATTGCATACAGGATCTAGCACTTCAAAAGTTTAGATTTCCTAGGGCCTCTAGTCAAGCATTGATGTAAGTAATATGTATTGTGGTCTAACCCCAGCCAGCAGCTAAGCCTCACCCAGCTGCTTGCTCACTCCACCCACAGTGAGATAGGGATAGAATTGGAAAAGCTAGAAAACTCATGAGTTGAGATAAAGACAGTTTAATAAGTAAGGCAAAAGCTGTGCACCCAAGCAAAGCAAATGAAGGAATTCCCTCACTGCTTCCCATGGGCAGGCAGGTGTTCAACCATCTCCAGAAGAGCAGAGCCTCATCACACACAACAGTGACTCGGGAAAACAAACGCCATCACTACAAACATCCCCCCTTCCTCCAGTTTTACATCTCTTCCCCTAGTTTTACATGCTGATCATGAGGCCATATCGTCTGGCATTTGCCCGCAGCCAGACGGTGTTCAGCTGTCCTGGCTGTGTCCCCTCCCAATTCCTTGTTCACCACCAGCCTGTTCACTACTGGGGTGAGAAGCAGAAATGGACTTGACTCTGCGCAAGCACTGCTCAGCTCACTGTGCTGTCTCCATCCCTGGAAATCTGTAAGGCCAGGTTGGACGTAATTCTGAGCAATCTGGTCGAGTGAAAGGTGTCCCTGCCTATGACAGGGAGGCTGGAACTAGATAATCTTTGAGGTCTCTTCCAAACCAGGCCATTCTATGAATCTACGATTCTATGATACTATGATTGACTCTATGATTCTGTCTTGAAGAATAGATAGATTTTTTTTCAAGCAAAAAAGCAAAACACTGCCCCACCAGCTACCACGAAGAAAAGTAACTTTTAAGTTACTTTTAAGTAACTTAACTTACATTAAGTAAAAATGCAATGATCTAGTCATAAACACCATAATCAGAGAAATGTTAATTTTTACTGAAGAATCCTAACAAAAATGTGATCAGATTCAATTTCAACTGAGTGTCTGCAGTTAGCTCTTCCACTTAATTTTTCTCCTAGAAAATTACATCATGGCATTCTGTGGTGGAGATAAGGAAGGACAGGTTCAGTGCCCATGTAAAGAAAATTACTGAAAAAAAAATGGAACTTATACCCTCTTCAGGTCTGTGATCTTGCCTTTACTATGGTTGTGGCATACAAGTCACCTTACCTAATCTTGTAAGAATTGCTTCCACTTTCATCACACCAGGGATTTGTTTGTCTCCTGAGCTCTGTATACAAACTTTATTCTCTTATGAGAACATCGGAAAAGAATGGTCCTTTCAAGAAAAGAAAAGGAAAAAAGCTTGGCCAACACTAATAACAATAACTCCAACTGCAAAGGCTAATGAAGATTAACAAAAAGGCCTTTCTCTGTGTTTCTTCAGTGAGAATTTGGGTGCCTACATTGCTGTTACTTGAAGACACTGTAGGGTGAAATCCCTTCTCTAATGAAGATAGTTAATGGAATGCAATCAATCCTAATAGACATTTCATTTCTGTCATGAGAAGGAAGACTGTAGCAGTTAAATCCTCTGAATCACACAAGTTATTCTGGAATAAATCACCCACAGCTCCAGAACATGTTAGCTGTGTAAACCTGTCAGTCATGATCAGCAAATTGTTAAACATTATAATACAGAAGAGGATGGCTTTGATACTCAAGCCCTTGATATAGGTGCTGCAACTTCAACACCAAAGATGTATGTTTCTGCAAGCATGTGAGATGAAATTTTATACCAAAAAGCCTCCACTACTATTCCTTGAAGACTTCTCAGCAAGGATTAGAATATACATATTTCATGCAAAAATCAGACATAAAACCCAAAATGGTTCTTATTTATGAGTAGGGAAATTCAAAACCTAGAGCTGCAACCTTTACTTAATGCCAAGGCCATGAAAATGCAATGATCTACAGAAATTCACACTTTCGTCTCTGGGGGCATTGTTACAGGCTCAAAAAAGTCAAATTGCTGTTACTTGAGCTTGCAAATAATTTATACCTATCATTTGTCTTATAGTCCTAGCATTTGCCTGCTGTGCTGACCACCTACTCATGGATGTATGTTGCAGCAATCTTGTTCTTGACAAAGAAACCAGAAGAGAAGAATGTGTTATTTTAGAGTATTTGAAATGGCTGGGACTAATCTACAAAGCAAAAACTACAAGCTCATACACTGAAAAAAAAAAAAAAAAGTATTTTTCTAAAGTGTTATATCATGAGTTATCAAGAAATTTTTTAAAAGGTAATGACTAACTGCAAAAGCCACCAAGGAATCACTGCTCTGATTGTCACTTATTTAATTCCTCATAGGAGTTAAAGATGTATACAAAATTTTTAAGAAAGAATTTGCTAACACCAGTACTCTCCATTCAATGTAAACATGAAAGTACACATTTTACAAAAATTATCTTTTTTATTGCCGTTTTTGATATTTTAATGCTTTAAATATAAATCTTTCCCATCCTGTTCAATCGTAAATAACAGAATATTATTAGTCAGCAAGAACTGAAATATATTCACAACCTGGCCTTATCATTATCCCCTGTACTGTAAAACACATTTTTTCTGATGCCTTATATATAGTTTCCCAGAGTTTTTGAGTAGGGAAGATTTAAATTAAATATTTTTATATCAAGCAGTGAAATCCACACTTTTTTCCAATTGGTGCCAATGATTTTCCTTTTCATTGCAGAGAAAATTGCTGCAAAATCCAAGCAAAAATCCAAATTGGAATTATCTCTGTTAAACAGAGGTCATGTGTAATCACTCCAGCATTTTCAATCCTTTGGCCAAGGGGACAAATGTGTCAGCATCGTTCTTCTTTAAATTTATTTAATAGACCTTAGACAGAAAAAAAGAAAAACTCATTAGATCATCTAGTTCGTCCTGCCAATCTCTGTATCTATCATTTCATCTTGGGAAAGTGCTGTAGACAGCCTCTGGGTGTTCTCTACATATAATATTGGCAGAATAGGGCCCAAAGTTTTTGTTTTCTTGCTACGAGTCACCAAAATAAACAAACAAAAATCCCTCTGAGCTGAAACTAAACAAAAGAGAACTACAACCAGCTGACCTAAAAAAGATCTGCAGGAGCTGTGTATTAACAGAGTTTTCCACCCTTTCACTATTCATTTCTAACACAAAAGCTGATCTTAGTGAATTTGCAATGATGTCAGTCAGGGAAGTACAGTCCTATTTTTGGCACCAAAAGGAAAGAAGCATTAAACTTTCATATAATAAAATAGCAGCATTAGGTTTAGAGAACATAAGAATCAAAATATTCTAATGTTTCCCTAGGTTCAGTTTAATTCATATCTGTGCCATCAGGAAAATAGTAACAAGATCTTAGTGTTGTTGAATTGTTTTTCCCACTCCTTCCCTTTCCTTGGCAAATTGAGAAATGAAAATTGCTTCAAATCAAGAACACTAGTATTTCTTCTTTGTTATTCAAATGGAGACTGGGACTGCTGAAAACAATTTATTTCCACATACATTTCAATCATGCGATATCAAATTTTATGAAGAAAAAAAAAGAGAGCCAAACCACATCAAATTTGCATTTTTAAAACTTGAGTATTTTTATTTGCCATACAGAATATTGATTTTAATGACTGTATCAAGTTTTTAAGAGATCATAAGCCCACTTCTTTGTAGCTCCAGTGAACCATAACTGTGGCTTAGACTCCTCAAAATGTTTGATCTCACAAGCAAGAAATATACAGACCTTTTATTTGTAAAGAAGACTCATATTAACACCAATGAGCATGAAATAAAGTTCTTGGACAGATAAATTCTTTAATTATTGAATATTAGTTTAGTTTAAAAATGTCCGTGTTGTGCAAAAAACGTCAATGTTTTGCTGATAGTATCACAAAAATGATCCTTGTATATTCTGTGCAACGCACACTCAGACACTTCAGCTGAACAAAACAAACTCATCAATTACAAGTTTTCCCACTGGCAAACTCTGGAACTGACAGGGTCTTGCACTGTGATAAAAACTCAACGTGAAATCCAAGAATTACTTTGTCATTTCATCAGAATCATGTGGCTTCTGGACAATCAAGAGGTAGGTTTCACACCTGAAGAGCACCTACCTCAGCCCATATAATTTTTGCTTACCATTGAATGAGAAACTCACTCCATGCTGGCTAAAGCTACAAAGGCAGTAAGGACCTGCATCCAAATCCTTGTGAATTTAATAGAAAAATTCCCACTGGAATGAAGAGGCTGAAGAGGATCCAGCCCTGAGCAATTTACGATATGCCTCCTGATTCGTATTTTAAGCCTGGTGGAGACAGAATGCAAAGTATTCATTGTACATGTATTAGATATGTTTAATATAATTCCAAGGCATATCTTTGATTAAGGTATTGGAAATATATGAAAGCAAAAGTAATGTTATAATATAAAGCATGTACCCATTTAGTTTAGTATATTCATGTGCATTCACTGATAATACTTTCCTGAAGTTTCCAGACAGGCTTTAATAGAAAACAGTGATAAATGCCCCTTACTAGACACTCTCCACTGATCTCATACTAAAAAAATTGCAAAACATCAAAATACAAATTTACACCTCCAGTTTAACTTTTGCTTAAGACAACCAGATGTTGGAGCTTCATTTCACATAGGTTTCTTTCCCACCAAATGTTTCCGAATGGCAATAGCAAACAAAACCAAAGCAAGTCAGAATGTTTCTGTTTACAGATGAGATGTGTCTGATTAGGAAATGCTGAAGTTGCTACCAGAGGGTTTTATTGTAAACATTTTAACTAGTGTTGGTAAGTGCCACTTTTGCTAAACTAAAAAAAAATCCGTACAGAAAATATGCAATCTTACTTCTACAAACAGGAACAATCCGTGACAAAGTTTGGTAAATGTTACTCTCAAATTATATTTAACACTGACGTCTGAATATGAACTTTCATTGCCCATATCAAGCAAAGTCTGGTGCTAATCTGTTTTCACTAAAAATTATACTTTTCATTCCAACTTTGACACTTTTCTATTAAAAATACATATCTAGTCAGTCAGGTAAATCAAAATCTTTTCAAAGAATATACTCTGTTAGTATCCACAGTCCATTTTTCTGAAAACAGAACATGCATAATTCTCTTTAAGATGACATGAGAGGAAAATCTCATCCTGAGAATTTCACAGAGTTTGCATGAACTTTTATTCTCATAACTAAATATTGTGAAAGAGATACAGTAAAATTGCATGTCTTGAAATCAGACAAAGTGAAATCAATTAAGTGAAATTATTTTTTGGCCACTCAACAAGTATGGCAGAAATTAAAATGTTGCTTAACATCTTTATACATGGGCAGTTTTATTCTATTGATTGATTACCTTCTAGAATGTCTTCGACTTAATCCCTTAATGGGATGTTTTGTATGGTTGATAGGGTTTGAGTCAGTACATCCACACAGTGGCAGATCTGTGCCTGAAGTTCTGAGTCACTGATGGAGCAGTGGGAAGAACCATGACTGCCAGAGTAATCAACTCCCAGTCAATCCTGAAATTGCTCCAGGTGGATCCCTACAAATCTATGGGGCCTAATTCCAAGAATCCTCAAAGAGCTAGCTGACGTGATTGTAAAAACACTCTCAATGGCTTTTGAACAGTCTTGAAAATCTGGAGAGGCCCCAGCTGACTGGAAGCTGGCAAACATTCTCCTGATTTTCAAGAACAGCAAGAAGGAGGATCCCAGAAACTACAGGCTTGTCAGTCTCACTTCAGTGGCTGGGGAAGTTATGGAGAAGATTATTCTGGGAGATACTGAAAAACACCTGAGAGGCAATGCAGCCATTGGTCCAGCATGGGCTCATGAGAGGAAAGTCCTGCTTATGAAACCTGATTTCCTTTTATGACAAGGTAACCCACCCAGCTGATCAAGGGAAGCCAGCTGATGTAATCTTTCTGGATTTCAGTAAAGCTTTCGATACTGTCTCTCACAGTATCCTTGTGGACAAAATGTCCAGCACACAGCTGGATAAACACATCATGGGATGGGTGAGCAACTGGCTCGTGAGTTGGGCGCAAAGAGTGAATGGGGTGACATCAGACCTGTCACTAGTGGGGATCCACAAGGTGTTGGTAGTGGGGATTCTGCAGAGGAAGCTTCTGTGAGAAGACACCAGAAGCTGCCCCCCATGTCGGACAGAGCCATTTTCATCCAGATGCAAGATGGGCTCACCACCAGCTAAAGCTGGAGTCCGGCAGCAACATAAGTCTTAGAGGATCATATTTTCTCCTGTGCCAAATATATCTTATCACAGCTGTCATGGTAGCTCTCAATGCTTAATATTATGTAGGACTTGAACTCTTCTCAAATCATGGGTATTTTCAAACAAAATAGGAACTGAAAGTGGGAAGATGTATTGGAAGTCACTACCATCTATAAATCTCATTTAAATAAAATACTGTTTCTTATGTTTGTACAGCTATGATTTTAAATTAAATGTGTTTTACTAGCGATAACCCTTAAAATTATAACAATACTTAAAGCATATCTAACTGGGGTGGAAGCACTTAAGTAGCTAAAATACGGCATTCCTAAATTCCTAAATAATCAAAGCCATAAATAAAATAGATGTATATTATAAACTGACAATGTTAGTCCTGAATATAATTTTGGGGTAATTGAAAAGCTGCTCCAAAACAAAACCATGTTTTTATGTATGTGCAGTTTAGCCTGATTGTTGCAGTATTTGCAACATGCAAGGCTTTCCTTTTCATTCTAGTGATGTTGAGAAGTCACCCAAGGTAAGAGAGTTTATTCCCAAAGAAATTAAATAAACTCTTTTTGTCTTGCAGTTCTGCAGAGGAAATAATGTGGTGCTAACCGTATTAGCAAAAAAAAAAAGGGCCAAAAAGCCAAAAAAACCAAAACAAACCACAAACAAAATGAAACAACAGCAAAAGAAAACCTCCACCAGGATGGGGGAAAAAAAAAATATTAATACTTGTGATATCTGATGTAAGCCCATGAAACACTGTGAAGGGCAGAGCATGGACTCTGTTCAGACCATAGTGGCCATCTACCAGCAGATGACATGGTCCCTTACCTTAAGTAGAGTTTGTGGGCTTGAGGCAGTCTACATCTTCAGGGTGGACTTTTTTGTCAACATTTTAGCCATCCAGGCTAAGAGTAATTCTACTGTGAGTAGACATGGTCCAGACTCTCTTTATAACTGGAAGGGAAACTGGGCATTTCTTGGACACATCCCATCAAAGAGAACTGGGATAAATCACCACCTACAGATGCCTTTTCTACCGGACACCAGACTTCAGACAGCTGAGATAGATGTGTCCTTTCAGGCCAATATTCACGTTCTCTTTCTACATGTCAGCCTCAGTCACGAACATTGTCCAGTGCAGGACAAAGTGTTATCACCAGCTGCAGCCCAATTCACTGCCCACACAACAACAGTTTGTTACTGCACAGGAAGGTGACCTGTAGCAATACACACTGACATAACTAGAAGCAGTAATGCAATACTCTTTCCTGAGACAAAAAGAGGCATACCCAAGCAACAACACTTCCTAGTTTATAAGTGGTTTTAGGACTATTGGAGCAGAGCATTTAAGACAATTGCTACAAACTAGAGCTGTGCATTTAAGCCATGTCATGAGCTCCTGTAAATTTGCCCAGTAATCTCACCTGCAAATAGTTTCTTCATAATTTGTGCTAAGATGCCAAAGCAAGTGGTTGTGACACCAGCCTCATCAATTCTTTGGCTACAGACACTAACTTTCACTAATCTTGTATTTCACATAGCCTATTACGATCCATGAACTTTGTAATCCTAATAACAATTTTGAAATATCTTTGCACACAGATATTAATCTACAAAAAAAAAAAAATCAGCCTAGTATGAAACTAAATTATCTGACATGTTTTAGAGAGAAACATGAAAGAATTTTACTTCAACATGTCTACAGTCATATTAATCATTAATTATTACCTTTTGCCTATTGCGCATCTCCTTGGGATGTGCAAAACTGAGGAGTGTTTGCCCCTTTACAGTGACTTCAAACTTTGTAACTACTGCCATACTGCCATGAGCATGTTTGTCTGCATAACTCTCTAACTTCCATTGATCAGTGATGTGGCAGGAGGGGTTACTACAGCCAAATCTGCTTTTCCAAGGAAAACATTCCTTAAACTTATTACTAAATGTATATTTTGTCTAAATGCAGTTTTGTAAGCTAAATAGAAACAGAAATAGGCATTCATTGCTTTTTGCAGAACAGATCTGGTGGAGGAGGGAGTTGTGCAGGCCATAGTTTCTAGGTGTTGATTTACCCTCTTTTTTTAATCTAAAATTGCTACAGGATGTCATTTTATATATATTCCTATTATTATTTTAATTAACTGTGTACACAATTAATTAAATAAATGAGGGGTTTTTTTTCATTTTTACTCCCATTTTTTTACTTCTTTCGCCAGACTATCACATGTTCCAGGCCACACATGCCAGCATTGTTTGAAATTCAGAGACTACAATAAAATGTACTCTTACATAACATATCTTGTTCTCTGTATCACCCTGTCATTGCCACCTTCATGCTGACAATCACTGATTAACTCAGCCTCAGCACATGTCTGAAGTGAAGCCCAATGTGATGTCTTATTCCTCAGCAATATTTCAGAGGGGCCAGTTTTTTGCTTTTCTCTATGATTTAGGTGAGTAAATGTGAAGACACTGTAAGATTCAAATAATATACTGTACATTAGACTCCTAGCTGCAGCCTTATCATATTATCCTTTACAATCTTGGCTCAAAATCCAGAGGGACTCTGGATCTCTTAATTAGTTAATTTCTGTTTTGATTGGAAAGACAAAAGTAAACCTTTTGGAAATTAATTCATCAATTCAAACTGCATAACAGGCTTTATTGAAATTCAGTCGGCAATGTTCTTAAGTCAGCCTCACCACTGAATGTTGGGACTTATCTTAATTATGGTTGGTTGTAATACTGTACTTATATTAATAATGTTCTTATGTTAAAGAGATTTTTTTGACCTTTTGCAGTGCAGAAATCAATGAGAAGTTGATAAAGCCAAGTTCATTGCTGCCTAAAGTAAAGCAAGCCTGATTTGTTTACTTACCTAAGCCTTCATCTGTCAGACCCATTCTGAAATGATTTATAGACCTCTACCCAATGAAATCATTTAAAGTAGATTAGATTCAAGGAACAATCACCTCTAATATGACAAGCTGATGGAGGCTGACAGGTAACCAAGTTGCTCTGGATAGCAAACAAGTTCCTGAAATTCTGATTAAATTAAAATATTAATGGTACCACTGGGAAAATAAGATTGAATCATGTTAGGCGAATTCAGTATTAGAAACAAAATGCAAATAGAGAATCATTCTGTGCGAAGAAAGCCAGCTGAGGTACCAAGGGAAGTTACCTCCAGTAAACGAGAGAGCAGGAAGCGAATTCAAATGAAAAGCATTGTGTCAAGAGCTCACCTTCACCTTTCTGAGGTCTCTAAAACAACAAGGCCTAACAGGCTCTGGGGTTGGTCTGAACACTTTTGAGAGGTTACATATTTATTTGGACTTGCAGCCTAGCACTAATGAACAACTCCTGCTTTCCTAAGGTTATAAGGTTATTCTTTGAAGCCCTGATCCATGATTCCCCCCCCCCTTTTTTCATGTTTGTTTAGGTTCTGTTTTCAATCCTGTACATTAAGTGGCTCTGGCTGCACTATAATTGCTATATAACTAAATGTATTGACGCTGCCTGCTTTGGGATCTGTATTAATTTTGACATACAGGGTAATTAAATGTGCTATGTGTCTCACGTGCATTAAAGGAACAATAGATGCCTTATCTGCCAGGCACGCTGAAGTGTGCAATTACAGCATGTTAAGAGCAGTTGTTTTTTGCTTCACAACACCTTTTATTAAGTTTCTTTTAAATATCTTTAGAAGTTATTTAATGGCTGTGAAGTAAAGACTATCCATCACAAATAACACTGATGGGATTTATCTCACCTCAATTTAGACAGGGTAGACATCTTCATCTGACCTAATTGCCTAGCCCCCTATTTCAGACAGCAGAGAGAAAGAGCTGCTTCTAGATTGCCAGTCATCTGGCCTGGTTTTTATAGTTGCATTTGGATTTAATAAACTGCAACCTGAACACCCATACTATTCTGTATCTTTACAAGAGGAAGAAGCTTGGTAGAGGCAGCAGGAAACACCGAGAGGAAGCACTGCATCCACAGTGCTGCTCTAAATAGCAAAGTGATGATCTAGTTTCAGAGTACAGAGATCTCTTTTTTTCCCTAGATGACACTATTTGGTGGCAATGGTAAGTCCAGTGAGATCCACGGCCAGGGGAGGAATGTGATTAACAGGAAAATATATCAGCAGCTACATAGCAACAGTGAGGGAGAGCCTCCTAGACACCCTTATCTGCTGGGAAGGTTAGCTTTTACGGATAAAAAAACAATTGTTCTGTAATATGGAAGCAGTGGAAAGAAGGACAGGACATGAATAAAGAACTGACCATGGTGCAACAAAAATGAGAAACCTGAAGTTTTTATCATCTCAGGGAGGCAGGGGTGGGGGTGCTAAAGGTCAAGAAGAGACTTTTCTCCCACCAAGACATGATCAGCCCTCAAATGTGTTTGATGATCTTTGTGACCGCAGAAAAATTGAGGTGCTGGAGAGGTTCTGGTCTGGGGACTTGGGCAGAAGAAGAGACTGCTTTTGTTTTCTGACCTGAAAGCAAGAGGAGAAGAGGAATGTATTTAACTTTCAATGGCACTGACAATGACTATGTCAACACTCACATTACTAGATTAAAAACCTGTTTAATTCTAACTGGACTGTTAGGATTACTGTACTGTGAATTTACCAGTGGCAATACTAAATTGAAAACTAGCAGCAATCAAAAGTACCTGAAACAGGTTGGTCAAGCCAAGAGACTGAGGTGCAGATGGAGCCCGGGGGACCACCAGAATAAAATGCGGCTCAGGAGGAGGAAAAAGTGTCCCATTTATCTTTAGCACACTTCGGTAATGGATAACCAGCTTAACAACTAGCATAGTGGACCTTGGAGAATGCCACCAAAGACCATGCTCTTGAGCTGAATTTTCCACTCATGTATTCTGGTCTGAAAAATAAGCCCATAAATGTATGACTTTGAAATTATCTGCAGTTTCTCCCAGTTTGTAGGTGCTGTGGTAATAGAGAGGAAGTTTAACCTTAGCAATAAAGGAGTCTTTGTGCTCTCACCACACGTGCCAGATGAAAAATAATAGTGTAGAACCTATACTAAGAGCATTGCCAGGTAAAGTCCTACCTACTCAGAAGTTTAACTTATGCCATTAGGGAAAAGGATAGTAGATGTCTCACAATGCACATTTTATGTGTGCATCCTCCTCAGTGTCTGAAACAAATTCTCACACATCTGTGAATCATTATTTCCACAGTTCAACTACTTCTAGCTATACAATGTGGCTCTGAGACACAGGAAAATCTCCTGTGGCCAAGTGGGAAAAGTACCATGGGAAACTAATATTTTCATACGCTCACTGTTCAGCCCATAATGATCTTGTTATTTTGTAGGCTGTGATAGGACACTCTGTCCAAGGTTTAAAAATAATAGGCCCAAGCCTTCATTTCCTAATGATGTTAGAAATTACTTTTCTCTCAGATTTTCAGAATGTTTTAGCAAGCCATCATTTCATGAGTGCTTTGAAAATTATTCCATGCCCTTAGGTACCAAAACAGAGATCAGGTTCTTTGAAGTTTTCTTTTTTAAAGCGTTTGACCTCTAGGTACATTTCACATTGTAGTGATGGAAGTGTGTCTGTAAGGTATTATTTCTAGTCTTGTTATATCTCTGCCATTCAGGATATTAACTACTTAGTCATTAATTTCAGTCCTATCACTGTCTGGCATATGTTGTCATACAGGACAACTCTAAAAGTCCAGGTTTTCTTAAGCTTCAAAACTACTATAGTCTAACATTTTGACAGTTAGCTTTGGTATCACTACATAATTAATCCACTATTACATGAAAAGGAGCAAAACACCTGTTATGTAAAATTCAGGGCAAATAGAAGTGCAAGCAGGAGCTAGAAAATTTGAGCATTTCTCCAAAAACAGCTCTATCAAGAGGATGGAATAAAGTTCCAGAGCAAAAAAATCAACATCCTTCATCCATAAGTGCCACCAGCAAAGGGAAATACAAATTTAAGAGAATTAAAGTTGGGTATTCATGTAAATTTCTGTTCAAAGTTTTATCGTTCTGCCTGAATTTCCTTTTAAATGCTGAAAACTTTAGTGAGACAAAAATATCACTGTCTTGAGCACTCCCTGTGAATGTGCCCATGAACAAATCTGTACTTCTCCTTTCAAGAAGGTAATATGCTGACTGTGCTGTAAAGCATTAACAATTGTCTCCTATATTTATATTCTTCTTAATCTCTCTTTCTTTCTTTCTCTACACAGATCTATATACTATATATATACATTTATCTGTACATGCAAACATAGCAATATGTATATATTTAAGTGTGTATGCATCTATTTGTATGAAGCATGGATATATCTTAATAACTACCTATCTTTCTACCTAACTGTAGTGGTAGAGGTTTGTCTGAATTAAGATGATAATATTCCACTGCTTTTATGCAACAGAAAACTGAAACTGTTATTTGTACTAAAAGCAAAGACCTGGTGGCCATGGCTAAATATGTATCTTTCCTTTGCTGTAGATTCGTTGGTCATCTTATATGTAAGATCTTTATGTGCAATCATAGAATAATCAGGGGTATATCACGCTTTTTTTCTGTCCATTACACAGCACAGATTGCTAGTATTTGGTTTGCCACATGGTTCCTGTCTTTTATGCACTCGCCCAATGCATAGACTGAAAGCATTGAAAACATGTGAGTAGCTGTTGTTGACACTGGGTAAATATGGAATCCATAGATTAAATTTCAACATCAACTATACAGGTCTGAATTTCTTGCAGCTCTGATTCTAATGCCCTAGAGTAATGTTCATGCTATCAATATTAGCTTACATAACATTCAGGCTTTGGGTCTGGGTAAGATTAAACTGGTTTCCACTCTAGCCAAAAATTTTTTAGCTTTCTCCAAAACTCCAGATACTACTAGATTGCTTCATGGAAATCTAAACAGGATTTTCATTTATAAAGAAGTTCTGAATTTTGGCTACTTTTGTCAAAAACTTACTGCCTATGGTGCATTCCAAACAAATAACAGTCAAGCGTTATTTCAAATGGCAGATTTTTTCTGTCTAATCTCACGATTTTGTGATTTGTGTTGCCATTTATTCCTGGAATATCTGTGTTTTTCATAGAAAATCAAGAATGGTAGCCTCAAGCTTCTTTCCTCATGGACTTCTGTCCTTGAAACAGGTTCAGCTTAAAGAGTGTTTGTTGACCGATCAGGCAAGGCTGATGGGCATCAATATTGGAGCTCTCCAACTGCTTTCTGTGGAAAAGTCCCACTTAAATACAGAAGCTTCACAGCATTTCTTAAGACAGAAGGCCTGTGGATCCATCTGGGCTCCTCTCTTATGACAGCTTTGAATGGGGAACATGCCATACTTGTCTTCAAATGCTCCACCCTCAGTTTTGTGAACTACCCCAGGAATTAAGACTTGAATTCTTGTGAAAATGAAAACTGAGATTAGAACCAAGAGCTGGCATCTAAAAATGACTGGCAAGTAAAAAAATTTGAACAGAGGCATCAGGCATGAAGAAATGAGAGAGGCTTCATCAGTTGTAGTCTTTTGCTTCAGTTTTACATTCAAATCAGTGATGCAACTCTGGGCGTACAGGCAAGAGATGACATGCTCACACACTGCAGCCAAATCATTGTCTCAAAGGAAAGGTCAAAGCTCCCTGTGAAAGGAGGTGGGGAGATATGTTCTGGGGAATTGGTGCTTCCTTGTTGTTCAAACACAAGTGCTCAGCAGGACTTCGAGATTTTGGATGATACTGCCAAGTTAATGGGGGTTGGAGACAGCGCCTCAAGCAGTTTCTGTGCTGCCTCAAGCAGTTTCTGTGCTGCCTCAGTACAGCATGGCCATGCTCTGACTGATGGCTGCCCTTCACCCCCAGTGCCATCCTCAAAAGCATAACACTTGGGTAACAGTGGGGCTTGCTTCTTGCAGAATTTGAGGTTTAATTCAATTTAGTTCAATATTGTTAAGGAATTTTGATTGCAAAATCTTTGACAGCTCAAAATTTTAAAAAATACAGTAATGGTCCAACTTTGAAAAGAGTGATTCTCCTCAATTTAAAATTTACAAACAAATGTGCTATTAACATCTCTAAACATGTGTTTTTCTGCTTTTACATGTGTTATGGTTAGCAGAGGAGATGGAGGTTCCTCAAAGAACAAGAGGACTCTCTCATTAGAAAGTTTCTCAGTGCCTTCTGCACATGACTATCCTAGAAAATCATGTGCTTAAGACGGACCTGTGAATACATACAATACATACAATACACTTGTATGAATACATACAATAAACTTGTATGAATTCTAGAAAATGTGTTTATACCCTCAATTCTCAATTTTTTGTTATTTCCCAGTTGGGTGCTTTACCCAAAGCTTTAAATTTTTTGGGGTGCTTTCATGAGTCATACAGATAAGTCTATTTTACCTCAAAAGCTCTACTGCAACATTTGGTATTTTCAAATATTTTGTTATATATAGCAATATACATTGCTGTTTCGGGGTAAGCATAATTTCTATACAAACAGTTCAACAAGTGCATAATTCAGAGAAACTAACTAGAACAGTGAAGGTTAAGCTTCTGAATGCAAAAAACTTCATTTGGATATTTCGATGAGACTCTCTCTAGCAAAATAAAGTTCAATCCCTTTGCATTAGTTAACAAAATTGTAAGTTTAGCTGTATTTATCTTTAAAGCAAGCCCTGATCTGGTTGACATATCAATACAGGTCTGTCTGGAAAAACAACTTCCTTAGAACATGTGAATATGACCTTTAATTTGTAAACATTCTCCTTTATCCCCAGTCTTTGACTTGTAGCAATGTCTAGAATGACTGATTCTTATCTAACTGAATTAACTTAATTGTTGTGGTTTTATACTTCACCTTGATGGTTTTGTTATGTTACAATTGCTAAGAAATATCACACCACAGTAGTTAGATGTGGTATGAGTCAGATTCTGCTGCTACTATAAATAATGATTGACTGATTAAAAAGTGTTTATTTCTGGAATTATTGATTGATTTTCATAGAGATTCTTGTCTACATTAACCCATTTCTTAAGATAAATAAACTTCATATGTTCTTTCCTCTCTCTCTGGGTCTGGGATACTTTCAGTCATGCAAGTATATCTTGATGATTTCTTTCAAATATTTATTGCCTTTTTATACAGCATTTGCTTCTAACTCTGTCATGAGGGAGCAACTGTTGCCATCTTCCAGCTGGTATGGTCTGCTCCCTAAGCAAGCTGGTTTTCTGATAGTATCGACACTGATTTTAATTGTGTGTTGTGTCATCATTTGCTTATTACTACTCCTAATGATGAGTGTTTTCCAGACACATGCCCAAGAAAGTAGAACTGATCAGACTGACATGCATGGCCAGATACTGCAGTTCTGCAGGCGGCCTGGGGCTTTCTTCAGTATTCATCTCTCCACCACTCCCAGGTGGTGTTGAACAACAAACTGTGAGCTCTGAAACTACCTCTTAGGTAGTTCCTTCTCTGTTGCCCTTAGTCATACAATGTCAGTGTGGGCATAGGGATGTGGCATCGCTGCAGCCCCCACTGAAGGGAGTCTTGCCTGGGCACAGAGCACTGTGCTTCGGGGGTGACCAGGACTGAAGCAGGATGACAGGCCCAGGGAGATAGGTATCCTTCTGTGGCAGGGCTGACAGCTCTCTTCCCATGGAAAGGTGGACTGGCATGACTAGTTCAGAACAGCTCACTGAGGTCATTGACAGGGGCCCAGCTTCTGTGTCCAGTTGGTCTGTTGAGGATGGCAAAGTAAAAGAGCTCTTTGCAGATGTCTTTCAGCCCTGTGTTGGACCTGCCACCCAGCCTGTGCCCACACTAGCACTGCCTCTCAGCGCACTGCCCTCCTAGTGAAGGAGGCATAACTTCACAGAATAGCTGAGGTTGGAAGGGACCTTTCCCAAAGTCAGTGGCAGGATACCAGCCTCCATAGGCGAGTCCTGTCCCACAGCTGGTTAATTAAACCAACTGGTTAATTAAGTTATTTTGCATTGCCCTGCCATGAACACAAACAGCCACCCACTACTGGTCCATCAGTCCTGGGCTAGCAGCTGAATCTCATGCTTCACATCCTGTTGGTGCTGGTAGAGTATTTTCTGTTATTTAAACTATTGAATGTTGATCGTTGTGATCTTGCCATGAATACAAGAGTTGGCCCAAGGACTGTGAGTCACCCTTTAAATACACTGTCAAAAACACTTTAAATACACTGTCAAAGAAATACTCTCATAATAGAGTTAGAAGAACATGGTGCATTCCTTTACTCCAAAATAAGATCAATGATACGTAAAAAACACTAAATAGATACTTCGCTATTTCTCAGAAGTATCCAGTGGTGGAAGTTGCCTTAGCCTGTGTCCTGGTGAGCCACTAACTTTGACCAGCCTCTTTCCTCATCTGCTCTCTGGTTACCCCAGAGGTTTTGGGGCAGAGCTTCTGCTTTCGCATTGTCTGGGCACTCCATATAAAAGGACTCCAGGTTCGTCTAGGTATGCAGGAACAGGCATTGCTCTGACCCTCTCTAGTTATCATTTTTTCTCAGTTGGGAATAAACCTCTGCCAGCAGTACTAGTTCAGTCAGCAGGTGTGGGATTCTCATATAGGTGACAAACTTGGCAGGCCAGCCCCACTCCATGGCACTAGGGATATACACTCTCTGCTCTCCTTACCCCTGGCTCATAGGCTTTGGACTCTTTTTCCCCTTTTCCTTTTTAGATTACATTTTGCATCCAGGAAAACCAGATGTGATTTGAGTGGGTTCAGATAACAAAGCTGGGTACGTCACAGTTATCTTCAAATGCTAGTCTACAGATATTTTTGCACTTGCCTGGTGCTTATTGCAAGGGCAAAGTGAAATAGTTTCTAGGCTTCATTGCAATATAACCATCAAATTCTATTATCAGCAGTCTCAGCATGGTTTTACATTATAAAATATAGACTATAGCTGCAATAATAACTGTAGAAATATAGAATGTATAAGCAATAAATACAAACATAACTGAGGAAGCAGCTATTATATCCGTCTCTGCAGAATTCAAATCAGCTTCCTACCAACTTTGTCCATTGTTTTCCATGACCCTGTACCTGATCTTCTGGCAATGGCTGCATTCATCACAATGAGTCCAAATGTCCTGGAAATATCTTCTTGTCCAGATGGGGAACATTTGTTAAGTAGCAGGTATATGAAATACATATATTTGTATATTTATGTGTATGCTGAAAGGTAAAATATTCATAACCCACTGAAGAAAGCTTAGGCCTTTCTTAAAATAGGGTAGCTTTAATGAAAATAACTGTGATATGAACTTTGCTTCCAGCTTCCTCTGGTAGATTAAAGGAAAAGCATAGACATAAATACATTAACATGTTATTAATGTTTATTGTTGAAATATGTATATATGAGATGTGCTCCTTCATACATTATGTAATGTCTAAATTACACAAATGTGGGGGAGTTTAATAAGTAGCCCACATGGTTTCATCTTTTTATGTAATTTTGCTACATTCTAAATTAAACAAGCAAAACTCACCACTTTTATCCATTTTAAAAATTACTTTATATGTGAAAGCAGGTGAATAGTAACACAATGAAAATACTGTAGGTAGCATTGCATTATGATCGTTGATTATTTTTCCGTAACAAAGCAGGGTGAATGGAGAACTGAAGAAAAACTATGACAAAAATGGTACAAATGTCCAACAGAGGAGAAGTAAATAGGCTGATTAACAGTACATCTGTGATTGAAATATGCTGCCTGTAGAAGGTAAATTATTTTCTGTCAATATCTTTTTTATTTAATTCAATTTATCCCAAGCAGTACATTTATTGAGCCATAGTGGTGAGTGCTGGATTGATGACAGAGCTTAGTCAAGCTCTGGGCAAGAGTTGAAGGAGATATCTGGAAAGCTGCAGGACAGAACTGAAAAAACAAATGCTGTCTTGAAGCTGTAGTGGGTTGACTCTGGCCAGAAGCCAAGCACCCACCAAAGGTGTTCTCTCACTGACCCCCATACCGGACAAGGGAGAGAAAATAAAATGGAGTGTTCATGAGTCGAAATAAGGACCTAATGAGAAGAGATCATTCATCAAATGCCGTCAAAGGCAAAACAGGCTCAACTTAGAGATACAAAATGAATTTATTACTAACAAAATCATAGCAGGATAATGAGAAGTAAAATAAGCCTTTAAAAACACCTTCCCCCTACCCCTCCCTCTTCCCCAGCTCCACCTCCTCCCTCAGTGGTGCAAGAAGGCAGGGAATAGGATTATGGTCAGTTCATCATCCGTGGCTTCTCCCACTGCTCAGGGAGAGGAGTCATTCCCGTGCTGCACCGTGGGGTCCCTCCCACAGGAGACAGTGCTCCATGACCTTCCCCGATGCGGCTCCATCTCATGAGCAACAGCTCTCTGTGACCTGCTGCAATGTGAGTCCATCCCACGGGCACACAGTCGTCCCAAACTGCTGCAGCATGGGTCACTCTTCCATGGGGTGCCATCCTCTAAGGACAGGCTGCTCCAGCCTGGGAGCAGGGCCCCTCTCGCCTTGGGTCTCCCACTGGATCACAGCCACCTCTCAGGCATCCCCCCACTCCAGCATGGGCACCTCCCTAGCAGGCTGTGGGTGGATCTCTGCATCCCTCGTGGATCCCCATGGGCTGCAGGGGCACAGCTGCTTCACCATGGTCTTCACTGGAGCCTACAGAGGAATCCTGGCTCCAGGAGCACCTCCTCCCTCTCCTTCTGCACTGACCTTGGTGTCTGCATGTTGTTCTCCTCACATGTTCTCACTCTTCTCTGGCCAAAATTAAAACTGTGCAACAATTTTTGGGTTTTTTTTCTTTCTTAAGACAATATCTTAAGATATGTTACCACCATTTCTAATTGGCCCAGCCTTGGCCACAGGCCCGTTCATCTTTGGAGCCACCAGAGACTGGCTCTGCAGGACATGGAGGAAGCTTCCAGCAGTTTCTCACAGAAGCCACCCCTGCAGCCCTCCCCTGCCCACGCTGCCCCACTACCAAAAACCAGGCCATGCAAACCCAACATAGATGCTCATGCTGCATGGGGTACAATAAAAATTTTCCTTGATGGCCACTTCAGAATTTGGAGCCCTCTGCAACAACTCTTAGGAAGTTTTAAGCATGTCAACGAGTATTATTATTTAATTATTGTTTTGGTAGACATCTTTAAAGCAGCAGTAGACCTGGCAAAACATATGCCTCTCACAGCACCGGAAGGAATGGGAAAAGGGGATATTAGTAATTTTGACACATATGAATATGTGTCCATTCTTTCTTGCTAAATTGATTTGTAGCTATGAACATTCAGTAACTTCACAGAAAAGCTGTTGCAAATAAAATTGACTCTGTTTTGACAGAGAATTTACATACCAACTCATGTGGGAACTCGAATCAGACAGTATTTGGCCATTGGTTCCAGTGAAACCACAAAGGTGCTTTTGTATCTCCCCCTACAGCCCCAATTCTGGCTTGAGAAAGGGGAGTGGATATCCACAGGAAACCAAAATGAGATTCAAGGTGTCTCATCTCCATGTTATAAAGACTCTTTTGCTAATCTGAAACCCATGCTTTCTAAAAGAAAACAAGTTATTTGAGTATCAAAACTCTAGGAGGAAAACTCAGTCTTTGGATTGATATTATAGTTCTCTTTTTGATTTCAGAGGTAATACGACCTATGGAAATTGTACAGAATATTCAGAATACACTTCAGGCCAAAAAAAGGATTTGGATAAAACGTAAGTTAAAATTTATTGCTTTTTAAATGTCATGATTTCAGAAATGTGGCCTGTGCTATGTGTATGTGTTCCAAACTTGGCATAATCACTAGGCTAATGCAAGAACCAGGATTTTTTTCCAAGTCATAATGTAGTTTCTTTCCAATTCTTCCCTGAGTTGCTGTCTTTAAACCACCTGACATGAATCAAATGACAAACTCAAGGCAGCATCTGAAAAAAAAAATGGAAAAGCAATGCTTCCTACAGAAAAATCCCCTCTGATTTTAGTGAAGTCATTCAAAGCTTTTAGACAAGATTTCCTCCTTTCTCTTTTTCTTGAATATAATCAGCTAGTGAAGTTATGTCCTCTTCTGCTGGGGTGGTTCTGTGGAAGTCTGATGTCTTAGATCAAAGAAAACCGGAGGTGTAGAATTAGCTAATATTTTAAAAATAAGTATCAGTAGAACTTTTTAATTATTGTAAGAAGTTGTTTTACTTAGAATTTATTATGAAGTCTTAGAATAGTGATCATTCCCTTTCTGTGTCACAGTCCCCCACATATCTATTTATCTCAAGGCTCCAACACTCTTGTTAAGCTCCTGCTAAAGCAATTGGATTATCAGAGGAGGTTGGTTGGGAATATTGTGAAATGTTTCAGCCATCCTTTTTCTCTACAGTGACAAAATAAATTTTGTTCTGTTATAAAACTGCCTAAAGGTTCATCTTGAGGGTGGTGGGGTGGTGGCATATGCACATGTGACAAAACAATATCTGTCTGTCACACGAATATAGAGAGGAATCTGAAAAGCTTACAGGATGGTGAGTGAAGTTGTTTCAGTGGCTGCTGAGGGGTAGAGAAAGGTGTGGAGGGGAAGATCAAGGATAATGCACAACCCTTAGCTGTCCATGAGAATGGACAGGCAGCACCCTACATCTGTTTCATCTGGTTAAAATCACCATGTCACAAGGGATGAAGAAGTTAAAAAGGATGCTTCCATTCCCCTCCGGTTTTTGTGTTTCTTCACAACTCAGGTACTATCTCCCAGGGCAGCTGAGCCTTGAGGAGCCTCATCCTAGTTTAGGATTTCTTCAGCAGCTTAGGACAGGGACCATGGCTCTGAAACTCAGTATGTGGGAAAGCAAACAAGCAGGATTAATGTAGGTTCCCTTTCAACTGAACTCAGAGCAAGCAGACATTACTGCAAGGAAGGGTTCCTCAATATGGAAGAATATAAGAGAAATTTTAATGATCTTCACTGAGCACAAGAGTTTACAAGGCCTACAAAAGAAGGGAAAGAGCAAGAAGTTGGCAGAATAGCTGCAAAGAAGGATTGCTCAAAGATGCCACTGAAAAAAAAATACCTGCACAATAATTAATTAAGCTTCAAAATGTCCCTCTGAGGTAGGTAAGTATTATTAAACTAGAATATCCAGAATTAATTAAGGTTTGAAGGGAAAAGAAAGAGAAGGGAAAAAAAAAAAAAGGCAGCCAAACAAATTAATGCTAGCCAAAGGGGTAAGGAGAATAAAACTCCTACAGACAGAATCAGGGAAGAAACATATCGTAGGAAGAAAACATACCCATTAATAATGGAGCCATTATTGGAACTGATTGCCAATGCTTTCTTCATTATTGAAACTGATTGCCAATGGCTCCCTAAGGGAGGGCAAAGAAGCCAGACTCTTTGCAGGGAGCAGGAGGAGGGAAGGACATTGCCTCCTCGCTTAGCTTATCTTTTCCTTTATGCTGATACTATGTCAGGCAACCACCTCATTTTCAGACTTTCCTTGGGCTATGTTTTAAGGAAGGCTGTAGAGATGCAGGCTCGGGACACCTGCCCAATGTCTCTGGGACTCTCTCCCTCAGTGTCAAGACCCACCCCATAGCACAATATTAAATGCTTTCATGGAGTTTCATAGGTGCTGACAATCTAATTCTATTAGCTATCACTGCCAAGAGATATGAGAATTGCCACACCCACGTCTCTTTGAATTCCAGAGATTAGCTATTTCATGAAGTCATAGAAGTCCAAGCATCCCCATTAAAAATAAAAAAGAAACCTCAAACCCAAAAATCCTATGTTGGATTTTCTTGGTAAAAGAAGAGTTGACAGACCTGGTATATCAGTCACTGTCACACAATATCCTGAAAAAGAAAAAACCAAAAAAAGTCTTACTACGATAATTCTAAATAAATGTACTAGATCAAGCTATGATAAGTTACTTTTCTTCATAGCAGCCTGTAGGTGCTGGATTTTAGATTTGTGACTAGAGCAGTGTTGATAACACACTATTAACAAGCACGGCTTGCTTAGTACTGGAGTTTTCTTCATACACTGCTTCTCCCAGAAGAAGGCTTGGGATGGGCAACAGCTATGAAATCTGAGGTCTAAAGAAAACATTGGACAAGTAGTTGTTGAAGATGCTAATAGCCATGAAGAAAAAGCAGAGGCATTTAAACACATTTTGTGCATCTTCAATAATACTGATAGGCACTGGGCTGCTCAATCCCCTGAGTCAGAGGTCCATGCGTCTAACAGTGATTTTCCATTTGTGAACACTGAAATTGTAAGGGGCCAGTTGTATCAGCTGAATGTTCAGGAGTCCATGGGGCCTCATGGGAATCATCCCAGTGTACTGAAGGAACCAGCAGAGGCTATGGCAGAACTCTTCTTGATCATCTACCAGAGGTCTTGGGAACCTGGGAAGGTCTCTGCTGGCTGGCAGCTTGTCAGTGTTATTCCAGTTTACAGAAAGGGCATGAAGAACGACCCAGAGAACCACAGACCTGTTAGTCTAACCTCAGATCCTGGAAAAAAATATGGAGAAGATTATACTGGGTACAATTGAAAGGCATTTAAAGAGCAATAAAATCATCAGGCACAGCCAACAGGGGTTCAAAGTGGGGAAGTCCTGTTTAACTAATTTGATATCCTCCTGTGATAAAGTCACCCTCCTCGTGGATGAAGGAAAGGTAGTGAATGTAGTTTTTCTGGATTCTAGGAAGGCTTTTGATACTCACAGCACATCCTCACAGCACAGACAAGCTGTCTAGCTGTGGGTTGAGCAGGTTCACAGTGCACTGGGTGAAGACCTGGCTGGAGGGCAGAGCCTGAAGTGTTGCAGTGAATGGGGTTACAGCTGACTGGCAACTGGTCACCAGCTGACTATGGCTTTGTCCAGTTTGGGAAAAAGGAGGCTGAGGGGAGACCTCAGTTTCTTTACAGCTTCCTGAGAATCAGAAGTGGAGAGTGAGGTGCTGACCTCTACTCCTAGGAGTGCAATAGCAGACATGGGAATGGTTCAAAACTGTACCAGGGAGGTTAGACTGGACATTAGGAAGCATTTCATTACTGAAACAGTGGTCAAACACTGGAACAGCTTCCTAAAGAAGTTATTGGTGCCCCAAGCCCATCACTGTTTAAGAGGCATTTGGACAATGCCCTTAATAACTTTTTGTCAGCCCTGAAATAGTCAGGCAGTCTGACTGGATGTTTATTGTAGGTCCCTTCCAACAGATATATTTTAGTCTAGTCTAGTCTAGTCTAGTCTAGTCTATTTTTTTTCCTTAAAAATTGTCCTAAAGCTGAAATATTCTTATGAATATGTTTGCAGCTCAGAGTTGTTTGACACACTTGTGCAAACAACTTGCAGCTCATTTTTTTTTGCAAGCAGTTTGCTGCAAATGCTCATTTAGGGAATTCATTATTCACAAATCAAGTTCTGATGTTTGTAATCATTCACCTACTTACGCACTCAGACACCACAATGATAATTAGGAAGATATTGTTTCTTTTCCCCAACTGGATGACCTAACACGAACAGATAAAAGTGGTGCCTCAGCAAATCACTGGGGCTCATTATTCTCTCAGGGAACACGTGGAGAAACAGAGAAAGATGAAGGTACTCTGACTAAAGTAGATTGCAGGTTTGTTGGGTTTTCATATTTGTCTGCATTCTCAAATAAATTAAAACAAAATTTAAAAGCTGTAAAATTTCAAGAAATATGTAAGAGCTGTTTAGATTATTTTCAACTATGCAATATGTTTTTCTATTACAGTCTAATTATAATCATGGAAAGTATCATCCAAGGTTTGGCTGTATAAGTACAGCTTTCCAAAAGATCCAGGCAACTCTAACACTTCTTTTGGTTGCCTGAAATCTCGCTAGGGAACAAAAATGCATGACATGCATTCTTCATTTTTTCCTTTTAAAACATTAATACCCTAGCAGGTAAGAAAAAATTTGTGAAGTGAAATCTTGATTATTGATATCAGAATAGTTGTACTGGAGCTCTTATAGCTTGCACTGTCAGATCTTAACAAATCTGCAGAATCCTAAAAGACAACTAATTGTGCGTTTGTACAGGATACATATGATGACACGGACAGAGTAATAGCATATGCTTATGGTGCTGTTCAGTTTTTGGTCTAAGGGACTGAAGAATTTGATTCCTTGTTTTAATAAATTAAATAGTTTTGTTAACTAAAGAAAATGTGGATGTTTCTGCCTTCTCTTACCTGAAAGATCATTTAAACCCCAAGGAAGATAGCACTCTTAACCACAAAACAGACACACTTGTTAAAGGGTCTAAAAAGCTACTTTTAACATCTGTATTCTCCTTTGGATTTCTCTTTTATTTTAGAAAATGCATCTATGAGTCAGTCCTTGTTTATGCTGATTTTTCACAGCATTAGTTAGGAGTTGAAAATTGTAAACACCCTTCATGGAGTTTATTGTAGAACAGGGAACCACGCACTTGAGACACAGACAAACAAAAAAGACTTTATTCTCAAAGAATAAGGGTCCTCGTACAAGAAATCCACGTGGTGTAATTATGGTCTTTATTCCAGGGAAGGAACTTCACAAGATATTCCTGGTTTACTGAGGTCTGATTTTGAAAGAAGGAAAGGATGTTCTTTTTAGAAGTGAAGGGGTAGGCTTGGATGTGTTATCAGAGCCATAAGCCATGTCATAAAAGCTGACTTTCTTCTATTCATTCCTCAGAAAACCCCCAATTTCAGCATTTATAAAGTTGTTGCTGGAAAATACTTTTTACATTCATGTACTGAAGATTTCAAAGAAAAAGCAAACACTGGAAAATATTCTACACAAGATGCTGGTTACTTTGGTCTAGCTGATGTTTCGAGGAAAGAATGCAAATTGTGGCTGTATCTTAAAAACTGGATATTAGCAACTTCTCTTTGAAAATTCTAGTTGCAAATCTTTGTAAAATTCTGACAGTGTTTGCCTAACACCCTTATAATTTCAGTAATGGTGTTTCTTCAGTGCAGTACATAAGGGTCCCGTAGAGTGCTGCAGCTGATTCTTAACAAGTCTTTTAAGAAAAAGAGCTTCATAATAACTGTAGAAATATTCATATTAGTGTAGAACTATTTATGCAGCCATTTTTAGTCTTATTACGTGCAAGAACATAAAATTACTTTTAGAAATCCTGTTAAGAAAAAGAAATCTTCAGTGACTTTTCAGTTCCTACAGTGACTCTTTGAGCTTAATTAAGATGAAATAATTTTTTTTAAACTAGCTGGCTCATATAGAACAAATCTGTTTAGACATTTAAACCAGAATTCCAGTTCTTATTAAACTCTGAAACTAAAATTATGTAACAGAAAACAGTCTGGTTAAAACAGCTAATAGGAAAAGGTAAAACTAACTTTAAAAATATTTCTGAGGTTTTCTATCTTCTTGAAAAAGGCAGTTGGAGTAGACTGTGTGTGCTGTTGACATTCTGTGTGTTCAGAATACCTGAGACAAACCCAGGAAGCGGTGAGCTGGAGGAAGCATAAGGAAGAATGTATCCCTGTCAGATCCAGACAAGCCTGAAGGAAGCACATGTTCCTCTTTCTATGAAATCAAAGACTAACTGAAGGAAACCCTCTTAACTGCACAAGAAATGATTTCTGGGCCTCTCCACAACAGCACCCCATCTATTTATTTTTCTGACTTAGACAGAAAAAGGTGAACAGTAGGAGGATTAACTGTTATCTCAGTGGTGTTTTTGCAATATGATGATGGCACTGAAAGGCTTTCAGGAAAATTAAGTTGTGAATTTTAATACAAATGTGATGTATTTATTTTTCTTTGACATCTTTAATGGACCACAGTGATACTGAAATTTAAAATTCTTACGGTGTTTGCTTATATAGTGTATCCAGTAGGACAGAGTACAGAATGAAGGTTGGTAATAGGAACACAGTGAGATTTCACTTGATTTTAGTCTGTTACATATATGTGAATGTCAATCTCAAGATAGCTCTGAACAGACCTGAGTGCCTGATTTAAACAGTCTCTTTTCTTTCTGTTCCAGAGGAAATGTGTGTGGGTGTCTCTCCACTCTAAGACCTTTAGAAGAGCAGAAGCCAATGTGATCATGTTGGAAGAAGTCCATGGTCTGTCTTTTCAATATTTCCACCCTGCTCCTCTTCCACAGACAAATAAAAATGATGCTAAATTTTTTGTCTCTTTATCACTTTAATCTACTTTCTTTTTGTTTGTAGCCTTGATTACATATGGCAATTCCTATCTATGCTTCTAACATGAGTTTTCTGAAGTATTTTGTGAACTATGTGCTGACATCTCACAGACACAGTCATGCACCACAGATTTGGAAACAAAACTAAACAGTGTCCAGGTTTCCAAGTGAGTTTTATATAAAGTTTACCCTTACATAAAAGTATAGTCTGTAGAGAAAAGTAAAAAAAGGCAAAAACTATGCAAAAATTAGTGAGCAGTGTTATACTACACAAACTGTACTCAGTCATTATTTTTTGCCCAGCTATAATTGCTTTAGCTGTCTCTAATAAAATCAAAGTTCTCCGCAGAGATACCCAGAGACTGTTGTATGAGCACGTTACTATAATTTTTGCATGTGTAAATTTATTTTATTTAAGTGAGTAGGTTACCTATTGTGTTCTTATTTTCCTTTCTTACCTCTCTAATATCAATATAAAGGGGTGTAAGTTCAGTCAGATCCCTGGTAATCATGGATGGAACACAGTAAAATAAACAGAAGTGAGACAAAATGAAACAAAGGCCCAGATGATGCTATGGCAAACAAGAGACACAGGACAGATCCACAACTTCTCAAGAAATATAATTAGAAAGTAAATGTAAAAAAAACTTGGGTTCTCCCATGCAATCTCTTGGATTCTCCCATGCCAAGGACATATAAATATGGTCAACTCAAAATTAAGGCTACTGTAATTAGGAAGAAAAAATGAGCAGACTGAAAGGCTGAGCAGAAATGAAAAGACAAGAATCTTTGAGCAAAACAGAAAAATTCTCCTTGCCTTGCAAATAGAAGCTGGGCCAGGGAGGCCATGAGCCAGACATAAGTTTTGCCATATGTACTCTTTTGTTCTTTTGCTACTCCATTTCATTTAACCTGCCAGTAAATCAATGTATACCGGATGACTGAAATGGTCCAGGGTGTTGCTTTTAATTACTGCTCATCCACCTGCATCCACTTGTGTAACACCAGGAAAGATAACCAAAGTTCAGCTCTCAGCAGAGCACAGTGCTTGATGACTGGCTAACTCCAGACACGAAAGGAAGGAGAGAGTTGGAGCCAGTCAACAGAAAACACTAAGGGGGGAAGTATTTGTACTTCCACCTCTCTTCAGAGCTACTCTTCTAAAACGGAGATTAAAGAAAAGCTTTCTCCGCTAAAATCCCAGCCCCAGGATCTTTTGCAAGAATAAGCACCTGCCGTTATTCTCTGATAGCAGAGAGACAAGACCACTTTTCTTTCTTTTCTGAAGTAAGCTAGAAGCTACTTTTGTGGGAGACAGCTTGAACTGCTTTCCTGGCTAAGCAGTTTCAGGCATTCATTACTTCCATCCTTTCATTCATGTTTTTACTCCCAAAATAACACCCTCCCTAGACAAAAGATTCTGGGGTGTTCCCCCCACAACTCGCACCTATCTGCTCCTAGGAATAGGTGGCTAGCAGTTAGGTCAAAATCATGTGGCAGAGGGCTAGTAGAAATGCCTGAAATGTGTACCCCACTTCCAGTTGTTTAACTGGAGACCCACCATCTCGAAACCTGGCTTGGATTGGGACAGGTTTGTCTTCTTTCAGAATCTAAACCTCATTCAATTCACACCTCAAAGTCTCTGGTTATTTTGAGGCTCTGCAGAGGGATCTGAACAGGCTGGATTGATGAGTTGCAGCCAATGGTATGAGGTTCAATAAGGTGCAATGCCACATCCTGCACTTGGATAACAGCACATCAATAAAGGTTGGGGAAAGAGTAGCTGGAAAGCAGCACAGCAGAAAAGGACATGGAAGAGTGGGTCAACAGCTGGCTAAACATGAGCCAGTGTGTGCCCAGGTGGTCAAGAAGGCCAATGGCATCCTGGCCTGTATCAGCAGTAGTGTGGCCAGCAGGATCAGGGCAGTGACCATCCTGCGGTACTCAGCACTGGTGAGGCCAGACCTCGAGTGCTGTGTCGAGTCCTGGGCTCCTCACTACCAGAAAGACATTGAGGTGCTGGAGTGAGTCCAGGCAAGGGCAACAAAGCTAAAGGGTCTAGAGAGTGAGTCCTGTGAGGGGCAGCTGAGGGAGCTGGGGTTGTTAAGCCTGGAGAAAAGGAGGCTCAGGTGGGACGTTATCA